>KZ308939.1:284701-325404 GCA_000376725.2 Ladona fulva | reverse complement strand
TCTTTTCTTTTTAGATTGAAGCGTTCGATGGCTGAATGTGTGTGGTGAATGTTGTATTTGTTGCATGTACTTCTGGTTAGTCTATTAAGATCTTCTAATTCTGTTTCGTTCCATTTAATCAATCCAAATGAGAATGTTAGTATTGGGACAGCGTATGTATTTATTGCTTTGACTTTGTTTCTTCCTGAAAGTTCTGTTTTGAGGATATTCTGTAGTCTGGTTTTGTATTTTAATTTTAACTGTTCCTTTGTATTGGCATGTTCTATTCCAATTTTTTGTAAACAGCCTAAATATTTATACATATCCTTGAAATCCATACTTTCTATCACATTTCCATCTTCAAGTGTAAAGTCTTCTTGTATTGAGTGTTTGCCTTTGATTATGCTATTGATTTTACATTTACTGATTCCAAATTCCATTTGGATGTCTTTGCTATACATTTCTGTTATTTTCAATAAGTGATTTAATTGTGATCTTGTAGATGCTAGTAACTTTAAGTCGTCCATGTATAGTAAGTGGGATATAGTGAAAGGGTTTTTTCCGACTATTTTGTATCCGTATTTTGTTCTATTTAATAAATTTGAAAGTGGATTTAGTGCAATACAAAACCAGAGTGCACTGAGTGAATCACCCTGAAAATGCTTATCATTTTTAGCTATTTTATCGCTCGAGAATTAGAAAAGGTATTGCGAAATTCGATACGTTTCGTAAGAGCAATGTTACAAAAAATCGGTGAGCCGATTATTATTATTATTATTAAAAGACGTACCTAATCAAATTTTTCTCGGTGACCATGAACTGAGAAGTGCATTTCCTTGAGCACCTCAAGAGTTACACACAAAATAAAATACCGCAGAAAACGGAAAGAGAAGATGGAGAAGGCAATCAATCTGCTATTTTGAGTTGGTTTTACGGCAATTATGTGCGCTTTCTGTCTTTTACAACTCTTCAGTGAAGGAGATCGTGCATGAGATTATCGCTGTCCTTAGCTTAGATGCAATTGTGTGAGCAGTCACATAAACAATGAAACCTTATCTCACCATGGTTCTTTTTATGAGGAATGAGTTATACTCATTTTATACCCAACAGCGAGAAGCGAGAAACGGCGCTGTTGAGGTGCCTCTACATATGCGAGCAGCATTTGGGAGTGTGGCAGGAGGTGCATGCACCATGCACCCTGATTACTTAATCGATTACTTCGCATTCTTCGCGGAAGGAATGAATTCTTGAAGCGGCTCATCCTAGCATTTATTTCTCTGATTTTATTTATAGTATAAGAGCGGCTTATGTAACAGGGGGACGAATAATTACGGCCACATATTCTGACAACGTGCATACTTTCTCTGAATTTAGTGAGTAAATGAAACCTAATAGTAAGGCTCACCGATTTTTTGTAACATTGCTCTTACGAAACGTATCGAATTTCACAATACCTTTTCTAATTCTCGAGCGATAAAATAGCTAAAAATGATAAGCGACTATATTTCTAACCAATTGAGCGAGTGAAGCATGATGAAGGACATCTTCACGTATACCAATTTCTTTCTCTGATATATGTAAGGTAAGAACTTTATTTGATGAAATTGTGACTGGAAAACTCCCATCTTCCATTTAATCATATGTATATAAATAAATATCATAAGAAAGAATAACATAATAGTGAAATTAATGACATAAATAACGAAATGGAGCTGTGAGAAAAAAAGAAATATATAGTATAATAATATTAGTAATAGATTTTGACATGTATGTAGTTAACGTATTACATAAAATAATGTACATTCATCTGCATTATTTTCTGTACTAAACAGAAGGGAACGAGCAAGAAAAATGGAGAACAGAGATTAGGATTATATGTCAAATAAAATTAAGACATTAATGGACTACAGAGTGTCAGTGTCGATACAATTTTCTTCCAGTTTCCAAGACTTGTTTCGATTAACGCTTATTGAAACAGGGTAATGAAGGAGAATATTAAATTATAGGAGGGATTGAATTCCAGTGTCTGCAGACTGTGATGTGAAATGATTTCGGGTTTGAGTATTAGTATTTCCATCAGATTTATTCCTCTGGTTTACCAGTCATGGACTCATACTAAATAATATTTCGGATAGATCATATATAGATATGTATGTGGCATTGGCAAATATTGCAAAATGTAGTACTTCCTGGTGTACCTCGTGAAGCAACGCAATTCCTTTGCCACACTTCCGTGGTGTATCAACATCATGTTATAGAGGATTTGAAAGCAGATGTTAAAAGCATACTCAGTGACGTAATTGGAAATTTGGATCGTGGAGAAGATGAAAAACTCGTCTGTAGTTGAAAACAAGAATTCCTTTCATTTCCCAGTTGCATACTTTGAAAGGAAATGTAAAAAAGAGATTTCTGATAAAACGGAATATCATAGCCGTTTAAATCCTTAGTTGCGATTTCTACAATACATCAAACTCAAATATAGACACTCATAAAGTATTATTAAAGTAAAATAGCAAGGAGAAATGGAAAAATGTACTAGTAAAAATACATTATTGTAATTACTACGTTATAGTATCCAGAAGTATTTTCATTCGAAAACAAAATAATGTGGTTAATTTTACGGAATCGCAGGCGTGTAGCTCTTTTTCATTACCAAGTGCAATTCCACCAATTATGTGTAGAGAAATACAAAGTTTGATATGATTCGAACACTGGAAAATTCATTGGCAAGAACCGCGTTCGTTCAGAATCCAACCCTTTTAACTCTTCGCTTTCCTGCGAAGTCAATCAATAATCGATGGAACTTTTCGGCATTATCGAAATTTATATAAAACTGAAAATGACAGTATCAAACAACGCAAAGTATCGGTCGAAAAGGTGGATTCAATGAGTGTGTAGCTCCAAACTGCAAGTTTTAGGCATTATATTGAGGTTCCGCTCCTCAAGGATTTGCTGGAGTTGGACCTGTCCTCAAACTTGCGGATTGAAGCTACACACTCGTTGAATCCACTTTGTCGGCTGATACTTTGCGTCGTTTTCAATTTTATACTTCACTAGTACATTTTGAATCCGTCGGGCAAACGGAGCAAGTACATACTTGGAATGGATTTAATCTTGAATGGACTAGAAGCTAGATCGCGTGCAACGCAGAGCGTTCCCTTTCGTTAATGGAGACTACAGGTTCGATAGCAGTGTATCAGAGATTATCAAAACCCTCGGCTGGTCTTCTGAATAGAAGAATCGATTAAGAGCATTGGCTGATCGAGAAATCATTAAGAAGTGATTTGCAGTATGAAACAGACGGTATCATGATTCCCGTACTCAGCGACCGCGATCTCCGAGACCAAAATTTCTCGAGATTATAGCGAGAACGGATAGTCATTACTGGTCTCTTTTTCCAGATAGTATTAGGTAAGCCAATCACGTAGCCCATTAAAGGGTTCAGTGTATTTCCTCTCCCTACCATACGCCATATGGCGTATGTATTTACTAATGTAAATGTAAATGATTCCTCGAGAGTGATTCAGAAGTGTACTTAGATGAGTAACAAATCAATTGCTCTACATGCGATGCTTATTTGGTAACTCAAGAAGAATAACATGAAAAACCGTTTGTAAGAAATGGATCTAAAAGGCATAGGGAAAGATCACGTGGTACACTTGGTCAAGTGGGGAATACGGACGATGAATACGGGAGATGAATTTTGGGTGAAAAGATATAAATTGGCGAAATGCATGGAAAACACAGGTGGCATATGTCTATTGGTCCCTTTATTGCCCAGGGGTGGGGAAGCTAAGCCACGCGTGGCGGAGATGTCACGTATGAGAGTCATTTTGGCACGTGAGATACGATCATCATCGTCGTGGGTGGTCTGCTCGCGCAGGTCCTAAGGAGTTGTTTCTCTGTCTTCCGCCCTTAGATAATCACAGTAAAACATAACATTCGTGGAGGCTTCGTGACTCGGAATGCATCTGCCTTAAGCACCGCAGTTATTATTTTATGGTCGGATATACCTTCATCTATGCCTAATCTGTGAACAAGGTGAGGATGGCTAGCGGAGATCGAGAATATTACCTTTACCGAGAGAATTCATTCGAGTGGCTTCTGTATTAACCTGCTCAAGGTCGAAGACCGAGAATAAATCTATTAATTTTTGCGATGCATTTTTATCTCGACTGTCGCTAGCGACGGACATATTTTTCCAGTTAATGTTGGGAAGATTAAAATTCCCTCCTACGAAGAGGGTTGCGTAGGGCTTACTCTTTCTTAGTTTGGTAAGGTATTCATACAAGACCTCGATAGATTCATCGTCGCCGTCGGGAGGACGGTAAAATGAGCAGAAATACGTTTTCTTTCCATTCCTGAATCTGAAATCTGCCTTGTTTGTCCTCTATTTCCTTAGTAAAACTTTCTCTAGCTTCTCCGTCCCAGCTGATTTCTTTTATTTTCTTATAGGCTAGATCATATCGTCCTTTCTTTTCTAGCTCTTCGATCTCCTTACATTCTTTCTCTAACCACTCTATTCTTGCTTTTTCGGTTTCTTTCCTTAACTCTGTATTCGGTTTTATGCATTTCTTCCTCCTTTCATCATTGTTTTGCTGTTTGTACTTCCTTCTTTCTTCCATCTTTGCAATCATTTCCTGCGTTATACATGGTTTCTTAGCTCGCTTTCTTTTTATATAACCAATATTCTCATCAAATACTCTTTTGATACCACTCTTTAATCTGTGTCATTTATCTTCCACTCCTGGGAGTGTGTCATAATTAGTTCCCATCTCCAGCTCTAATTTTCGACTAATTTCTTCTTTATATAGCCTTCTAATTTTTCCAGGTCCCACTTCTTAATTGCTGTTCTGGCTCCTTTTATTATATATCTAGTTCCAACTTCAGAAGAACATGGTCACTATAAATGTCAGCTCCAGGTAATCCACATACTTGCTTTACTCCATTCCGGTATCTTTCTTCTACCAAGATAAAATCAATTTGTTTCCGGTATCGATCCCCTGGAGCCCTCCAAGTATAAAGCCTTCTTCTGTGATGTTTGAACCATGTGTTCATTATTATCGTCTTTCTATCCCTACATATTTCAGTAAGTCTCATACCTCTTTCATCAGTTCCACCAAGACCATAATTACCCACAATTCCTCCCACCTGTTCATTTCCTATACGCGCATTCCAGTCTCCCATCACAACAACCCTGTCCTTCTTCCTTTATTATTTCTTCAATACCCTTCTTCCACTTCATCATCCTCATGGTTATTCGTTGGCTTATACACCTGTATGACTAGCAATTTCTTTGGTGTTCCATCAAGCTTTATTGCTATCACTCTATCACTGTCGCATATCACATTGATTATGCAATCCTTTAATTTCCTATTTACAATAAAACCTACACCATTCCTTCCCCTTCAACTGCCACTAAAATAGAATGCACCATTTTCAATACTTTCTTCTCCGGCTCCTTCCCACCTCACTTCACTAACTCCTATCATGGCCATTTTATTTTTGATCATCTCTCTTCTCAGGTTTTCTAACTTTTCTTCCTTTAGAAGACTCCTTACATTCCAGGTTCCTACTCCTAGTCTCTTATTCTTCTCATTTATCCTTCCACTTGATATCTTCGTAGACTGTCCCCCCAGAGATCCGAATGGGGGACTATTTTACGTCCGGTTGTGAATTTAGAATTCAAACACATCATGAGTATCAACTGAACGTCACATCACCTATGTATGTACAACGAATATCCCTGGGATCTTTAATACAGTGGTTTTCCACTGCCTTCTGTATTTTAATACCGTTACCTCATGAAGAAGTTTCTCCGCTTTTAGAGGCAGTTTCCCACCTCAATAGGGCCCCCGGATAGCCTTGTGGGCAACGCGTTCGACTTCGACTTCCCACCTCAAGGGCAATGGAGTACCCTGCCTCACCATCTGCTCATTCGCCCTCCGAAGAGGCCGTTGGTTCTTGATGGTGAGAACCCCTTATTCCGGGGGTCTGTTGGTCGCCATAGCCTCATTAGTTGTAACAGGGTGCACCACTTTAAGGTGCGGTTGACATTTGAGAGGGAGAGACGAATCACCAATCCCTACACCCCAGATACGATACCCGGGCGAAATACTGACGCCGCTATCCATTTTACCTAAATTTTTCTTAAAATTCTTAATACAAATGTTTGTATTGATTTTATTGTTATTCTTCACCGAAGAAATTTAAAGTCCAAGGTAAATATATGTCGATATTCCTAATAAATTATGGATTCTCGTCAAGAAAGACCCCTTGAGGTCATTGTTAACGTAATAACAAACATGGCGATGGCAAATGCCTTGCCTTCGTTGAGGGAGAACTACATTATTATCAATATTCTTTTATATTATCATTTCTTTTATATTATCATTTCTTTTATATTATCATTTCTTTTATATTATCATTTCTTTTATATTATCATTTCTTTTATATTATCATTTCTTTACAATAAATAAATTGTTTACATGACACTACATCAACATCAGCACACTAAAGTAAAATTAACTATGGAAAATATCGAGAGGAAGATGAATTTGTGATTACAACCTAAGAGTGTTATATAATAGTGCTGCAGAAAGGAGTCAATAAAGGATTGTCTGTAAATCTCCTTAAAAATCTTTTAACTCTCATATTCCCGCTTCAATACTTACATACCTTCCATTCCGTTGCGAGGTTCTTTTTAGCTTCGATCGTAGCATTGCGAAGAGAATATCATTTACTCAACGGTCAAGCGATTTGCATCAATTATATAAATTCCTTTGAGAAGCGATTTTTTTCCTGAAAAGTTGGCAAAAAAAAGTTGTTTTCGTAAGAATGTGATTTTCATCAGGAAAACTGGATGTCCTCGAGAAATAAAAAAAAATTAGGTCCCACCGAGATTTGAACTCGGATCGCTGGATTCAGAGTCCAGAGTGCTAACCATTACACCATGGGACCGCGGTAATCGAACGAGCAAGGAATTGTTGACAGAAGATAGAGCGGTCATTATGGAACAAAAACATTCGATGCTATATATGTTTTCTGATAATACCGATAATATCTTCACCGTAATGATTGTGGCCTTTCATCGAGGTGCCACAATCACCCACAGTCTCTCAATATTTACGAGATAATTAGGTTACGAATACGAAGTGATTTCATCCTCAATCATCATCTCTAACATGATTTATCTATCAGGAATTTTTAAATCCTAAAATGAACTTAATACAATTAAATTTTACAGGAGCACTCAAAGGTTCATAGAATAATTTTAGCGTTATTGAGAATAAGCTTCGAAGTCAAAGTATGACAAATTTGGCGACAATTACGGCGACGTCTGAATTATAAGTCTAAGTTATTCCTCGCTTAAAAGAACCACAATTCCGCATTTTTTTACCTGCTGTATTCGCGAAATATGTCGCTGTCCTCCATTATTTCCCTTCCCCGACTCGAACTCCTCAATTGCGGATAATCGAATATTGAACTACTCTTTGACATGAATTAAAGTAAACTTCGAATGTTCTACAATATTTTTTTATTTTTCCTTTCATAGGAGTTTTAAAAAAAAATTTCATAGGAGTTTACAAAAAAAACCTCCGCATTCCACAAGAAAATGATGTATAAGCTACTTCAATAGCAGCAGTTAACCAATTTCTAGCCGAAGAAGTCGCCCAGAGAAATGAAAATTTACCAGGAACCTTGGAAATTAAGAGATTAAAGGGATGTGCGAGATACATTTGCCCAAATTAAACACCTCGGAATTAAATCATCTGAAGTCTTTCATCAAAACTTTATCGTTCCAAAATTCGGAAGAAAACCTTCATTTTTAAATTCAACAACCCTTTAATTTCTTCTTCGATGAAAATGTCATCAATTATTTGCCAAACTAAGATCTGGGAAATCTAGTTAGTGAATTTTACTATTACAGAAGAAGAGCTGAGCTGATAAATAAGCTAAGTAATGTGTATAATTCGAAATCAACGGCCTGAGCCGAAGAAAAGAGTTTTAAAAATTAAGGAAAATACTAGCGTTTTTCCACAAAAAAAACTATACCGTGTTGTAGGGATGGATCTATAAACTGGTGAGGGGGAAGGTGATCTAAGACAATTTTCATATGAACTCATCTTTTATCAACGTTTTAAATGCCATTTATCGTAATAAACGTAGTACGAAGAGCTATAAGAGTTGGCATGTACAGAATTATGTATGTATTTATATAGAATGATGAAATGGTGCGATCTATGAGTATAAATGTATAGATAGATAATAAAACGAAATTATTATGTCCAAGTGTGTCTTTGTGGGACTCAACACATAATGAAAGAAAGAATACTTGTCTATTTTCACAAAAGGTTTCTATTCGACTAGTTTTGTCAACGAATTGACACCCCCCTGCCATGCGCCACTGGCGGCTTACGGGGTATGAATCTAAATAATATCAGTATTCTTTCTTTCAACGAAGATAATTATCAATAGATTTAGATAGAATTATGAAAATATGAGATAGTTGGAGATTAGAGCTCATTGTAGACAAATTTTCAATAATTAATTTCATCCAAAGAGAATCTATTTTCATGATAATTCCCACGGCCTCCGAGGGAAAACTAATTAATAGTAGAATCGGTGAAATATGTCGGAGTAACCATCACGAAAAGATTAATTTGAAACGCCCACATCCGTAATATATGAGCACTTAAGAAACTTCGATTCGTAAAGAGAATATTCGGTCGCAGCGAAGAAAAAGTCCGTGGGCGATGTTACGTTGCGTTGGTCAGGCCTCACCTTGAATATGTATGTAGTGTATGGGATCCTGCAGAAAAGTGGCTTATTCAGGAATACGAAAGGCGATACGTTTTATAATAAATTATTGTGACGATTCATTGAGAATTACTCAAATGCATTTATATTTATATTAGCGAGTCGCCATATGGCGTATGGCAGCGGATTAGAAAACACCTAACCCCCTAATCGGGTGCCTTATTAGTATACCTAATACTACATGGACAGAAGAGACCAGTAATAGCTATCCGTTGTCGCTATAATCTTGCAAAATCGCGTTGACGTCTGGTCTCAAAAATCGCGCCCATTAAGTACGGGAATCACAGTATCGCGTATTTCATCTCGTAAATCAGTGATTAAAAATTTCTGCGATAGGACGCATTCACTGTCACAACCCGAAAGGCCACTTACAGGTCTTCAGGGTATGCAGGTATCGTGTATGTAGATGTGATCGTGGAAAATTTTCACAATCTTTTTGAAATTCAAGCTCCGCGTCAGATCCTAAGCAAATCGCTAGTACTTCGAAGTCCAAAGGGATCCAGAGGGGGATTATTGCCCCCTCCCTTGGATCCGCCTATTTTGGGTTTCCATATAATGTTATCTCTATAAGTACATAATTCATTATTACATTCTCCGGAGAATCAGTTCAACTATTATAGTCTTGGAATCGAGCGTTACTGAAGGTTTAAGAATTGTTGAGCTGATCTCAATATTTGAAGCCATAATATTTTCAATGGTAACAATATTGAATGTAAAAAAACATAATAATGTATTTTGTAAAATGTTAAATGTGATAAAAGAAGCAGCAGGACATTAGCGCAACCACACATACACGTTTCAACGTGTATGTGTGGTTTTTCTAAAGAGTGTTTTTCTACACTGCAACATTGAAAGCTCTTTAAAAGAAAACCTGGTATACTGTATACTGGCATAATGTTTTTATCGACAGCCTTTTAATTAATTTTTATTGGTACTGCAGTCTTTATAGTCTAAATCTATAAAATGGAAAGAGTGGATCAATAAATTATTCTGTTCAAAGTTGGGCGGTGTAGTTATAGTTGGTGGCCACTGTTCTGACCAACGGGTCTTTTTTATCATTAAAAGGTCGCATTTAAAATCAGACGATTGCAAATAAAGCCGATCCGCGGAAAGGCAAATATTCTTAATCAGCATTTTAAAAAATGTTCCATATAAGATGACGGTCGGGTCAACGCATTTCCTTGTAAATAATCAGAGCTCACTTGAGGAATGTAATTTCCGCATTCAAATAATTTAATCTCGAATCTGTACCAAAAAGAAGAATTCAACGACTGCGTAAAGCTGAATAAAATATTTTCTTTTTCACAGAAGGGAAAAATCGAGGCTGGATATGAAAGCACAATAAGTTAAATGACAGAATTTGTATGAGGGATTTCAGAGGTTTCGATCCATCCCATAATTTTTTGTATAAAGAATTCATCGAAACCAACGAAAGAACGTAAACCGAAAATGGAAGGAACAAGGAACAGCCGGAAACTGCTGAATCCATTCGAGGATAAACGTGCTCTAAGTAAGAACTCGCTTAAAATCGTTGTCTCTAAATACGAAAGCGAAGATTTCTCAATGAAAGTAATCCTTCCGTTTGAAAGGAATGTGGTCGAAGACATTAGCAGTGGCTGCAGATTTGCCCGGGAAATACCCAAATCTTGAATGGGAACCAACAGATGGTGAAGAGGAGTTAGGGAGAGACAAACAACAGGAAATCGGACGACATGAGGGGGCTATCAAAAGAATGCAATCCACGGGGGACCCGTCTTGGCACGGTTGGGGAATGCACGTGCTATTCTAGGGTCATGGGAAAAGAGATTTGTGAAGGGCAGTCTATTGGTCTGGTCGTTGGGGAATCCCCAAGTGTGAAGGGGTTGGGTTGGGTCAGGGCGCGTGGAAGAAAGCGAGCCGCCTTCTGCAGAGCGGGGCGGACGCCGTGCCACTGAAACGAAGCTGCTATGTATTTATTGCAGGAATTTAATCTCTAAAAATAAGGATGAATTTGATTGCCTTACACGTATCGGCCTGTTATTCGAGTTTATTTATTTCTTCTAAACTGTATTATTCGGATAGAGGACATGCCCTACCAACGTGCCTTTCGTAAGAGGACCACTTTACACTCTTTTAAGGATTACTTGAACTTAAGAGCTTTAAAAGCACATCTGTGTTTACAGATGACTTTGGACATACGGGAGAAAATGCGGAAAAAGTTTTTTCCAGAGCGAGGGGTAAATCTGTATTCGGCAGCTAAGGTTAGTGTAAGCCAGATCGTTTCGTAAGACATGGCCAATAGTCCCTCATATGTTATTTTTTCTCCTTTTCCAAGATGCTTTTTACTTGAAATATGCTCCCTCGCTTTCCTTTCGGTGATTTAACGCAATTTCAAACCTAATTAAAAAGTGATTATTTAAACATGGTTATACTACAAAACGGAAAGTTCACTAAATGTCTACTGAACTTTTACGGACGTACAATCACGAGAATTCTTCTTGGTGATCACGTTAATGAGAACATTACAAGCAATCGGGAAAATAGGCGAATCGATTTATATCCGCCTTGGAGTAAATGGCGCGCGCGCCGAGGTCTGCGTAACCTTCGAAATATAAATTCGTTTTTTAAGGTTATCAATAAAGTTATAGGATTAAAACTTCCAGAGAAAATAAATTCAGTGTTTTCTCAAAAGCTTTCTCGTTTCAAGTTTTTTCCTACGTATAAATAACGAAAAGTAGCTAGCGACTACATTTCTCAATGCATTTTGCCGAAAATTCTCGGCACTCCCAAAGATTTCGCTACAGCATTTGTCTCCAAAATTTTTAAAAGGAAAAGTAATAGCATTGGTGGAATGTGAATAAAATGAGACAGATAGTGATACAAAGAAAGACCGTGTTTCTTGAAAGGTAGACCTAAATATATCGGTTCAAAAAACCGCAACTTATTCCCGATTTTCTCGAAAGTATCACTTTCCTATTTTTCCTTCGATTACGATATTATTTAACACCGATTAAATTGCACCATGCTGTGCGGAATTACGTTTTCTGTATGATAAAAGTATTAGAAATTAATTTTTGCCAACTGTCTTTTTTTTATGCAAAAGTGGCAACAGCGCGCGCCGATCTCCCGTAAGAAATGCACGGGGCCATAAGAGATCCATTGTGTCTTCATTTACATTTACATAAATACCCCGCAAACTGCCGTATGGCGTATGGCAGGCGGTGTTAATACACCAAAGTCCCTAATTATTCATCCTATTTACGCGTCTAATACTATCTGGAAAGAGAGACTAATAATGACTATCCGTTCGTGCAATAATCTCACGAAATTTTTTCGACGTCTGGTCTCGAAAATTCCGTTCGCTAAGCGCAGGAATCACTATGTCGCGTATTTCCGTATGTCCGCTGTTCATGATGTTGGACAGACAATAGTAATATCCTTCAAATGCACAGCAAAAGTGCACTCGAATCACGTATTAGATTTTAGATTTAGATTCCTACCCCGCAAGTCACCAGTGGCGCATGGCAGGAGGTTTAGCAACACCAAAGACCTAACCTAATCCATCGCGTTCGCATGCACGAATTCCACGCGAGGGATTTTATCATAGCCATAACGCTACTGTCGAACCTGACGTCTCCACTCACGAAACGAGCTGCTCTCCGTTGGACCATCTCTAAATCTGAGACTAACACTACTTCATTGGATCGCAGCAGTATTCGAGATTAAGCCCAATGAGGGAAAAATAAGCTATTTCTTTGTCTCTTGATGGATATCCTCTCATGGCTATATTTTTCAATCTCTGCATTCTATTCGCCTTTCCAATAATATGACGAATATGTTCTGTGAACAATTCGTCATATTATTGGAAAGTTAATATGTTCTTTGAACAATTCGTAATATTATTGGAATTGAGATTGAAGCTACTGCTGTGTGTAATTCCTAGGTATGTAAATTTAAAATGTAAACTTCACCTGTATGCAGGGTCTCTTCATTCACTTATTCAATTTCGATAATTTAATGAGTTACGTATTCCTGTTCTTTCATAGAATCTCCTCTTACCAATATGCCACTATTTACATATGTAGTACCTACTATTCATCTGATTATTAATCGGCATTTCCCGGCTTCATTTACTGGCATTCGCGTAAATTCGAGGAACAGATCAAATATATGCAATAGCATGATGACGAGTGAAAATACAAATTGTGCCCATCTTTCTTGGAAGTAACGTATATCGTAAGGCATTGCGCCTGCGTTCCTATCGATTTCCTATACACGCTTCGAGCGCCATTGACGATCGAAAGTGACTCACAATGGAATTCGGGACGATTGCCGCGCGATTTCTTGCAATCACTATTTCTTTAACGAAAAAAAGAGATAAATCAATCAAAATTGAAATAATTCTCAATGATTGAATTATGAAATTAATTCATAATTTCGGATATTACGCAAAAAAGAAAAAACAACGTAAAACTTGTTCAAGTTGCTGATATCTATCTACGTAAATTAAGATCTAATATGTGCGTCAGCATAAATGCTAAAAATTAACGTCAACATAAATGATAATAATATAACGACCTTACTGAAGGGCGAGATTGAGATTGCTTAGTCTCTTCTTATACCTAACCCTATGCGTGTCATAATAAATAAGAAAAGAATCTATTGATTACCAAATTATAAATTTACCCCTAAAATCTTTTTCGTAGAATCAATTACTTTAATTCATCACGGTATACTCAATAAGACAAACGAAGAAAGAGAGGATGGATGTGAGGTTGTAATAGAGTATCATAACATTCTTCCCTATTTTCAACGATTAAATGCGATGAAAAACCAAGTCTACATTTTTAGAGGGATAAAGGCATGCTATCTTATATAAAGAGAATTGGAAAGAGTTACGAGAGGGTCTTGCTTTGTAAATGTGAGCTGAATATACTCTATTTTCGGCGTCGTAACGAAATTCGTAATATTTACAGTAAATTATTAAACTAACAGAGGGCATTCGGAAAGTGAAACTTTTTATTCGTACACTTCGTACTACGTAGTTATAAGATACAAAGTATCGCGTCAATTTTATGTTTATTTGCAGAGGTATAAAATGCCAAACTTTAAATTTTTTTTCGCGCCACATTTTTCGGGCGGAGGTAACTTCATCTTCATCCCGATTTCTCGGGCCTTGTATTCCCGCGATGAAAAACCAGAGTCAGGTTTCTAGAGGGATAAAAGCATGCTCCTTCTTTTAAAAATAATTTGGAAGAGTTTGGAAAGGGTCTTTTTTGTAAATGTGAGCTGAATATGCCCTATTTTCGGCGTCGTAACGAAAATCAAAACATTTGCACTCAATTTTTAAACTAACGGACGGCATTAAGAAAATTAAACTTTTTATTCAAACACTTTGTATAGAGTAGTTATAAGGTACAAGGTTTCGTGTTTATCGTATCTTTATTTCAAAGGATATAAAATGCCAAACTTTAAATTTTTTTCGAGCCATATTTTTTTGGGCCAATTTTGCTTCAAATTTTCTTCGCAGATTTCACTCATAAGAGATTTCTTATTATTTTTTGTAATAGAGCAACATATGGTGTATAAGTATACCAAGTGTTGTTTAGCTCAACGGAATAATGCCTCAGATAACGTGACTCAAAGTTGCTAAAAATCGATGTCTAACTGTAGAAGGCTGCGGTAGGGGGTCAAACAAATGACTATATCTCAGCAAATATTTCATCGATGGTTGTACAACTTGGCAAATGGTCATAGAGGATATGAAGTTATGTTCATACAAAATTTCATTCAAATCGGTGATGGTCGAGTGGGGACCGTTGGTCCACTTGACATGGAATGGCCAATATGGGACCAAGCGGATGAAACGTGGACATCTACATCTATATATATACCCTGCAAGCCGCCTTTCGACGTGTGGCAGGGGGTGTAAACACCATGATTCTACTTCTTTAATCGATTGCTTTCGCGTATCGTTCGCGGAAAATAATGAATTCTTGAAACAAATTGCTCTAGGATCTATTTCTCTGTCTATCTATCGATTTTCCTCACAATATCAGAACGGCCTAAATAACATGAGGGACGCATTATGTCAGCTGCATCATCTGCTTTCTCTAATTTTATTTAGTAGATGTATCCTTCGTTTAAGCCTTCTATCTTCTAAAGATTCCCATCCCGCGTCCTGAAGCATTTGCGTAACTTTCACTGACTTGTCGTAACAATTCTTTACAAAACGCATCGCCTTTCGCTGTACTTTTTCTAATTCCCGATTACACCATTTTTCTGCAGGGTCCCATATTCCAGGTGAGGCCTGACCAATGCAACGTAATATCGCTCACGGATTGTTTTGCTCCCACCGACAGTTCTCTTAACGAATTCGAGTTTCTTTTGTGCTCGACCACATATATTACGAATGTGGGTACCCCAGTTTAAGTTATTGGTGAGGGTTACTCCAAGGTATTTCACCGTTTCTACTGTTAATAACGTTTTCCCTCGGAGTCTGTGCGAGTGATCTTTGGCATTATTTTTCCTTTGAAAGAAGTTGATTACGGAATACCCTCGTTCGGAATGGTATCCTATATCCGTATATAAATCCGGAGAAGCGTCTATATAAAGATATAAGAAAGTTAGGAAGAGATTTTTATGGGCAATTTAAATATATATTACAATATATAATATGATATGTTTCTCTATTATCATTTAATTTAATTTAATTGGGAATTGGGAAATTTAATTTCCCAATTCGTCAATATATATACAAGTAGAACATTAGGGTAATGGGATGGGTGTAAAGTGTTTGTTGGGTAATGAGCGAGACATGTAGCCAAATTAAACCGGCAGAGGAAGTGTAAGAGATGTTTTATTTCAAATATTAAACAGAAAACTTATCACCTTCAAAGAAAGGATGAATAATGGTGAATACTTCTGAAGATTTTATAGATGAATATGACCAAAATGAAGGAATCTAATAAGTTAACTTTTACTTAAGCAACGATTAATAACTGGGGCTGATAGATTTATCTGACATCTAGTCATATTTTTAAGAATAATTGAACTAATTACGAAAGGACTGTATTGTAATATGGGCAGCATGTGCTTTCTTTCTTTAGCAACTAAATTTATCCTCTCAAAACTGTTCCTTAAAACACGTGCATATTATAAACACATTGACATAAACATGTAACATAAATGTGTAACATTACATAAACTACTCCGACTTCTAGAGAACGCATACACTAATTTATTTCTTCAGTTTCTGTATTAGTAGTGCACATAATTGTGCGCATTATTGTGGTTTTTATGGCGCATTTAAAATTCAGATAAGATGCAACTTTTCAAATCCTTCTTTTCATTCATTCTTTTTTAAGGAAAAAAATTTTGAGATAAAAAAGTTAAACATTCCACAATTTATATACTCTTGCGGAAGTATGTATGTACTCTGTACTTATGCGAACAAATATTTACTTGCGTGATTCTTTAAGAAACAGCTCACGAGTATGAGTGAGCATCCAATGTGCTCGCAAGCAAGTGCAAGTCCAAGTCTTAATGAGCTAGCTGAAGACGGCAAGATGATTAAAAAGAATAACAATTAATAATCAATAAAATTTTATAGTAATGACTGAAAATTGAGAAGAAGAATAAATTACGTGACAACTGCATATAATGCTGAGGGTTTTAATTTGAACTTCGCGGCGAATTCAGTTTGACAATCGGTCTTAGAAGAACGAAGGCAACGACATGGCAGAGATGTGCCTAATTAAGTATAGATTTTGGATTTAGATTAAGCATACTTTTCGTTGGAATGGCCAAGTCAATATTTCAAACACTAGTAAATAAGGTAATATTATTCGAATCTAGTGCATTAAAGCGTAATCTGATCTAAAATATTATGTTATCACATTTAGTTCTATTCTTTGCCTAATTTAAGCCTAACCATTTCCTGTAGTGTAGTGATCCTTGTACAATGATCACTACACCTTCGAGATACTAATCATTTTTAATTTAAGAACTCTCGAGGTTTTTCATCGAGAATAGTCAAATATTTCAAACACGCGCTTTGTTTCACGAGGATCCAATCCACTTATGCTTCCGTCGACAGCTCATCATTCAACGAAACCAAAAATTACTGATTAATGCTCTTGTCGTAGAGTATCTCTTATCAGCCTCGTAAAAGTTTTTCTTCATAAGGAAACGTAGCTTACTTCCTGTACTCGTTTCATTGCAAGGAATGCCTTCGCGTAAATGGAGAGTATCACTCGTTGTCATTAGAGGAATAAAAATTAAATATTAAATAACGAAAGAAGATGTGATTGCAACATGTGCGAGGAGTGTCATCCATCCCCCGGAGAGCGATCTCACAACATCCGCGACGAGCCGTCTGAAGATTGCTTGACGTAACATTGAAGGGGACTTCCCATGTTTACGAAGTCGTCGCAACTTCCGAAAAAGACCACCGAAATGAGCGTCTTCGAAAAAAACATATTCCGAATATTACGAATCTTCCCAAAGATACGAGTTTATAAGAAAAATTAAATAACTATATCGAAATCTATTTGCTCTCTCAGAGCAGGAATCACGATATCGCGTATTTCGTCGAGCAAATCAGAACTTTAAAATTTCTGAAACAGCTTGAGTCTATACTCGATTCTTCTATCCTTTAGAGATTCCCAGCCGAGGGATACACTGTTATCGAAACTATAATCTCCCTTAGCGAAACGAGCCGCTCTGCGTTGTAGGCGCTCAAGCTCCAAAATCAGACCCTTCTCGTGCGGATTCCATACTGCGCAAACTTGAACAACCATCGCTCAGTAATTGATATTACGAAGAAAAAATGATATGGAAAATCTGTCTTCCAAATTTTTTCAACAGAATAAAACTGAATGGGAAATACATGGCACAGTTGCGAGGCATATGGAATGTGGACTGTTTTATGCAGGAAAACATTTCCTCATGGGTTGTAAATTAAGAAGCATTTAGTAGAGAAGTCAGCCAAGCAAAATGTCAGCAAAAGGGAAGAAAAAGTCCGCAGGTGATATTACATCGTACTGGTTGGGCCCAATCCTGAGTATGCATGCGATGTATGATACCATACAGACAAATATCATATTTGTGAAATAGACGAGCCTATTTCTGAAAGCGAAACGTACTGTGTTTTAAAAATCATCTTCTCTAGCGACATATTTTGGAATTCCATACTATCGACATCGAAATAAATGACAATAATGTTTTCCATACCACAGAATAAATTTGGTTATCGAGCATTGATTTGGAACTTACGTTTCATCTTCGGGAAGTACTGAAAATGAATAGAAACTGTGCTGTGTTTTGTTAAGAATTGCTACGGCAAATAGATGTCAAGATGCCATAGAATAGGAAACTTAACAAGAAATATTATCAAAACATAGGTTAAACAGGCTCAATAAATTTACACTCTCGGAAGGCTTAGATATAAATGAATAGGTAAGCCAGAAAACTGTATTTTCCCCACGATTTCAATTGGAATAAATTTTGTGGAAAATACAAAGTTTTCTAGCTTATTCATACGGCTTTCCACAACGTTACGCCTTTTCACATCGATTTTAGTTACGATTTTTAATTTTGTTAATGTTATGTGATAAATAAATAAATGTTATGCGACCATCCTGTTACAAAGGGCTCCGAAATAATCCTGAAAGGGATACCGAAATAATCACGGAAATTATACATATTTATTTTAGTCTATTATAGTCCTATTTTTATAGGACTAATCTATTCGAAGATTTCCTTCTGTGAACTAAACGCTACAGTCATTAAATTAGGAAATAGCAGCCCGACACATTCCGAAAGATGGCTTCGATGAATAACACGAGACTGAGCAATAGTCCAATAAATGTTAATCTCGTGTTAAACCGTTTGAAGTAAATCGTCTCCGAAGAGATTTCTCTATATTCAAACGGTAACTTCGCATGAAATGCTATTCCCTATACATTTCAATGGAGTATTTACAATAGGCACTACTGTTCGTTTATAGATCATCCGCTACGTACTAAATCTCTACTTCTCTGGAGAAGTGTACTTTTCCGCGAGAAAAAATGAAAAATCGGGACGTAGAAAAAGACTCGGTGATCAGATATGCCTATTAATTTTCGATAATGTCGCGTGATTACCGTAAAAAGTCGCTAAACTCATCAAAATAGCGGTTAAAACTTAGTTAAAACCTACATTGTCTTGATTTTACTATGTAACGTAAATTATTAGTATTATGGTAAAAAATGCTTCGATAACTTGAGTCAATTCGAACATGTTTGCCACCTGCAATTAGACTATCCTATCATATCACATATGAAAAACTAATAATGAGAACTATCATATCACATATGAAATTAGTTGAGCAGATAATATTAAGCACTGAGACTTTAATCAAGTGAACGCAATGCTATTTTGATTTAAATAAAAGAAAACGTGTAATGATAGCAAAACCTAGAGAGGCCTTCAGGTAACAGAACAGAACTGGATGAAGGGCAAGATGTCGCTAAAACAGACAAGCGTCGCTAAAAGAAGAAAAATGTCGCTATTTAGATGAAATGAATGTGTGGGGGTAACGCTCCTCTACCGGGCAGGTGGGACAGTGGGATGATAGGTGGGAAATCCCAGTAAGCTCACGCACCATCAGCCAATGGTGCATTCCCCGATTGTCCTCAATCGCCAAGCATGCTCATTCACTTCTCGCACTTTCACCAGGCCCTTGAGCGAGCGTTCCTCGCATAGGGGCGGGAGAAACCAGCTTTGTTTATAATCGTGCTGAGTTGATTCTCGTAGGCACTATCTGTTTCTCGCTTGCGTGTGACGTCACTCGGTCGTTACGTCAGTGGCGGGAAAGCAAACGGAGGAAGCGGTCGAGAGCTTTTTTGGAGGAGAGGCAGTCAAGAAAAAAATCCAGAGGTACTTCCGAGCGAAGCGGCTTTATATTTCCGAGTTGAAGCGGTCGCAGTCAGTCGAGGACCGAAAGGGAGAGCAGGTTGAACGTGTCAGTGCGTCTCTGTGATCACAAGCTGGAATAGCCACTGCCTTCGTTGAAGTAAAAAGTAAGTGACATAATTAACACTTTTATCTCTTCGCCACCGATTGAGGAAACAATTAGCCAGCTGGAAAATATAGAAAGAGAGGAGGTGTTTACTGTCTCCGCGATATTTGTTCTTTTACTGGAGTGTGACCAGATAGGTGGTGGCCGCCGAAACTGTTTGTCATCCTTAATATATTGAAGAAACTTTTCTCTTGTCTTCGAATGCATTTTCGATTGCCTCCGTTGACATCGAGTTTTCGCTCGGCACAACCTCCCAACCAAAGTGGATCAGTGGTATGCCGTGAGTGAGCTCTTGGTGTTCCGCGTTACATCAAAGGGAACGAATTCACGATATTTTTCATTATCTACATCTAAACGTAATATTTCCCGTGATATTTGTCTATCAAGTGTTCGTATCAAAGCAGCGGAAACTTCTACTGCACGCTCGGTTTAGTGCTCCATTTTAACTTAGAATAAAATTTAAAAAGTGGTTTAGAGTGCCGCCAATTTTTGTCGACTTATAAGTGTGCCGAGGAGTGCAAAATGTTGCGAACCACTGCCATCCGGAACCAGGAGTGGTGTCGAATTACTTCCGGAAAGTTCAGATCCCTGCCCGATGACAAGTTATAAACGAAAAGCATCAGCATTATATTAATGAAGTCAAGCTATTGAAGACATTGCCCGTTTCTGCGATACTTTTCTCCCATCGATGAAATCTTGTTTATCCAAGGTGTCTCATTAACGGAAATTATTTCGATAGTAAAGTATCAAATATGCATACTTCGGCGATAAAATTCTGTTTTTCGACTGCTTTTCAAAATTTTCCGCGAACTCTACTCGGAAACACTGAAATGTTTACATCGAAGTATTATTCCATTGCCATCAAAGAACTCAATAAAATTGGATCGAGGCTTATCTTGACGATATTCGTTGTGTAGCATAAGTGGGAAACTTGGCATGAACTTCACGTTAGCGTCCATAACTTTGCCACCGAGCTTCTCTGATACAAAGTTGCGAGAAAATTACATTTTGCATCCTACGATACAAACATACGATTTGTTAGCCCTCATGGATTCTCCACCGGTAATTACTGCTGAGGATGGCTAAAGAGCAAAATGCCGGATATTTACTCGTACAATTGACGATGTCCATGGCATTTAAAGGATTTCAAACTTCAGAAAAGCAGGTATTAATTTTACTGCGATTGAGATTGTTTCCTACGCGTTGATTTGAATTAATCGCGAGAATGACAGTTCTCGGGTATTCTGTTTAATATTTGATAACGCAATTGAGAGAAAACCAGACGCGACCAAGCACGATATGTTTGTCTTCAAAAGCGGCAAATTTTACCAACAATATTTAACTGCAAACTATTTTTCGACGATAACAGAATGTATGTCTTCAAAAATAGTTCGTAATATGTTCGTTCGAATGAGTAGTCGTAGTAAACCTTGTATGTTAAGTATGCTAAGTATAAGTTTCAGTTCGTCGATATTATTGGTCTTTCGGTGAGATACAACATAAGACAACATCGTGTGGAAACTCGGCAGAAAATCATTCGCAATTGGCCATAATTCTAGTACCAACTACAGTTAAAATATAATCAAAATCGAAGGCTCGGTATACTTTTCAAGAAGTAAAGATAATGCGAACGGTAAACCGGGGATTTCAATTCAAGCGCCATTGATAGGATATTGAATTTTTTTCTTCGCCGGATGTCAAACGTTCGTTGTTTCGTAAAAGCGAAGCCAATATTATTCGAAAAGTATTGAGGCGACCGCTGATCACTGTAGTCTGTAATTGCATCTCGAAAAGTCCATTCAGACGTATTGAGCGGCATTTACATTATCCTGAGGATTGTGGAAGTTTTTTCTGTATAATATTGGTTGGTATCAATGTTTAAACTCCGTCATTTGCAAAATCTTACATTTTTCGCTAATTTTCCTAAAATTAGACTTCAGAAAGTGAAGAAACACTTTCATTACGTTGTCTAGATGCTTAATGGAATGTATAGTCTTACTTCTAATTAGCGGCATTTTCTATCAGGCATCTGCTCTTTTAATCGCCAACTTTTAGTACGTAAATCTGTGCTTGGATTACTTGTATTCATAAACATTTAAACGGAGTTATATTTCTGGAACTATTTCTAAGATTGCTTTCTTTTTCCGAGAGCATTTTTGCGAGGATTCCTTCGCTTCGTTTATTAAAACACCTTGATAATACCTCTTCTGTTAGCATTTAAAGTAGAGAAAATTGGAAAATCTAGAGGGTTTTGAGGCTGGTTTTTCATCAGATCTATAGAAAATCAGCACTGATCTCGATTCGTCAACCATCGAAACTTTCAGAGGTGATGCCATCCAGCATTGCATTTCATTCGCTAACAGAAAAATTAAATTGCTCACTTGTTTTGTTGAAAGGATCACTTGTTGTCTTTTCTCGTTAACACTTTTAGCGAGCTACTCCTAAATATTGGGAAGACTCCCCTTTTTTCACTTCGGCATCAATTTGTTCCAATTATCACTTGGAATATTTTTACATCAGGACACGAAGGTGACCTCTTTGCTGTCACTTTTCTCAACAATTCTGAAGGGTCAAATTTGACCTTCCGGGAGAAGTTGATTATCTTATGGATTAAAAAAGAAGGAAAATTGTTCAGGAGTGTGCAATTTAAGCACGTTATAGTAAACACCAATAATGTTATCAAAGATTATTAAAACTGTCCAAAAAGTTATTCGGGAAAGACAAATGATGACCATTGGTCTTTGTAGACGTAAGACAGGGCGTTTTCAGGATGTACACATTTGGATATGCAAAGAATTCGCAAATGATGATCTTCGATTTTTTCAACTTCGTGACTGATTTATTTAACGTTAATGATTTATATTTATAATGAACACAGCGGATGTTGGTTCCAAATGTGCTTTTCTCCATTGCAGCTATCAATATCGCGAGAAATAATGTTTATAATAGTATTTGGGGAGTCTCAGTATCAAAAAAGCTAACGTCGCCAGAAAGTGCATCAAATGCGATTGGCGCGGGAATTCTCGTTGCAAACCCGAGTTTGGGATTTATTGCAGTTTATTGCCAATGCTGTGGAGCGTCGCTACTTGACTATCCGATTCACTTTACAAAAATGTTTTTTTATACATATAATTAAATCCAAACGTACCTTATTCGATTTAGGGTGTGTTACAGCCAATTTTGCATAAATATAATTTCGAATGCCTTCTTAAAGAGCTAACCTTTCAAGTTGCATGTTCCCCTTGTTATTGTATATGCAAAATTACAGCGCCAATAAAGTTGGCGAAAGCAGGAACTCATGTGAATGACTGATTCTTAAATTTTTTGGGGTAACATTCCTTCATCAGTCGCATTGTCCTCACTTAGCCGAAACGTCAAAGCAAATATTCTCGTCGGGGCGAACCTTCCTTCGTGGCCCACCAAAACTATTCGAATATACTCCTCAAAATAATTTCAAATTCTCCTTTCTTTAACACGAATGTTGTTTTCTCTTCGGATGTGACGATTCTATTTCGATTGCCTTCTCTCCGCAGATTTACAGTCCAACGGCAATCGCAATTGCTTTCTCTCTTGTTTACGGATCGATGGCATTCTCACAGAGATGTGGTCAAACGAAAGGCAACTGATGTTTCGCAACTGAAAATGAAGAGAGCGCTGTATAGCGCGGGTGGGTTTTTCCCGTTCTATTGCAGAAGCGCTAAAATCTCCACGCTAATGTGCGCGCTCACTGTCAGTGCGTGTATACCACCTTCCTGATCAATTTCGGGGCCAACCTTAAGTGATGTTTGGGATTCCTGCCCCCCCCCCATCACAAAGCATCCCATTGAATCCTGTGTGAACAAGCATCAAAGACTCTTGTGAGCGGCATCATCTCTTATGGTACATGGCGGTGCTTGAATGAGAATTTACGTGTTTCTCTGTCCACTTCTTATGTATAATCTATCGGTAATACTAATGCATGCCGTGAAAAATCTAATGATGAATAAACACTAAAGTATTATGGACTATAATGGTTTTACTTTTGTCGCATTAAATCAACCGTTCGCAATTCTGGATTAATATCTGACACTTCTTAAAAGGGTAATAATGACTCTTGTTCCTATAGTTGCCAGAATGATCCCATTTCAAATAATAATTCCCAAATTACCGAATTACATTTGTAGAGACATATAGAATACTCATTTAGTTTATTTTAATCTGAAGTTAAATATTAAATGTATTATTTGAACATTATCCATTTTATAAAAGAAGTAATAAATAAGAAATAATTACCTTTCTTGTGAATGCTCGGTACAAACACAAATAATGACAAGTTAAGGCGTTAAATCAGAAAAATCGGTCGAAAGTGAATATTTTGTAAAAATGCACAAATAAAGAAAGAGAAATGTTCGTTCTATAAAGATCGTTAAAAGACAGAATGTGGTTAAAGTGCGATTGACCCCAAGGCAATTAATGAGACGCCAACGCCATTAACACCAGGAATCCGAACTTTAGATATCCCAAAAACAGCATATGTTATCATATAACCAAATATTTATTCTTTTCGCCCAACTTGTATCCCACCCTTTGTATATACTTACCATTTAGGATAGTGGTCTATTTTGATCAATGAAAACGTCAAGCTCGAGAGAACTACTTCGAATGAATGTTTACCATTCAAATCAGTATGATAAGACCGGTTTCATAAAGGGTGCCATCCGAGCGTTCACTATATTTCTGCGTAACCACTTCGTAGTGTACGTTATTTTTGGAATTGAAAACATTTTCTTTTCGAAAGAGCGAATGATTCTCTTTAAAGCAATCGCATTTTTGGCCCGCGTCTTTCATAAGACTATCGAAGGCATTCCTATATTTTTGGACTCTAGCCAGTGGTAAACAATTCCATAGATGTTTATGTGACCTCCACTCGGGCGAGTGTCGCCACGGTCGCTTGCATCTTCATTTCCCTCACGGATGAGCGTTTTATCAGGACTTGCGACGGATGTGAAGAACGAAAAACACGACCTCTCCATTGTCTGTTTGTCTGCCATGAAAGTATTCGTGATGGATTGCCGAGGAAGACGTCCACTCTAACACTTTCCTTCCTTCCTTGTAAAGGATTCCAATCCGTTTAGTGATTAGTTAGGATTTGCATACAGCTCCAACAGCCCCATTGGGGACAGTTTGGGGCGTTATACAATTGAAACGGTCACCCTGAGGGCCGTCTCAACTTCATACCAGGGGTGGCGAATCTACAGTACGCGGGATAACTTCATTGACTCAGGGAAATCGGACTGCGCTATCCTTGTCATGTGTTTTTCACTTAAAAAATGAAGCCCTACGGTATATTAACGTGGATTCTATCCGTTAATAATGATAATTTAGCATTATTTACATCTCAGTCCCATCTTTGACGTGATAAAACAGATAACAACAGCATCTCACTCTTTGGTTTGAAATGCCACACAAGGCACTCTTGCCGTCATCACTGGTGTAGGCCACTACCCTACTTCCATGGAGAGCCTTTATTCCAATATCAATTATGTTCTATATTTGTCATGCTCCTTCGTTATTTCTAAAGGAATTTGTAGAACAAAAATGAGTGCGATGATTATGTGTCTCGTAGTTGAATTTCTAACATTAAATTAATAATTTCAATTAAATGGGAAGAGAATTCGCATTTATCGCCCTCTTCTTTCATTGATAAAAAGGCTACGTAGACCCGAAATTCGCTAGATAGTTCGCTAAAATGGTAAACCTTTGCAGCCGACGTCAGCCTGCTTTTTTGAACTCGTGTTTAAGCCTTAAATTGCTATGATTTTAATTAGCTGAGATATCCAAAATATGCGTCGATGAAATCCTTCCTCGATACTCTGCAGCTAAATATCTTCCATTCTTCGATTATGGTTCTTCATTGCCGTCCTTGGATGTCTTTCAGACACGCTTAGCATACGCACCTTGAAAGTATTTTTACCGTCTACTTCACTCATTTCATCACGTTTTCTGGCGACACACTTCCATAGACAAAATCCATGCAAGATTATCTTACGTTTCATTCGTTAAATTTGGCGGATTTTTATCGAAACATTGGTACTCCCATTTTCCATCGAGCGAGAGAAGGCTGTTTATGGAAAATGACAAGGATGATGCTTTGCAAGAAAATATATATGAGAGTTAAATAATACGAATGCCATACTCTAAAATCTCTGTTTGAAATTTAGAACCTAAATTAAGCTGTGGCAGAAGCTCCGGAAGTGTTTTATTTTTATATAAACTCATCAGATAGTATCCATTGAATGGAAAGACTAAAATACCGATTAAGATCAATGATTTCTTCAGCACTCACTACGCACATTGGCAATCCTCCGGAGCGCTACTTAAACTCTAGTCAAAATCATTATTATTACTATTTAAAAATCGTCGTTGGTAATGATATCTATTTCCAAAGACAAATCAAACATCCAATAATCTTATATAATACTGTATATATCAAACAATACATTTTTACCTTTAAATGAAATTGTTCGCAATTTTTGCAATTTATTAATATTTCTTTGTAACTCTTCCGCAAATTTTTCAAACGCAGGACAGTGTTCGCTATTTCGGTGCCCTGTTATGAACAGCATTCTGCCTTTATTCAATGGCTGAATTGTACACATGTGTGAGTGGCCTTGCTATGAGTGCTTATGCTGTGGCCAACACAAGGCATTATTAGTCAGCGTTCATCACAACTACGCTTCCCGAATTCAAAATTCGGGAAATTCATTCATTCATTAGAAATTCAAAATATCTTTCTGGCGAATTCCTGATAGAAAGGGAGCTTTGCTTGCCAAATCACAACTTTTATATTCTGCTAGGATTAACCAACATATCGTCACAAATCGCTCTAATCCCGTCAAAACTTTGTAAGGATGGGGAAATCCGCAATAATGAAGCGAAATGGAATGTTTTGATTCCTTTTAAGCGTTTTTATAAAAAAGAAATTTATGATGGTTCAATGAGGGTAATGTAACAAAAAAGAAACGGAAAATAGGATTTGCATATCTCGTATATGCATTGTCTCATCCACTACTTCGTTATTTCCCTCATTAGAATACGATGACTTACTAATAACACTCTATGGAGATTGTTGTAGAATTTGATCTTAACAGCAGGTATTGCTACTTCGTGAAATTATCCCAAATCTTGTCGCATTCCGCTAAATCAAAGTTTCCTCTTATATATGACAGCAAATTACGCCAAATCTAGCAGAAAATTAATCAAATCGACAGCACTGTGTTTGCCGTTGCCTTCGTTTCGTCTCGCGTTTACGTTTGTCTCTGCAATGCTTCTTGAAAGACGTTCTTGCAGTCGGCGTAGCTGAACGACAATGACCTATTTACCATTCTTTTCCAATGCCTTTTCTCCGAGGCTCGCAACCCACTCGGGTTTAACAGGTACTTGAATTTGGGACGTGATCGGTAAAGAAGGCCAAATTTGCGGGAAATGTAGAGAATTAAATTAGCAGTTGTGGATTCATTCCACTAGAAAATAGGGGATTCTTCTATCCTTGGGGAAAATAGTGTGCGTTGGAGAGGAACATTTTTCCGTCATGTTTCGCTGAGCGCGATTCTCCTCAAATTACCTGGAGAGTCCTTGGAATGAAAAGTAGATACTGAAAAAGTAACACTTATTATATATATATTCTATCAGCTCTTTCATGTTGATTAAAAAACTGCCGTCATTTTGCAGTTTATGCATCATTGAAAAATCTATATCTCTTGGGTTCAATTACAATATTTTTATTTGGGTATATGTTGTATTCGGGAATTAGAAAAGGTGCAGCAAAAGGCGATACGTTTTGTGAAGAATTGCTGAGCGTTACTCAGATGCTTCAGGACACATGTTGATAATCTCTAGCAAATAGAAGATTATAACAAAGGCTTAATTTTAATTACTAAATAATTCCAGAGAAAGTATGTTCTTCAAAGATGTATCCGATACATGTGCTTAAATACATTGGGCGTATCGATCTTCCCTGTTATAGAAGCCGTTCTAATTTGCAAGAAAAATCATGGAAATAACAGATCAAGTTTTTTCAAGTTATTTTTTTTTCCTCAGACAACACGCGAAAATTTATTAGGGAAGAAGTGGTGCGTGCACCCCCTTCTTTAGGCCACAAGGCGGCTTGCAGGTTAAATGAGTGATAAGAATCTCTAAAAGATAAAATATTTAAATAAAGGCTTAATAAATTCAGAATAAGTACATCCTTAGAAGATGTAGCCGATATTATGCATATTCCCTGTTACACAGGCCATTCCGAATCTGCGATAGAAATCAGAGAAATAGATGCTAGAACTAGTAGTTTCAAGGATTCATTTTTTCCGCGAACGGGACGCGAAAGTAATCGAGTAGTACAGTCAAGGTGCAATGCCACTCGTCGAAAGGCAGCCGGGCACAGCTGTAGATGTAGATATAGAAATGTATCAATTTCTCTTACGGAGATCTCAGTTACAGTCACTGAGATTGTCTCCGGGCCGCTTAAGGAATAGTTGGACAATAGCTCGACAACCACTTGAAATTCCTCCACTTAAATGGGAAAGTATATTTTCCTAAACCCAGTCGATTGTATTGCTTAAGGAGTGGGTGGAATTCTGAAATAGCAATTGCTTCACGGACGATTCGGGAAGTACAACGGCCGCTTAAAAGTGTGAATTCATTGAGAATTGCCGAATAGTCTATTTTTCGTCGCCGAGACGTTCGAATACTAGGCCAGGGTTTCGACTGAAATACGGCTAAAACGCGCAAGAGGGAATTTTCTGATGCGACTGATTGGAAGATACTGTTTTCTAGTACTGTTATTTGTGTGGATCTTTTCTATTCCATTCACAGAACGTGCAGTGAGTGGTCATAAATGCGACTTCCGTGTTTTCCTTTCAAGGGCATCCGTGTTGACCTTTTCCCACGATAATGTATGGCGATGAATTCCTCGGGATTTCCCAACGTCGGCGGCGTGCTTCTGGACACATAACAGGGGTATTCTGGGGATGATATTGGCGTCTTTTTGAGGAAAATATCGGCTCGATTGGGGCAATGCGAAACTCAGCATGACTTGCTTCTTGTCTCTGCGAACTCATCCTCCCCAAAAGAGGATTGCACTTTTTATTGCACCTCATAAACTTCATGCTTACCCACAGCATCCCTGTAGGGATGGCTAACCCCTGTCTCATCTTCAAGTCGGCAATGTGAGAAGGACCCGTGGTATATCTAGGGAGTTTGAAACTATGATTGGAATATCCTTCGCTGGTAGATCCCCTGTATTCCTTTCGTCTTAATTCGACGAAAGCTGATAAATTATGATAGTTACAATAACTGAAGCAGAATCGTCCGATTTATACCTTGGAATAATTCCCATAAAAACATCTTATTTAGAAAATCGTGTCTTCAATTAGAACGATAGGTTCAATTGCCATTAAATATTTACGGTACAGGCACTCCATTTGCAAACTTCGAAGTTTCAATGTAATGTCATTCTAGTTGCTGTCTACATTCTATCAATATGCATCCATATAATGAAAGAAAGCGTAATTGGCCTCTTATAACTTTACTTCGATCAATATTCATATTTTTCTGTTAGCTGATCGAGAAGAGTAGGAAATCACAACCCCCGGGGATTTTAAATTAACGTCTCTGCCGTTGATACTAATAACTGTACGATAATGCTTGTTGTGACAGTATTTCGTGGATGCAAGGAAGTGAACCGTTACCATTTTCGGCATTACTTCAACGTCCGATACTTCATTTCATTTTGTTTGACGCAAACGGAATCACACTTGGCGGAATTACCCATCCACATTCACTTTCCAACCGGAAGTAATTCCGTTCGCGACGTCCTTCCGTTGTAACTTTCGCATTCGAACTGCCAAAAGGAAAACTGAAAGTGAGTATTTTAAGGGGTTCCAAGGTTGGACGAAGATAAAAAAGTAATCGCACGAGAATCTTCCAAATTATGCCAACATTATATATCCAATAAATATAATATCGCCATTCTTGGTGCAACTGAGAGAGAAAGCAATGACAGGTTTTCCTATGAGAAACTCAAAAGTTTCTTTCTTTTCGCCGTGAATTCTCAATTCGCAGAAAATGCCTTAGATTCGCCGTTCCTGTTGCGAATCGGTTTAAACCATTATCAGGATTCCTAACTTTAAGCAGCGGCGTTTTCTATGGAGATAGCTTTTGTTTTTTATTCTTAATACGAAGCAACTACACAGGCTTTGCCTAAAATTAGGAAATACTTATTTTAATTCACCTTGAGTTGGATTAGATATCATTTCTCGCGTTGAGTATAAATTGATGTTTTGACATTAAATAAAAATGTTGGCATGAGAAAGAAAGGATGGTTGATGGCATTCCATTCTCAATTCATTGTTCGGCTTTAATCGTAAAATCAGTCCAATTCCAAATGTAACATATTTTCATCGATAAGAATTAGGGAACGATAAAAAGTGACTTTTACATCAAGAAGATTCTAAAATTTTACACTTCTTACGTAGTTTTTGGGAGTGCGATGAAAACCAAATCAAACTTTTTCGTAAGAGGAAAATTTAGAATAGATATTTCATTTTTCGTTTGCGTTTTGAAAGTATAATGGCCAATCTCGATCTAATTTTGGGTATCCTGCGTTTTCATTGAGTTAGTCAAAGTTATTTCAAAAGGCCCAGTGGGTATTTTTGATATTAAATATAAACCATAAAAATAAGTGAGAAATAAAGCGAGGAAAGGAAATCCTTTGCGGCAGTTCCTTCCGCTATCATCGCTATAAAAACCAAAAGAATGCGGTTGAGAATAATAAGCGGTTTATGGCAGCCATCCTTGTTTTTGAAACTTCCTCTAAGGGGTTCCCAACCTAGGATATCCATGCGCCCCTGGGGGTATGAATGACCGGTCAAAACGAATATTTGGTTAATCAGGATGTCACGGTATAATTATTTTCCAAAAGTAGTCTTTTCAGTGGCATTTCTCTGTTATTACGGATTGCTACTACTGAGCAACATTTCCCCGTTATCCTACGATGTTAACTTCAAAATTTATTTTTGAGTTTGACGACTTTGAGGTTCGAGATGATTTACTTTAACGGGGGCACGGGAACCGAAGCTCTATATCCTCCCTTGCATTCGTTTGCATTAGAGGCATATGATTGCACGAAGAATTAAATTGGAATTTATTTCACCGAGGCGATGTACTCAGGGTCGGAATGACCATAGGATACCCTCGTGGCCCCTTTCCCCGCTTCCTCTACCCATGTGTTGAGTTACACAGAATAATTAAAACATGATCGTTCAAAAAAATTGACATATATTACATCCAAAAAATAAAAATGACACCTTCAAGATGGGGTCCCCTCATTGTGGGCCCGGATGCTACACGTATTTGAAAACTAAGAAAAAAGATGACTTTCCGCAATTTAAGCGAAAAAAATAAAGAAAAAGATCAGAGCAAACAGTCAATTCAATGCTAAAAATTTTAATTGATGGAGAAAATATTATTTTACGCCATAAAACACGCCAGTCCGTATCCTGTTTATATAAGAGTATCATCTGTGCCTTTCTTAATTTATGTAAATATATAAATGTAANACGGCTCATCATTTCGTTCTCCTCTTCCAAATCTTTATCGTAGCAGACAGTCGGTCCGCCATGTTTGTTGTTTACATGCTAGATTCCACCTACTTTTTGTAGGTGAGAACAATTCCGGTGCAAACGGAATTCAATTCCGTTCCATAATCGGAATTCTGAGTTAGAGCACACCAAATGAGATTCCAGTCGTAAAAACTGCCAGGATGACCGAAAATTCCGATCAAAACCCAATTCCGTGCGTATCGGAAAGATAGGGCATAGCACCCCTGATTGCGTAAATTTGGCTCCAGTTTTTTGAGCTTTGCATTGGACCAGAGAGTTAACTTAATTTACCAATTATTTCTTGTGATTTCTTGAAAGTGCATCTGTGGTTTAAGGTAAAGTTTCATTTCATTAAGCGATAAATATCCCATACTAATATAACTTGCAGATTTAACTCAGACCTACCACTACCTCTCTCTAGTCGGCCAAGAAAATACATTGGATCTTACGTGCAGTCAAATGATGTAGAAGAAATTCTCGTATCTGTTGGATATTTGATTCCTTCAAGTTCGCATGATATCAGTCGTATAAAGGCTTCCAGTTCCCAAAAGGAACCTTTAAATTCATTTAAAGAATCACCTTTGGGATGAATACGGAATGTGGTACCAATTGGATTTCTTCTCTTCCTCAGACATGTTTCGCATCGCCGCTGTTTTAATGGCTGCAGCCTCTGTCTGCACGGCGGATATGTGGTTTCCAAACCTCCGACAAAACACTGTGAGGACAGTTGGAGCCAACAGCTTGGGCCTGATGAGGAGGGACGGAGATGCAGTTCCGTTAAGGGCTCCTGGACCCATAATGTTTAAGGAACAAGAGGCCGGCGACTGGGAAAAGAAAGTGGATAACATCATAGCCAAGGGAATACTACGTCTTACCCTGGAAATGGATATGGCCTTAAGGAAGGAATTGGGAACCAAAAGTGAGTATTTTCATTAATTCCCAGAACTGAAAGAAAATTTATGGCACATGATTGAACGCTATGTTACTAGAAGCGAAATTGCCGTATATGACGCCCCTGGTTGAGGAAAAATGAGCAGCTCCTCTGTTTTAAGTTACCTATGTCCGTATAAAAGAAAATTCCCTAAAGTATTACGATCTGAAAAATCAACTTTAGGATTTCGCTTCGGAGGAGCTTCCGAAGATTTAATCTAGCTGATATCCTACCAGTTGTGGATGCTGTTTCTTACCCTTATTGCTTGAACGGTGACCAAAATATTGCGGCGCTAGACTATTGGCGAAATTCGCCGAATGGTAAAATCCGAATCCAAATGGTAAATTATGATGCTCCGGCAATGCCGATTAGAGGAATCTCTTCCAAAGGAAGTTTTCGTTAGCTAAGGAGTTGTAAGGCCTGCTTAGAAATGGATTCCCAAACTTTTAATGGACCACATGCATGTTCTGGGATAGTGGTCGGTTGGCACCATCTAAAATTATAGAACTTGTTAAGTTCAGGAATAAGAGAAGGAACTTATCTTCTGAATAAAATGAATCCATTTAGTTTGATCAAATTTGCCAAACAGTATTTATTGTGGGATACTTATATTGAGTATCCAATTTGTTCTCGGGCCATGTAAACAACTTCAGTGGGCTGTATTTCGACATTAAGACGTACTTGGACAAGCACTAGTTTAGAGGGCTGAAAATATATTGTTACTAAAATAAAAGCGTTGTTATAAAACAAAAATGAATGCATGAGCATTGAAGAACAAAAAATGTCAAGGCCTTTTAATAAATCAATACAATGAACCTCCTTTTAATCCATTTCCCTTATCTTTCCAGCCAATATACTATTTTCACCAGTTTCTATCGCATCTGCATTGGCACTAGTTCTACTTGGTGCTGGAGGAAAAACATTTGAGGAAACAGCTCAAGTAATGGGAGTAGCTTCTGGAGTTGAGATTGGATCTCGCCCTCATTTGATACATGAGCAGTTCGGACGATTGCTCGACAAATTCACATACGCACATTTGGAATTCCGCAACAACCTCCCTGGTAAGCTGAATTTTTAAGCTCTGTACTTGGCTGGTAACATTCAAATCTATGATTTTCACTCATAAAATCATCTAAATTGTGAAATAATGATGCAATTTCAGGTCATAGAGGAGCAAAAGACTTCAATGGTCTGGATCTAAATGCAGCTAGTGGTGTATTTGTGCAAGAAGGTTTTTCAATCGCACCCACTTTCAAGAGAGTTGCCAATGAAGCCTATCATAGTGATGTCATAAATGTTGACTTCGAAGGACGTGGAGCAGAGGCACAAAAAATCATTAATGGGTGAGTATAAATGATGATTAAATGAGGTCTTATTGTCAGATTTTTTCTGCAATGTCTAATAGAAAAAGGTTTGCCAAGGTGTCCTCAGATGTAATTCTTGTGACTTTAATCCTCAAGGAGGAGGGGATTTCAGTAATATTTTTATTTGCTGACCACAAAACCTTCATAATATTCTGAAGTTAAATTAAACAACATTCTTTTTTATTGTGCATCTCAACTGCTATGCTACTTATGATATTTGTCCCGAAGTATTCCTAAAATGAAACTATTTTGCACTTAGACATGTCCTCCTAAATTATTAGCATATTGTTAATACTCTTTGTAGTGAACCAAAGTGTCCAAGATTACTTATGCAAGGAATTGTTTTATTGTACAAGATTAAAAGGAGGGTAGATGTAAGAAATAGTACTACATCAATAAATATCTTTGGAATAAAATTGACCAACCTTCTTGTGTTGGGTATACATTGAAACTCAATAGTTGAATAATCTTATCCATAATATTAACAATAATCCTATGATTTTCAGATGGGTATCTCAGAAAACCAGTGGGCACATCAAAGATATTTTGTCCAGAGTACCTTCTCCAATGACAAGAGTAGTCTTTGCTACGGCACTCTACTTCAATGGGGCATGGAAAGTTCCATTTCCACCTGAATTCACCACTTCCAAGCCTTTTTACATTGGTGCTTATCCAAAGTATTCCAATGGCTATCCTGTAGCACCCACTGGCAAAGAAGAAGGTGTCTTCAAGGTAAGTTACTGGGTCAGTTAAAATCTAACTATATTATTTCATTCATAAATTTTCTTCTTTGATTAAATAAAAAAAAATTCAAAACATACCTACTTGTTCAAAAATCAGAGACTGCTCAATAGCTTTAAAAGTAATATTTTTTCATAAATTGATAAAATGCTGTATATTATTCTATTTTTCCCTTGTAGTTCTCTCTAGTACTTCATTAGTTTATCCTAAACACTTTCAAAGGTTATCCTTCGGGAATTTGTGAAAGCTCCCAGTGAGTTATTTGGCAGATTGACATATTAAATCCATATTTTGATACTGAAAGCTTTCGGAGTAAATTATGGAATATGGTACTGCATTGCTTTTATCTAAAATAAATGATGGATTGTTATTTCTTTTTATTAAAGGTAAATATGATGGTGAATAACTTGGATGTTCCATACTTGGAAAGACCTGATCTTGGATTCCGTGCTGTTGGGTTGCCATATGGTCTGAATGACTCATCACCAGCAGTTGCAACTATGTACATCATTGTTCCAGACGTTAAGGATGGAAATGGTGTGGTAGATTTACAAAACCTCATTAAACGCCTCAAGTACTCAGATCTGGAAGCTATTGTGAGAGATTCGGAAATTAGAAACTGCATTGTATCCATTCCTCGCATGAAACTGAGTTCCTCAAACAAACTTAGAGGAGCAATCTCTTCTCTGGGACTCCCCTCTCTCTTTGATCCTGCAACTGCAAACCTCACTGGAGTGTTTGAGAACTCTGTTACAGAGAGAAATGTCCGTCCTCCAAGAGGTTCAAATTCTCGACTTAAGAAGGACAGAAAGAGTGAACTTGGGCCATTGTATGCTGAGGAAGTACATCACCGTGTTGAGCTCGATGTAACAGAACTTGGAACTGTTGCAACAGCTGCTACAGCTATATCTCACTCACGAGATGGCAGCTCTAAGGTTTTGCGTGCCGAACGGCCTTTTATCTTCTTTGTCCACCATGCACCAACCGGACTTGTTCTATTCTGGGGATCAGTTGTCAATCCACCAGCATATTGATAGATTTTGTAAGCTATTTGGAGCCCACCGAACAGAACAATAAGGACAGCTCTCTCTAAGCAACTATTTTATTGGTTCCTGCAGTGGGAAATCAATCATCTAATTTTAATGGTTTCAAAAAGAGATAAAAGATTTAATTACTAAATTTTCAAGAAGATGTGAGTCGAGAATTTTTTCCTGACCTTCTTGGTTTTGTTGACTTTACTCATAACTTATTCATGAACAACAATGTATGTGCTTAGAGGTTCCTCTGTATTTATTTTCATTATCTTAAGATGCTACTTTTTATTCTATACTTCATTGTCAAACCATCCATTTCTTCTTCTACATGTCTTCAAGCCAATGCAAACAATGTTACAGATATTTTTTGTCAACTTCTTTCAGTTTGTAATATCAAATAGCAGGTTTGCTATTCATGTACAGAATAATAAGTTGTCTGACCTTGCCAAAGATGTATATTATAACCTTTAGAAGGTTACTTTAGTATGAATATTTTGTATTGTAATTTTTATATTTATCTGTATTTGATTGTAATTTATCAACTGCCATATTTTTGGGAGTTTTACTATTTATAAATATAAACCATGAATCTAGCTGTTATTATTCATTTTATTCAAGAAGATGGAGGAGAGCTTCAATTTAATTTCTCAGCAAAAAGGACATTTGACTCTTTTAAAATAACTAAAAGGGCGAAGCCTATGATAATAGTCACTGTATTCTGATGTTTGATGGAAATAAGTTCATACAAAAACTGCACTGTCACAGTATATTTAGTGGAATCTCATTTGTCAGACTGTTATTTTCAAGAAGTCATTTCTATGTCATTCTATTGATTGCTCTTTTCCAAAGATTTGCTTAGCTCTTCTAAGAACTTCAACCAGTCCCAGTCTAGTCTATTTACCTTTCAACAGTCTTCTGAAATCCAACTTCTCCATCACTTCCTCTCTGGTGTGGTCATAGTCCATAGTCTGCTTCACAGTCATACACAAGGCCACACCATGTAGGTATGGGTTTTTATGAACATTTTCCAATTTCATAAAGAAGACTATTATATGCCCTCACTGATTGTTTATAGTAGAATGAACTCCTTGCTTGAACTACTATACTTACTCTTCGTCCATTACTATTTCCATTGCTTAATATCTTACTACCTAAATAGGAGCATTCTTTAACCTATTCAAGGTTTTTTAATTCTTTAGTTGAAATTTTTCTTCCTCATCATCTTCCTTGCGTTTTGTGAACATTAATTACAAATTATCTCGTCTAAAATGAGAGTCGCACTTCTATCAAAGTCTTTTCTTTGAAAGGATAATTTACATAGCAATCTTATGCTAACGGAAAAAAGGGAAATTAAATTCGACATCAGAAATGGCATTTGAAGTCATGGCCCGTTTAAGCATTGGGCTTAAAGGGACCCTTAAAATGGTATCTAAGTCAATTTGGTGTCCCTTGAGGTCAAAGAATGCGAGGTGAAGCGGTTTAGCAGCAGTGTGAATTTCCGAGTTCGATTCTCGGTGCAGGCTGTAGATATTTGGTCCTTGTGATAGTAAAGTTATCGTAGTTCGCAAATAGCGAGTTGAGAAATGTCGGCATATTCTTGAGAAGGTGCGCTAACATTTTCTTCGTCTACAAGCGTCAGTTTTCCCAATCGAAATTTTGACTAAATGTCGGAAAAATCTACCGAATTTTGTATGACTTGAGCCAGAATCTGGACTCAATTCTAAGAATAATGCCTAATTCTTATTGAATATCCTTTCTTGTGGTACCTGTATCGACTTTATACCATGAGTTTTCTGAGTTAATTTTGTAACAGAAATAAAACCTGTCAGTGATAAAAGTTATTTTCACATGCATTTCTAATCTGCCACCAGATGTTTAATTTACTTGTAGTGTTTCTGTGATACTAATAATCGGATCACTATTCCTCTGTTTTCGAGGCGGAGACCATTGTGTTCATGAAAAACAGCCTAACATCTTTGCAAAGGCAGAGTCTCAGTGAAGTTAGGCAACATTTGGTTCTCGAGTTCTAAGCGAACATGCATTCTTAAAATCCGTATTTTGAAGAGAAATTTTGGCTAATGATTTAGATTTATAACGACGCCAAAACAAATCGTCGCGGTGAAACCCCAAAAACTGCAGAGAGCACAAGATAATCGCTACAGATGCCTATAAAGGAACATGCGTATATATATCCTATTTTTTCGGTGTGAAAAAACTTCTGAGGCCTTTTTTAACTGCCTCAGTTTGAGGATTTCCGCACTTTCTTCTCCTCTTATATTATTGTAAGGTTTTTATCTGTGATTCATGGATGAGCCCTTACACAACTTTCCTTGGCCATATATCTACTTTGACCGCTTCCTTTCTTCATAGTTTGACATCTTTCTTCGGTAACGTCTCCGTCGTTGGTGGATTCCAAGCATAAATCTGTCCTATAATTTATCGGCCCCAATACGAAAATGATTGTCATACCTTCAATAGGTGGACCCTCATGAAAACTACACTCCGGGGCCCCTTGCTACTCAAAAATTACATCTTGCAGATGAATGCCAGTTTGAATAATTGCAGGTTTTCAGCATTAACAGCTGCACTCTGAGCAAAGACGGTGTATCCAGTTTTTAAGATGCTAGCGGCAAAATCGAAGCCAATCCACATTTCGCCCCAATGTTATCGGCTGTCGCTAAAACGGACCAGTAGCACTTCATCCAGAGTTATCTTTCAACTGATGCTGTAGGCAAATACTGCATATAAATATATATATATATATAGATATGCTGATCAATCGATGAAAAGAAAACATTACGTAACCCGCTGATTACGAAGCGCATAGAGAAAATTTCAATCTTCCAATACAGATCAAAGAACATTTTAGAGCAGGAATTAATCCTTGGAAAATACTGACATCAGTCTGCGATATCTCTGCGAATAAAAAATCGGTCCGTCCCAGAAGATGGAGAAAAAGTCATTATCTTATTAGGGACTCCTGACCCGAATTTTTTTCCAAAAAGAAGCAAAGATTAAAAGAAATGGAAATAATTGACATCATGCATAAAATAAACAGAGGAAGATGACGGCGAAAACATGCCGATTATGCCTGAGTGAAGACGGAGAATTTTATGGATTATTTGATTTAGCTGATACAGAGAGCTTGCGAATAGTGGATGAAATTAACCATCTTCTGAATATCCGAGTGAGTATTAATGTTTGCCTATTTTTCCTTGATATTCGCCTGAAGAATGTCTCTTCCGCATGACATTTGGTCGTAAGCACGATACGAGACCTCGAAAAATCAAAATTAGCGTAATCATCTCCCTAATATTTCGAAGTTCTTGAATTTTCATCTTTTCTAGATTTATGAAGATGATAGACTTCCACGTTCTATCTGTTCCAACTGTTACAAAATATTGGACTTCTTCAAAGAATTTCGTTTAACTTGCCTAAAAGTCAACAATTTCTTATCAGAAAAAGTAGGTCTACGGAGTCACTTGGATGAAGAAAGCTTTCTAGAAGTGGTAATTTCAAAATCTATATTTAAAATCCGAGGTTACCTTTAATATTTAGCTTTATGACTCATAACTTATAAGCTAAATTTCTGCACAAGCCTGACTTAGCAAACTCTTGAAATAAATGTTTTAAAGTATCATGTATTTACAAATGTTGCCTTAAATATTCCCAAATCTTTTTATCACTTATAGACTCAAAAGATATAAATACCATTTTCTCTAACATGTAATGATAATTTTGTTTACTTTAACAAAAAATGTTGATTTAAAACAAATACCTGGGATTGTGGTAACAGTACCATTATATGATTTTCTTGGCACTAATTAGCTTGGATAGAGTTGGTACAATTTGTTTCAGATGAATCTTTCAGTTATCTTTTATCAACCTTCTTAATCTAAATGAGGAAAATCTTACATTTTTCAATGTCATATTAGGAAATAGAGCCAAAAGATAAAGTATTCCTCAAATCCATATTCAAGGAAGAGCAGGAGCAGCCCAGAACACAAGGATTAGTAAGAAATCTCCATACAAAATTATTCAAAAATCAAAATATGCCTGTTTATAGAGGCCTTCATAGTGAGGTCCCCACCTATCATCCAATCTCACATCCACTCCAACATTCATTGATCAGTAAAGATGTACTGATCTGAATTGCCTTGGCAATGCCTCGATGTCTGCTTAAAATCTGCTCTCATATAGAACTTGGGGCCCCATATATGAATTTTCTGGACTTCTCTCAAATGAATAATTTGCATTTGATACATAATCTTGATATGCAATGATGTTTTAGAATGCTTCTATATTTTCACCTATTCATCAACTTCTAACTGGTAAAATTCATCTTATAAAAAAGTCTATATAATTTTTTGGGGAAGTAGAGAACTTTCAGTTACAGGAATAAAATCCTAAAAATAGTGAATACATTAAAATGTGATGATTAAGTAATTAGGCTTGCAGTGACCTTGAATTTCATTCACCGGCTATAAAACAAGGATGAATCAATTAAATATCTAATGGTTGTCAGTGATATTTGGAGTAATGTCATTTTAAATATTTCAAAAGCGCATCATTATTTCTTTTTGAAAAAGTTTGTTATTGTTAAAATGGATGCCAGAAAATGTTGGTATAGACCCTCATGAAACCTGGAAAATGATTAGAAAATTCACAGATAATCAGAACCAAATAATGATCTTTCTTTGTGAGAATATTGTTTCCTGTTCAAAATTACTGTTTATAGTTTCATACATGACAGCATCTCAACTGGAAGGCCACACTGAAGGTGCAACAGAATTTCTTATTATTTATATTATAACTCCATAAATATACTGTAATTGATTGAATACACTGAATTGTTTGATTGCTAACGGAGAGTTTGCTGTGATGATGCAGGGGTGTGTATGTTACATAAGTTAACATTTCCATTAAGTTAACAGTTAAGGGTGTATACTTAAGTTCAAGTTGACCAACAGATACAAAAATTTGATTGAATAAATGTAAATTTGACTTATATGAGAAAAAGAGATAGAAGGACAGTAATTTAAGTAGAAAATGCTACTTCAGCTGAGAGTCATGACCTCTTTCATAGATTATAACAGACAGTATATTGAAAAAATATCTATGTAAATATTTATTATTTCTGCTCAGTAACTAATTTAA
>KZ308939.1:221097-273844 GCA_000376725.2 Ladona fulva | reverse complement strand
TGGTTGAATTCATTTAGGAGAAAATATGTGGTTAATCTCAGGGGCAGAAAAAACCCTATGCTACATTTAGGTTTTCAAAGTTTCTGACATCTATTTATTCTTTTTATTATTTTATTAAGGAGAAGATTTCACTTTCATGAATCGCAATGAAAACTTACAAATTATAATGTATTATTTATTAAAAATTATTTTGTTAGACATAGCCTTCTTGCTACTGAATCAAAACAGACTTATTGCCTTTCATTTCCACTAAAATTGAATTCAACAAAACTTCCCAACCTGCAAAAGAATAGCAAAAGATAAGTAAATTTTCCTTGAAAATGTTTTTACAGGTATTTTGGGTGCTATAAAATATATATAATGACATAAACTATCAAAACTATGGTATATACTAATGTTATGTTTCTTTTCTTACACATTTTGGCTATTTAATTGCAACTTGCTTTGTTGTCAAAGAAGTATTATATAAATCTGATATGATCAAGCTCAACTTTGTGGAAGGGAGCCATACTAAATAAGGTAAGAACACTTAGTAACTTCCACAGATATATTTTTTTATTTCACAGAGGCGACTAGTTTTGTCGAATCGACATCTTCAGGCACATCGAAAAAGAAGTACGTGAATATATATGGAGAGGAGAGGAGAAAGGGGTGTTGAGTGTGGGAGGAGGGGGTGGTGTTGGGAAAAACCAAAGTCGTCAATGAAAAAGAATGGAAGGTAGGGAAATGAGGGGTGAAGGGTTCACTAACTTCCAGAAAGAGATATCCACTATCAAACAAATAGCTATCAATAATGGTTACGATCCCCAATTAATCGATAAACTTCTGATCAGAAAACAAAAAATCCTTGCCTCCCGCAACATTACCCCTTCACTCTCTACATCCCCCCCTACAACTCCCTCATGGAGGAAAATTCCCTTTTTAGGAAGCCTCTCTTACAAGTTAGCAAACTTGCTTCCAAATGGACTTAGGGCTGCTATCTTCGTCCCCAACAATCTGCGGAGAAGCATCGGACTCAAGAAGGACGAATGACCTCTGGGCTCTCTCAGCTGGGTCTACGAACTCAGCTGCAACGATTGCCCTGCGCGGTACGTGGGCCAGTCTGGGAGAGCGATTAAGACAAGAGCCGGTGAACATAAACGATGCCTCCGCACAGGGGGATCAGAATCCGCATTCGCCGTCCACCTCTGGAGCGAAGGTCATAGCAGTGATTTTTCGGCAAAACTGCTCCATAGAGAAAGCAAAGGAATGAGGTTGAACATTCTTGAACAGGTTGAAATAAAAGCCTCCCACAATCTAACCAATGAATACCTTTTCCCAAACCCTTCACCCCTCATTTCTCTACCTTCCATTCTTTTTCATTGACGACTTTGGTTTTTCCCAACACCACCCCCTCCTCCCACAATCAATACCCCTTTCTCCTCTCCTCTCCATATATATTCACGTACTTCTTTTTCGATGTGCCTGAAGATGTCGATTCGACGAAACTAGTCACCTCTGTGAAATAAAATATATCTGTGGAAGTTACTAAGTGTTCTTACCTTATTTAGTAAGTATTATATACATATCATATACATACATATTAGAAACATCTAATTTTTAACATTTTGTTAAAAAATTAATGGAAATCATTTTAATTTTATAAATGGATGATCATTCTTGATACTTCAAAATACTCATGGAGACCCTCATTAACATTACCAAAATGAAGTTTCAAAACCCAAGGCAACATTAATCATGCAGTGAAAAGTTTTAAAAATTTCAGATTCTGAACTTTGGACTAAAATTTTGAAATTTGTGAAGAAAAACAGAAATCATATTAATCCAGCAAGCACCCACAATGTCCATATGCAGCATTCTAAGAGCCCATTGAATAATTTTTCCATTTCTATCTATATATATTTTTTATTAGCAGAATTTTACTGAAACTTATATTAGATTTGCCTTTAAAAAAAAAATGAGTTGCGAGAACATTCCTAATCCATTTCATCATAAATGTTCCTGAATTATTTTCAGCACATACCATTCTGAAGCACAATGTAACATCTTGTATACAGAGAGTAATGATTGAAAAATTGTGATAAGTTTTATAACCCATGTTCTATTCCAGTAACAGGAAATCCATTTCTTAATAATTATTAAGATATTAAGGATATTACTGAAAAAATTGCTGTGTAGCTACCTGACCTATCCAAACATCCATTGCTAGAAAAATAAAAGCTAGGTTTAGAATATTAAGAATTAAATATTGGTTTCAAGAGGTTATTTGCACCTTTACATCTTTTGGGGGTTTCCAGATGGACAAGTGGATAACTTGTTTGCTTTTAGTGAAAGCAGCCATTGCTTTGATTTCTATTGGAGGCCCTCATGTATAAAATGACCTTAGTTGCTCAGCTTTCAAAGAACTTTTATAATTTAATTTGAACTATTTGTAATAGTTACTTTTATCTAAGTATGTGAAGCCGTCTGAGGATGGCTAAGCTAAAACAACTCTGTATAGTTTGATAATAAGCAAGCAGCCATGCATACTTTTAAATCATTTTATGGCAATTGGCATCTTTGGGCTTGCAAACTGAAACATACTAAATACTTTCATCTGCTTTGATAACATACAAGCTTAGACAGTAAATTATGGCTGGCTGAGACAACAATGTTATTCTCATTTATAACGAAAGATTGGTAAGTATATTGTAAAATAAAAGTAATAATTAATTCTGATTCTGAAACTCGACCATGTAAATAACTAGATACCTCCATTCGCGCCTGAAACGCTGAAAATGTTACCCTCTGATTCCGTTTTGGAAATGCAGCGGGCTTTTTCCTAAGGTAACAACATTCGTAGTTTCAACGCTAGGTGGCAATGAGACTAAGACTGGAAGCACTGGAAGTGATTGGAGGCATTGGAGGTCGTTTTCAGTCGCATGCCGCATCAACCTGTCAAGCAATCAACTTTAAGGTTACGCTTCTAACCCTCCCAACGTAAGGTCATTCCTCACGTGCGCACGAAGACATTTCCTTTCACAAAGTGAGACGTTAAAAACTTAGCGATACAGCATTTGGCGGAGATATAAGTGAACTTTGAGAGTTAACTTGAAAAGATTTTCATTTTTTATTTAGGTACGAATCAACAGGTGAGTCTTTCCGCTCTTTTTGTCTTGTAAAATAAGGGACATCAAAACATTTTTGTACAGTCTCCTGAATTCGCATGCAGATCTGCGCTCACATACCGTGGAAACGTCTGTTTTCTTTTATCTAAGTTTTTAGTGTTTATTTATAGCAAGATATGCTCCTTTAAGTGGAAAAAAATATTATTTCTGTTTCTTCGTAAGATAGACGTTCACATTATAAAAGCCGGACTCCTGCACCCTCAGGAGATGAGCGCGCAAAATGTTTTTTTTGCGCCGTGTTGACTGTTGTAGTGTTTTATATTAGTTTTTTAGTGATTAAATGGGAAGTTCTCTTTCCATGTTCTAGTATTATCTGTGATTCTCACCTCTTGTTCTGTAGCTGTTTCATTTAAATCCAGGATTGGCATGCATTCTATTACGCCTGTCGGATGTTTTCTGCAAGTGCAATTAATGCACGTGTACGGAGGAGACGTGAATAACATGTCGGAGGAGCGGCAGTTGTTGGTTTTTTCAAGCGAATTCATGCTTGAATAAATAACCATATTAAATGTAAAAGTCTGAAAATAAATTTACTTTGAAATTGTTTAAACACTGGTTGACTTGTGGAATCATTGGGAATACATTACTTAGGTCTACCCTGTAATATTTTAGTTAAGTGAGCGATATACTGAAATGGATATCGGTCGTGTTTTCGTAGTGTATGTGTAAATAAATTACAAATTATATATACATGACTGTGTCCATAATACATGCTTCCTTCAATTCTGCTTCAGGAACAATTTCTGTTGTTCCATTGTGTTGCTTTCGGTTATAGTTAATCAGTTTTAAATAGGAAGTTTTGTAAAGACTATATAAAGGAAATTTTTTGAAATTACATAGTAGAAGTTGACAAATATAGGAGGGAAATATGCTTCGTGTACCATCAAAAGTGCTTTCAGAGGCAATGTAGTGCAAATGCAGGATACAGAAATTCTTCTTTTCTGCACCACATTCACCGGGAAAGCACAAAATCCTTTCAAATGCAGGATCTTTATTCCTGAATTTATAGACTCGAAAATGTAGTGAAGCAATGTTTACTTAAGATTCTTTCAAACTACATTTTCTTCCTGTAGGAAAGAAATCTAGCCTTATTTTGTTTGGTATGGTTTTCTTTCAGAAATGCGAGGAAATTGCATTGTTTAATCATTATCTTCAGAGTTGATGTAATAACTTTGATGTCCTTTGGGCGTAATTATTATAATTCTATAACTGAATTTTAATTATGGTGACCTATTCTGTAACAAGTCTTTCTGGGCTTTTAAGATCGCCTTAGTCTACATTACAAGGCCTCTTATGTTTTTTGGGAATGGATGAGGATGGTCCTTATCTTGGAAGCTGAATTATATTAGTGATTAATAAGGATGTTAGCATCATATTCTGTTTTCGCTCGTGATTTTAAATGCAAAACCACTAAGGAGCTAAATAAAAATTACGGAAGGAAAATAAACGTAATATATAAAAGTAAATATAATTGAGAAAATGATATGAATAAATGTAAATTCAGAAGATGTGAATATTTTTCATTTTCTAAGAAGCCATGTAATTTATTATATGGTATAATATTCCTATTTAGCAGGATGAAATTTTTAACATGATCTATTTTGTTTTTTCTAAATTCATAATCACCTAGTTAGTTTAATTTTCTACTGAATTAAATTAAAGCAAGGCATTACGCACCAAAATGTTTTGGTCATTCTGCATTGGAACTTAATATTATTGTTTTTATGGCTTCTTACGGTATTACAGTTAGAGTTATCATCTCCAAATTCTTGTTTATCCATTTTAATTCCAAGATTTATCTTGGAATATTTCATTCAGTCAGGAGAAATTATCATTTTCCCTTAAATAAAGAACAAAAATGTTGACATACATGGGATATAAACCATGATCACCAACTTTGCCAAGCGTTTGCTCTAACAAATTTAGTTACCGTGACAAAATAATCTCCTTGATTTATGAGGCTATGTTGGGATTCTTTTGGTCTTTTTCTTCTTAATTTCTTTGTTTAAATTCAAACACGTAACACATGATTTTTTTATGGTTTATTTGATATTCCCTTAGGCAATATGGTAGTTGCAGAGTCTGAGAGAGGGCAAATTCCAGGTGTTGTTGTTCTCCAAGATGGGTCTGTCTTTCGTGGTTTTATGTTTGGTAACACAGAAAAGGTTGCAGAAGGAGAAGTAGGTAAGTATATCCTGATAAACATTCTAAGACTGGCAATTTCCATGAAAAATACTTCTTCTTGGTTTGTCTTCAAAATGATCATTTTTAGGTGAATTTAGGATTCAGATTAACTTACCCATCTCATTAGCTAAAACCGATTGGAAAAAATCGTTTTTTTGCATTATAATTCTATTTAGTTAATTGATGGAATTCCAAAAAGCTCTTAACCTAAATTGTTTATATTCTATTGACAGCTTGATTTTCATGATGACTTACCCATCTCATTAGCTAAAACCGATTGGAAAAAATCGTTTTTTTGCATTATAATTCTATTTAGTTAATTAATGGAATTCCAAAAAGCTCTTAACCTAAATTGTTTATATTCTATTGACAGCTTGATTTTCATGATGACTTGTTACATTAATCTAATATTCACATTAACATTTTTATAATGTGAGCTAAAATGGCATGTAATATTAAGTTGAAATGCTAATAATAAATATTTGCAGTTTTTCAGACTGGTATGGTTGGATACCCAGAATCTCTAACGGATCCTTCATATCAAGCTCAACTTCTTGTCCTCACATACCCATTGATTGGAAACTATGGTGTACCACAGTTACAAGATAACAATGCTAAGGATGAATATGGAATACCTAGGTATGTTATAGAAAATCATTGGTTCACATCTATTATCTAATGCTGCAAACCAGCAGGATAGAAACTGATACCTAAGGTACATAGTCAATAAATCTTTCATCATGACAACGAGTTCGAACTACGAATAATTCTCATCTTTTATATGAAATTAAATCAAAGAATTGAAAATATTGTAGCCACTATAGGCTTTTGTGTATTGCATAATTGTATGCAAACTCTTTCATGAACTGTCTTATTTTTCTACTTCATTATTTAGCTAAATATGGATTGAATGTTTTCAAGAGAATCTATTCTGAGTTACTCTGATTGATTTATAATAGCTACTTTTCTTGTACAGTATTTATAACTTGAAGATAAATGGGGGAAAACGATGAGACTGGAAAACAAAGCCATAGTGCAGTACATCAATTCCTCTATATAAAAGTGTTCTTTGTTTTGCTAATGGGGATTTCTTAAGCTTTGCTTTTTGAGTTGGTGCTTTAATGAGGGCCTGTGGTGGTGGTTGGTGTCACTGTGTGGAGCACCACTTTTCTTGTTCACAAAGCATCTTGTGAATAGTGTGGAATTGATACAGCATGGTACTTGAGTTGTTGGAGTAGCTGCCTGAAAGTTGGAGACCTGGGTTCAAGCCACAGCCATGTCACTAATTTCCATTTATTCTTGGGTTTTACAGCTCACGCCTCTATGTGCTAAGTTAAACACAATCACTAATCTAAATGTTTATGAAGTCTTATAAAGGAAATATGTCTCCAATCCATTCATTGCTTGATCTTTCATTAGCAGTCTGTGCCGTTTCTCTTAAGAGTCTGACTTAACTGTCACCTTTCTTTATGGATCCAAACCCTTTAATTTTTCTAATTTATTCTTCTCTTTCTCTCCTGTTTCTCATTCTTAAGTTACTTCACTTTTAGAACTTATTCTGAAAATTGAACGAACTCCATGATAGTCTAAATAGGATATAGAATGTGGAGAACAAATTTTTGCATCCTCCATCTTTTCTTTATTTGTAGATGGTTTGAAGCTTCCAAAATACACGTGAATGGTTTGATAGTTGGAGAGTGCTGTGCGTGGCCAAGTCATTGGAACCGCCCTGCTCTTCTCTCCAATTGGCTGCTTTCTGAAGGTATTCCTGGACTTCATGGAATAGACACGAGACAGTTGACTAGGCTAATCGTTGATTCAGGAAAGACTATCCTAGGAAGAATACTTCCCAAAGCTCCTACTGATATAATTCATCACAACATAGAAGATCCAAACGAGCGAAATCTTGTTGAAGAGGTGTCAACTAAGGTGAGATGAGATTCTTTTATTTTGGTGAAATTTTTCATTTATATTTTTTTAATACCCTTAAAGGTTTCTGCATATGTTTATTTGAATCTACCTGAATATGCTCTATCCCAGCACATAAGTCACATTTTTAAAATTGTTACCTGAAATCTTAACCCTTTATTCTTAAGGGCCATTGGCAAATTATAGTAATTTAATTGTTACATTTAAAAGCTCCAGATACTAGAAACCCCTCATGGACCCAACAGAGGGAAGATATTATTATGGAAGTTTTTCATTGAGTGGATAAATTTCTAGCTGTGAATTAAAAGTGAGATAATTGTAAAATCTTTTAGAAATTGAAAGTAACTCATATTCCACACATTAAGTGCAGTAAGGAATGAAAGTGAAACTACTTTGAAGGTGGGGAGAGGTTTCAATGATAAACTTATTCTTTCTGATTGTTGATTTTGAATAAAATAATCCTAATTTCTTCCTGTAAACTACAAAATCCAAATCGATTCTTTAACATTTTTCTAAAATTTTACCATAGTGTGATCAATATTCATTTAATTGATTTTAATGAATGCTGTTTTGTTGAAAGTTAAGTCCGATTAAATAAATCCATGATATATCTCATTAAATTTTTTGAGTTTAATTGCAATATAGCCCATCTTTTCAATCAGAATGTTGTCTATACACTCAGCACACTACTCTATCATGATCATGACCAGTTATGATTTTTGTTTCAATATCTCAGCTTTCTGAATATAACCAACCCTATAAATGTGCCTTAAGCAATGAAGGTAAACATCTACTTCTGAAGCTAGTTGTCTTCATTTTAAATTTGTTGCTAGTATTTTAATTTTCATGTTGCATTTTTTGTTTGCTTCTTCTTGTAAGATGTCTTAATATATGCTGTATTTATTACTCAAGATTGATATAAAAGGGTCTTTTTCCTTGCAGGAAATTCGAACTTACAATGAATCAGGATCAATTCGCATCTTAGCCATTGATCTTGGCCTCAAGTTTGCTCAACTGCGTTGCCTTTGCAAACGCGGTGCAAGAGTAGATCTTGTTCCATGGAACTCCAACATAGCTGAAAAGGTGCAACATTATGATGGGGTGTTCCTGAGCAATGGGCCTGGAGATCCAAGAGATCTGGGATCAGTTGTAGATGAAATCAGTCAAGTTTTTGAGCTTGACATCCCTGTTTTTGGAATTTGCATGGGGCATCAAGTAATGTCTCTTGCTGCTGGGTGCAAAATTTACAAAATGCCGTAAGTTGACTGTAAGAGGAATGTGTATTGCATATTTTTTGTAGTTTCCTGGAAGCAATGCATTAGATATATTTTGCTTTTATTATTAATAATAAAAATATAGGGCAGGAAAATCTTTCCTGTACTATATTTTAAAAATTTTACTTTAACTCAGATTGGGCATACGCTACAAGTTTACAGATTTTTTAATTGCTTACGTTTAATTTAACTAATAGTTTTGTTCCCAAATTAAATTGGCCTCAAAAATATTTTTATAAGAAATTGCAATGTAAGTTTAGTCAATTTTTGTCTGCAGTTATTTTCTATGCTTATTTCAAAAATATTTTTATAAGAAATTGCAATGTAAGTTTAGTCAATTTTTGTCTGCAGTTATTTTCTATGCTTATTTCAAGTGACATGTGAATCATTTTGCAGTTATGGTAATCGTGGGCATAATCAGCCATGTGTACATGAAGAGACTGGTCGTTGTTTCATGACTTCCCAAAATCATGGTTATGCTGTTTCAACCAATGAACTACCAAATGGTTGGCGACCCCTCTTCACCAACGCTAATGACCTGTCCAATGAAGGCTTGGTACACATTAGTAAACCTTTTTTCAGGTAATTTAATTGCAGCTAAATTAGCCAAGGGTGACTTTCCCTGGTTTGCTCTCTCTCTCTCTCTCTCTCTCTCTCTCTCTCTGAATAGCTTCAAGTGTTCTTTATGTTGGTTTATTAGAAATTCAAACCTGGTTTTTAAGTGAGGCTATACCTTAAAACTGGATGTCTCTAGGCCAATATAATTTACTTTGTGTAAAATAATTTAACACATCATACAGATTAATAGTGAGGTCTCTTGCTGGAAAGGGAGCAATAACTCCATGGTAGCATTTTGTGTATGTTATGTGTTGCACAGGAAGCACTTTTTTTCAGTGACATAGTTGACCCAGCATATAAGGGTATTGGAGCAGATATGGCATTTCTAGATTTCAAGAAAGTATTTGACAGTGTGTAATGTTAAGCTAACTCAAAAGTTGATGGCCCATGCAGTTAAAGAATTATGCGGTAGATAAATCTTTTCCCATAAAGCAGTTCGCTACTATATCTTTGGAGAGTCTTATCTAATGAAGTAAATATCATATTAGGTATACTTCAGGGAAATGTTTTTGGGTTAATTTTGTTTCTTAGCTACATTGGAAACTTGTTGATAATCTGAAGAGCTTCTCAAAAGGGTATGGTTAATTATTTGCAGATTATCTCATTTATGGTGGGATTACAGAGAATGATGATACTAGTATCACTCAGGAAAAATTGTTGTCTAATTTGTTCAAACATTTGCAGCTTGATTTGAATGTAAGAAAGTGAACAGTTATGGGTTTGACATACTCTGCAAGCTTTTTTGCATGGCATACTAAAGTTCAGGGTGTGCTTTAAAGCTTCTGTGTCACTATAAATTCTTAGGAAGTACAATTTGCAGTAGTATATCCTTCAAGAGGGTATTGGATATGCCATAAGAAAAATGAATGAGATTTAAAGATTAACATGTAGAAGTCTGTAAGGTGGGGTTATTTTTCTCTCATTTGTCTTCTTGTGGAATATTGCTAAGCAATATTGGATCCACTTGAGTTGATCTAAAATTTAGAGATGGTCCAATGTAGAGCATCTCATTTTGTATACAGAGTTTTCAGTTTCAACGGCTGTGTTAAATCTATGATAATGTTTGTCAGATGGCAAGGAGATCAGATTTCTGATGGAGGCTTTAAATATAAATTATTGGCACAGAACTTTTTGACAAAGTAAATGGCATAATAATTTCTACTAACAAAGAATATGAACTCGGCAAGAAATTTGCAATGAGCTATAAGGAAGTAAATGCTAAATCTGGTAACTAGTTCTGGTCATTTATCTGCAGAACAGTTCACAGAAGCTGACAGAGTTTTGTGGGAAAGTTTGTGCGAATGCTTCCTACACCATTATAAAGTTTTCCAGTGTAAGGCAAATTAGCTGGCTTAAAAGATTAGGAGACTTGACTGAAAGGAATCTAGAACTTGATAAGATTATTCTGGATTCCTTGGTTTAGGATACTGAGGTTGTTAATATTTTAAATATATTACTTTAAATATTTAAAGTAAATTTGCATGAGATTTTATGTTGGTGATTCTGTTCAATTCCTCTCTAAAGGTAATGAATGCTCATTCACATTAGGAAGGTATTCACTCAGTGACCTACTGCACAGATGGGCCTAGTTCATGTCAGAAAATAGTGGAGGCAGTGCCTCCTGAGCAGGGAAAAGCATTGCACATAGCAGGAATTTAAAGGAATCAGGAAAAGATTGGTAAAATCCTTGATATGGAGTGTTTTGCTGTATAGGTGTGAAACATGGACCTTACGAAAAGAGGACATCAAAAGATTGGAGGCATTTGAGATGTGGGTGTAGCGTAGAATGGAAAAGGTGAGCTGGGTGGATAGAAAAACAAACATAGAGGTTCTAGAAATGGTTGGGGAGGAAAGGGTTTTAATTGAAGTAATTAAACGCTGGCAGAAGAAATGGGTGGGTCAGATATTGAGTGGAGAGGGATTGCTGAATAGTGTGATTGAGGGTAGGATGCAGGGGAGACAAAGGGGAAGGCAGAGGCAAAAGATGTTAGATGAAATAAAGGGAGAGTGTTTTACCAGGTAACGAAAGAAAAGACAATGAATGGTGAATATTAGGTCACATGGACCTACTGAAAGGTAGAACACTTTAATAGTATAAGGAATGTCCAGGAAATCCGGATAATAATTTGAGCTACTTCCAAATGCCATTTTGACATGAAACCTGAGGGATAGTTACTGGAGAAACTTTTTAACCGTAATATGAATAGAATTCTGCCCCAAGTTTATTTGCTTCGATACCAGGACGGATCAAATTTCTCCCAAAAGGTTTATACAGGGTGGCTTTATAAAATTGTTTTCAGGATGCTTTCCAAAATACAAAACCGCTAAAATTCGTTATTTGGGTAGAACAAATGGGTATAGCTCATATATAAGTTAAAGAACTTCTAAATTGATCATTGGTTTGATACCAGGACACGTTAATGTTTACTCCATAAGGAATGTACAGGAATTTGGATAATATTTTCAGTTACTTCCAGTTTCAATTTTACATTGATTCTTGAATGTTAGTTTTTTGAGCAACATCTAAACCGTAATAAGATTGGCCTTCAACCGCAAATGCATTGGCGTATGGCAGGGGGTGTATCAATATCTTAGTAAATAGGGGGAATTGCCCCACAAAAGGCCCCCATTCCCCTCTCTTGGGATGTCAAGTGCCTTCCTAACATGAATGAGGTATAATTAAAATTAATATCTTAAAAAAATCCTTTTTACTTCAGACTTACTTTGTTTGCAAACCTTTTAGTGTACAGTTTCACCCAGAACACTGTGCTGGCCCTGACGATTTGGAATTCCTATTTGATGTCTTCTTGGATGTTGTAAAATCCAAGAAAAGACTTCCACTTCCAATTGTAATTAAGGAGGCTATCATCTCTCGTCAGGCCCCTTCCACGCTTCCCATGCCTTCTGAGTACACAAGAATATGTAAAACAGGTTAGTTATTAAGAAAGTAATCTATATATAAAGTATCTATATTAGTATCTATATTTAAAGATTTAGGTTGATATATTTTAGCCTGAAGTAAATGAAGATAAAATTAACATGTAAATCTTACTTTTCAAAAACCTTTTTATGATTTCTATTATAGAATAGTGGTTAATTTTGAGTAAATACTAAAACATTTACTCTTGTGTTTGTAAGAATTGATATTTATGATCACTTGATATAGATGGCTTATGTGTATGGCAATTAACGCATAATTAGCTATAAATTTTTTGTGTAGTTGAGTTGTCTATCTTGTAAATGATTGTCATTTAATATTTGATCATTCTTTTGTAAATTTGTGAATTTTTATTCAATCATTTTTATCACTTCATTTTATCATTTTAGGCCAAGCTCCAATAGAAGGACCGTTCATAGAAATTCCTCCAAAACCAAGAAAGGTATGCTAGAATCTCTTATATTACAGACCATCAAAGAATGTTTGATTTTTTAACTTTTTATTGGTTTGTGAGGGCAAAGTTATCTATCAATGATAAGTATTTTTAGTTATTCTTGTTTTGCATTAGAATTTCCTGGTTTGAAATCTTTTTTTCTGTCCAAGTTGCTGGTTAAACTGTCTGGTATGGTTTCAAATTGAAATTATTTGCATATACAATGCAGGAAGTTTTGAAGGTCACTTAGCAGTTTTTTCTGTTGATATTGAAATATCTGCTGAAACTCTGACTTTATTTCCAATAAATAGAGAATACATTAAATTTAAATATTATAGCAATAATTATATTACCTTAATTATTATTTATTAGATTAATTCTAATGAATACCAAAAATATTATTTTGGACGAATTAGAAAGTCTTAAAATGGTTTTTGAATAATTTTCAAGTATCTAAATCGACACAGGGTGTCTATTTAGTGGAAATTATGGAAAACCTAGAAAACTCAGGGATATTTGTTCATCTGGATAACACAGGGAATTTGGCGTGTAACCTGGAATGGTCTATGCTTACACTCTTCACGTACAATTGTGGCTTTTGTTTTGGGCTGCGTATTAGTTCAGTAAAAATTCCCTGAAAGGAAGAAACATTTTGATTACAGCGTTTTTGACCAATTTACAGCTTATGAGATGTGCTCCTTTCTACATATAATATTTAGGCAATATCGTGAGTATGCAATGCGGGATTGTATGCAGTCGCAGTACTAGGGGTATATAATTTCTTTTCCCCCTTCATTGGTATCTAATTTCTCTCTGGGTGAGAGAAGCAGCGAATAGAGCTTGATAAGAGTTTTTCTACTTGAAGGGTTTTGGTCAGTACTTCACGTTGCAGTTAGTAGCTGGACTTTTGCTGTGAAAATGCGATGATGCTAATTATGTCATTGCTGGAACTATTGTTCAGATGTATTATTTTAATGAAAAATTATACTTCAGAATTTGCATTCCTTTTCTAGTTTAGTCATCCTCCTTTAAGGGAGAATCCCCTCAATAACTTGGGAATACATGAATCTAATCGGGATGGTGCACATACTAAGTAGTTTTCACATATACTTGTGGCATACAGGAGTATGACTCAATGAACCTACCAGCTTATAGCTGTATACTCATTAGGACCAGCCCAAAGTGTATTAGTGCCCCAGGCAAGGAGGCTTTTGGGTGCCCCTTCCAGATAGGAATAGTTGAATAAAACTAATTTATAATATGTTTGTTTGAAAAATAGGTATGTTAATATGAAAAAGGAAAAAACAATTTTTCTGATGAAATAATTCACTTTGACAAACAAAGTTATTTTATCTCAAACCTTTGTGCCCTGGATGACCTTCTGGCTTGTCCGTGTCTAGAGCCAGCTCTGATACCTAAACAATATCATAATGAATCGATGAACTGTTCACCACCATTTCTGGTACCTTAACACTAGGAGGACGGGAGTTTTGCTCTACCTAGAAGGATGGGAAGGGGTCATTTGACCCCTAGAACTTTTAATTCCTTTCTAAATATTTATTTGCCTTTTATAAGCCAAATCTTTAGCAGTTCTTCAAGAATGGACCTTTAGCTAAACAATTATGAGGTTTTTTACCTTGTCATTTGTTTAAATTTTTATTTATTAAACAAAACGCGGACTGATGTCCTAAATTTACAGTCTATCATATTGTAGAAACATTTTCGTGGTAAAACTAAACCTATGAACCTCATACTTTAGAAATATGTAGTAGAAGGTCCGATGTAATGACAAAAGTCAGTAATATTTTAATAAAAAATTCTATTGCATCTGATAACAAACATAGAAAAGCACTCGTTCACTCTCAGGAACAAATCCCATACAAAAACGAGGGCGGAAAAAATTTTCGAATTTTGCGATGTAAATTTCTAATATGCAGCTTTTGGCCCCGCCAAATCGGTATAAGGCATTTGTTGATTTATAAAATTCACTTCTAAGCAGGGTTACCAACTTATTAATGTTGATAATTATAAAATTTCTTGCAATTATTTTCTCAGATAAATCTCGAGCAGATACCTCGTAATTAGTTGCAATTATCTTTATTGAACAATTATGAATTCATTTCAAAGGTACCAACTTCATAAGGTAGGGTTGCCAACGTTCGGAACGTATCTCTAAATAGGGTGTCATGCCCTTGCTGTATTTATAAATAAAGAGATTTCCTGAGCACAGATTTTCTTTGTATAAATGTTGGAAACTCTTTGGGAGCCAATATAAGTTTATAAACAGCGAAAGTACAGCGAACATTAAGTATACAGTGAGAAAAAAGAACGGAGGTGTTTTTAGGCTATTTCTCTACTAGAAACTTCGTGATACATAAAAACCTTAAAAAATGAAGAAAGAAAAAATGGAAAATTAAAAGGGAGGGTTTCAAGCAGCAATGTTAAAATTTATAAGCAGTCTCAAAAAGATTTTTTCAATATGGTCTTGGGTTCGTTTCCAGACTAATATGAAAATCTCCTGTAAGAATCGACTGCTGGGTCAAATGACCCCCGCCGTCCTTCTAGTGTTAAGTGGCTAATAATTACCACCTATCTAATACTTGGACAAAATCAGATTTATTTGTGGGTGTGGAACACCCTGGAAAAATCAGGGAATTTCTTAATGGCTGGATAGTGGACAGGGTGGTACACCTCAGCCCAGCTCTATGTACAGTGATGTAAGTCTTGATCAGTAGCATTACTATAATCTCTGAAGATGTTCCTCACTGCTTGCAGACCTTCTTTATCTGGCCATTACAGCCTTCCTCTGTTTCCTGAGGTGCTTGAAGCCCACGAGGCTGGGGTTAAACTAGAAAATCTAGAAAGGTGCACTAGTGCTTCCACAGAATTGAATTAGTTCTTTACAGTTATGTGAGGAAAGGCAGTCTTTTAAGAGCATGAATAGACACTTTCTGAAATGCTAAGACAGCTTTAATTTTCCTCAGTTTGTTTTTTTGAAAGAATTCATTTTAATTTAGCTTTATTTTAAACTTGCTGAAGTGCCTGTTGATTCTCAATAGAGAAAATAAAAGTTGGATTAAATATAGTATACATACTTGTACATAAGAGAAAATAACATCTCGCATCTTTATTTAGTCTAATGGGTAATCGTAAACAAAACTTTTCAATCTAATCAAAGTTATCATTGTTTGAAATTGAAATCTACAATAAGCAATAAGAATGTGAATCTTTATGGAATTTCCTTCTTATGAAACTTGTCTCAAGTTAATGTGAAAGTTTGCAAAATTTGTCTGCATTCTTCTAGTTCTAATCGATCAATTCAGCCTTTATGATGACATTGAAGCAAAGATAGTCAATTAAGGAGTTGTACAAAGTAAGCAACTCTAAAAGTTGCAACATTCAATGATTCATTGAGAACATTTAACAATGTTTAATATATGGACTCTGTCATTTTATATTCTTTTGAAGAGAAATTTAATTGTAAAATAAATTGAGTCTCAATTGATAGACAAAAGTTTACTCATCCATCTCCATGAATTCAGTATGGTGCTACGTATTTTTGCTGCCCCTGCAATTCATCAGTACAAATTGTTCATAACTGTATTAGTTAAAATCTCTGAAAATTTTCCTCTTCTGATATCCTCAATTCTTGCCGTTGCTTCTAAATAGGCTTAAATACACAATCTATTCTTATTGGAGAATGTATGAGCTCAGAATCAACAATAATAATAATAAGGTCTTTATTAAAGGCGAGATTGAGACTGAAAAGTCTCTTCTTCCATCTAACCTTGAACAATCATATTGGTCATCAGGGAGACGGGTTGTTTACAACCTCAAAATTTCACAAAATATTGGTATATATTGTCTAAATTCTAACAACTTTGAAACAAAAGCAATATTCCATGACAATAGTAAGAATCTGTATTCAGTTTCTCTTCTTCTGGTACTAGTCTTGTTTTCATACAACTAATCCTTCTAATTTCATTTTGCAAAAGAAATAGTCTGTACCCGATGAAATTGAACCGTGCATGTATTTCTTATGGAAATCTATATGAACGATCATAGAATTTCTGTTTTACATATATAGATATATAATGTTAATGGAAATTTGCATTTATTATTTTTCTCATATAGGTGGTGGTACTTGGCTCTGGAGGATTGTCCATTGGTCAGGCTGGTGAGTTTGATTATTCTGGTTCACAAGCGTTAAAAGCTCTCAGAGAAGAGGGCATTTCTACTGTCCTCATCAACCCAAACATAGCTACAGTGCAGACTTCAAAAGGTCTTGCAGACAAGGTTTATTTTCTGCCAATCACTGCCTACTATGTGGAACAGGTAAATTTGTTTCATTTGTTCACCAATTTTTGTTATATTAAACTTTGTTTTGTGTTGGAGTAACCTCTTCGTGGTATAAAAGCTTTTCTCTAATTTGTCAGGATAATAACTTATGAGAATAAGTATTGTATATCTTTAAGAAGTTTGTTTCAATGCTTGCTAGACTAGATTTCAGGATCAATGTATTAAATGCCTAAGAATTATCTATGTTGTTAGTTAGTTGTTACTGGTATGTTTTATTAAAGATTTAAACTGCACAGATTCTAAATTGAGGTTTATTTACTTCCCCTTCATTTCTATAAAAAAGAACTAAATGTGGTGTTTTTGGGATTGTAATGGAACTTTCATTTAATGTAAATATTCCTTTGTTATGGAGTATTTTAAGGTTGTTTATTCACATCTCTTATGTTCCATTGCAGGTGTTTCGAAGTGAGCGACCGGATGGTATTTTGGTTACTTTTGGTGGGCAAACAGCTTTGAATTGTGGAGTGGAACTAGAAAGGAGAGGAATTTTATCTGCACATGGAGTGAAAGTTTTGGGTACTCCAGTGGAAGCTATTGTCAGAACAGAAGACAGAAAGTTATTTGCAGAAGCAATGGAGGCAATGGGGGAAAAAGTAGCACCATCAGCAGCTGTGTATTCTGTTGAAGAGGTAATGTAGTCTTTATTTGGATGCTACAGTATCCATTTATTATGATTGATGATTTAATTAGGCCATATATGGCATAGTCTTGCAGCACTTAAAGTGCACAGCAGATCTATTCCTTCTCATTACTTCTAATGCTTTATTTATAAGTTGTGAAGGTTAATAAAAGTGGTTAAATACCTGGGACTACAAAGTTTTTAATTATGTTTATTGCTCATAACTGTTATTGGTTATTAAGTGGTTTATCTGTTGCATTATTTTTGAGCCAAGCAATTGATTTGGAAATATTGATAGTGTTGGTTATATATTCACAACAGCAATAATAAAATAGTGTTGTATATACCTCAGCATTTCTTTTAGAATGGTTTGGGTTGTCCATATTTTCCTTTTCGTTCAGTTCAGAATCAAGTGACTTCAAAATTATCAAAAGATTCAATTTTCTAAAGAAATTTAGCATCTCTTTCTTGAAATAATGAATACATTTTGTTTAAATAGCAGTGCGGATAGCACATTTGCCTTGGTGAAAGTGGTCCAGGGGGCCAACATTTATCAGTGTTCACCCAGCATTGTGATGAACATTGGTAGCTATCTGAATTTAGAGGTGGTAAGCCCAGTGAAAGGAAAGAATCGGCAGCCAATGCTTTGACCTGGTGTCACTCACTGTGAATGCCACCAGGTTTGGCTCTATCTCTCAAAGGAATGTTGTGCTAGGATTTGAATTTACTTTTAATTCATTTTGCAAATTTATTTAGAATATGAAATGCCTAGTCTCCAATGTATAATAGCATGTGGATGTATCATAGATATGCAAATGCCTACATTAGTGAGCAGGGTTCAATTTGTCCCATTCAAGTGGATGAAAGTGAAAGTAAAGAAGGGTCCTGCATTCCATTGATGGTCTTCACTGATAAGGTTTTTAGATGAGTGGAGATGTTTTGAATTAATGCTGAAGAATTATGTTCATTGAACAAATCCAGAACACTGGGCTGGTTTTGTAATTTGGTTGATTAAATTAATAAACTTATTAACCTGTGGTTCACTTAAGTAATCCAAAAATTGTCTTGCTTGTTTATTTAATGTTAACAATCTGTTTCTTGTAGGCTGTTGAAGCTGCCAATAAGCTAGGCTACCCAGTACTGGCACGATCTGCATTTTCTCTGGGTGGCTTAGGATCCGGGTTTGCATCGAATGAAAGTGAACTGAGAGCACTTGCTTCCCAAGCTCTTTCCCATTCTGAACAAATATTTGTGGATAAGTCCCTTCAAGGTTGGAAGGAAGTGGAGTATGAAGTGGTGAGAGATGCCTATGACAACTGCATCACAGTAAGTAGAGTGAATTCCTGTATTATTGGGGAAGCTTCTCATGCATTTATCTAGGCATGAATTCAGAAGATTCTCATTTGATTATTTCGTGTGATTTCAAATTCATGATATTCCTTGCAATAATTGTTTGGCAGAACTTTTATAATTTTCATTCTGGTTCAATGAAATAGCTTAATTAATTTTTGTTTGGTTCCCATTACACCCCAGCGGCAACCCTAGAATCATTTCAAACATTGTTTTCTCTCTGTTAAAACAATTCCTGTGCAAAGTTTGTTTTATATGGCCCTTACTTAGAATCTTCCTTAATTAAATTTCAGAGTAAAAATATTAATATAATCAGAGCCCCAGCCACATGCCTAAAGAAGACTTGCTGGGTGTGTGTATAAAAATAAGTTCACTTATTAAAATTAAAATGTTAATAAGTTTTGCAAGTCAACATTACTTATGTACTTATACATATGTTTATTAAAGGAGATTCCTGTGACACTTGATGATCATGTGATCTGATTAAAGAGAAATTGACTTCTGTTGTGGTCCAATTTAAAGGACTTTAATTTTTTGTTTGTGTTCAGTTATCCATCTGGAATAAAGATTATTTTTCATTTTTGGTTCGGCTCTGGTTCAATGCTTTGTTGTCTAGGCAATACCATTTCAAAATGTTTGAATTCTATGCCCACTTTGTCATCTTTATACTCGAGGAAAATACCAATATACCAATAGACTAAATATTCCAAGTATGGAATCACAAACATGAAAAAATGGGCCATCTAAGAATCACCTTATGTGTATTCAATATTCAAGCTAACGTCTTTGATATACAGGATAAATGGTTCTCATTAGGCTGGTCAATCCATTCCCTCTCTGTTGTTTCCACACTCTGTTTTCAGTCATCGGGCATGAATCAGGGACGAATTGGCTTTTGGAGCCCTTTGAAGCTCTAATACATTTAATAAAATTTCAGCCTTTTATAAATATCATCACAAAATAGAGATTACTTCTTCTATACAGTGGCTTTTGGTAAGTATTTAGCAAAATGTTAGCAAGCAGTTGCATTAAATTTTTCTTACCTTATTCATGCAGTATATTATCACAAAGAGGGTATGATTACTTTTATTAAGAACAATAATACCAATTCTATGAAAATTCCTTGGAGCATTAGGAATGTTTGGTTGGTGCTTTTTACTATAAAATCAGGAAACTTTGCGATTATTAATTTTGGTAGAAATTGAATAGATAATGTATTTTTTAAATGAGAGAAGCTTACCAATTTTTTTTGCTGGTTTTGCCCTCTCCTAACATGTTACTACATGGTGTTTAGTAATGTAACCCCAAGAACTGGTTGCATCTTTTCTTTCCTATTTGTGGAACTAGGAAATTGTGTTGGTAATTATAGACAACTATTTAGTTTCTGAGTGATTGAAGAGTATAGAGGAGTTGAATGGATAATTTAATGAAAACTTTTTTGAGAGAAATCTCTGAAAACTCAGTCCCTGTATATAGTTTTAATGTTTGTTATTCTTTTTTAGGTTTGTAACATGGAAAATGTGGACCCCCTTGGCATTCATACAGGGGAGAGTATGGTAGTAGCACCGAGTCAAACTCTTTCTGATACAGAATATTACAAATTGCGGTCAACAGCATTGAAAGTGATAAGAGGACTTGGGGTCGTTGGAGAATGTAATATTCAATATGCTCTCAGTCCAACTTCTGATCGGTATTATATCATTGAGGTTAGTAAAGTCCTTTTCTCAAAGTAAGTTTTATGCATGGAAAGATCAATAAATCTTATGTAATGATAATTATTAATGAAATTGAGGAGCAAATGTGGGAAGAAATCATTTTGACGTTAGAATCCCAAAAGTCGTGACTAAAGTGTTAAATTGGTAACCAAAATTGAAGTAAAACCCATGGGTGGCCACAGTCTGTACTATCTGTTTAGAAGGGATAGCCCTAGTGTTAAGGTAGGCAACTCTGAGGGAGGGACACAATTAGGGATTTAAAGGGTCAGTTGTCCCTGTATTTTGCAAGAGATGGCTGCAAATTAGGGCAAAAGTGTTCTCCAAGTGCAAAAATGTATTTTATTGTGTCTTTTGTATTAATGTGTACCAAAGAGTGAAAGGTTGATTTGTGAAAATTATTCTCAGAAACTGAAGATTAACAAAAAAAATCCCCAGTGCAGGAAAATGCTCACAGAAGGAGTAAGAGAAAACCTATGAAAATGCTGATAGATGGAATGTATTAAAATTAATCTTAAATAATTTTACATTTAAACAACATATTTATACATAAACTCTCAAAAATATATTTATTAACACATGTTTTAGATACAAGGCTTAAGTGAATAAATATACAATAATACTTAAAATCTAATTAAAAAGTTTTTTTTTCAGAGGAATAAGACTTAAATTGCTTGTTTTTTTTCAACTTATCAGCTTTATGTTGTATCAGTACCAAGAATGTCTAAAAATAAAAGAGAGAAAACTGTAGATTAAAGATAAACCAAACTATTGGAAATAGGTGATCTGATAATAAATGTAAACTCTAAGGTTTATCCATGAATTTCAATAAGGTATTTAAAAAGTTAAAATAAGCAGACTTATACATCTGAGGCTCATGAACTTGTTCTAATAATTGTATGTATAGATGATTAAGGAATCTCTGTAGATTTCAATGATTGAAAGAAGCTACTGCAAATGGTAATTTTTAAAATAAATACTTTCCTAAAGGAGGAAATGGCTTAATTGTGCTTGATCATCCCAAAGGTGGCAAATATGGATTTTTTATTAAAAGTTGTTGAGCCAAGCATTCGGGTGGTTTGTTGAAGAAGTCATTCAAGATAATATTGATGCATTTACATCTCCTCTTATTGAAGCAGCAAAGAATTACAGAAGCACAAAAGAGAAATAGCAGTTATTCCATGAGAACTCATCACAAATACAGACATTAGATACTTCTATTAACAAGCCCTTTAAAGCCTTATTAAGAATGGAATGAATACATGAGTTGTAAAACTCATTGTGAAATCACAAATGCTAAGGGAAACAATAGATAAGATCTAGCATTTCAAAAGTGTGCAAGGACAATAGATAAGGATGTCCTGAGGTACAGTAAAAGAGGAGATTGTTACGAATCCAGTAAGATATGCAGCATAAGCAATGATTTTGCTACAGAATATAAGATAGACTAACTTATAAAGCAAGTGAAAGAAGCTGTGTTGTTTGATTCTGATTCTATAGCTGTAGACAAAGATCTTTTCTGTTTCCAACACAGCAGTGATTCCATCTAGATAAAAAGATTTAGATATAAGTTTTCAGACTTTACTTTCTTGGTGAAATTTATTGTAAGAGACTTAATATCTTAGTATTTTGTTCTATGAGCTACCTTTTTCATCCATATTATTGGCCTTATAAATGCTATAAAAATTAATAATGTTTGCATATTTAATTATCAAAAAAACTTAAGGGTTTCAGGGCCTCTTATATGCAATTTCATTTATTTTACCTAAGTTTCCTTCTAAAAGTCATGATGCATGTAATACACCCCTGCTTGGTACATGCCAATAAATACAGACATTTCTTGCAAGCCCCATTGCTATGGACCTACTTTGGGCTCAAAAGAAAATTCTCTTTGGGAGTACCTTAATTTCTGTGATGTGCAGGATGTGCAAGGATGTTCACTTTGGCTAGCTTTTAAACCTCTCTATTTATTGAGAATAAAATGCACCACCAACCCTTTCCTTGTCCCTATGATAAGTGCCTCTTTCCTTCTTCCTCTTTCAATTTTGACCACTCAACAGTGACACTGGGGTCAGACTAAATTGTGGTTGACTCTAAAGAACATCTGTTAATCTAAAAATTTACACATCCTGAATCGTTTGCCTTCTACAAAGTAATAATTAATAATGTTTTCATCTTTCAGCTAAATGGCATTCATCATTCATGGGCTGTGTTAGTATACACATTTTAGAGAAAGTGATTGAAAATAATTAAAAATTTTAGTAAGTTTAAGGATTTATCTGTAACCATAATTCAAAATACCTCTGAAAGATTCTTTTTAAGCACTGAAAATGGAAAGTTGCTGGAGGTCGAAATATATCTAACAGATTCAGTAAATTTTCTTTGAAGACTAAATCCTTATGCAGTGTGTCAGAAGTAATAGTTGACACCGTACATTAATTTTCATCACTTTTTAGAGCATATTAATATTTAGTTTTAATTTTGAATTGTGGATTCATTAGGAAATTTCCATTTAATCCTTACTTTAATATCATAAATTTTCCAAAGGACCATGCATATACAAGGTATAGGAATTGTTATTTACAAGTATACAGAGTTTAAACAAATGTTAAAAATCAAAATAAATTGCATAAAATAGTATCAACGTTTATAAAATCTACAGAGTGAAGAAAAAGTGGCATACAAAGGAATGCAAAGAGGACTAAATAAACATTGTTGAAATATTAACAGGTATACTCAAAATTATAGCCAAGATATTCTTTAACATAACAAAAACAATGCATCGTCAAATATTCAAAGACAGATTTTTTTGAAGCTTGTTAAACTTTCCTCATTTTTTATAGTATCAGGGAGATTGTTAAAAAGTTTAACCATCATTGACCTTGGTTCTTTTAATGTTATTGTAAATGTTGAGTGTGGAACATGAAAGTTTTCACAATTTCTTGTTTCGTAAGAGTGGATGGTATTATTCTTTTGAAAATCAGAACTATGCCTTTTTACATAAACAACAGAATCATAAATCATCATCATCAGCCATTTTCAATCCGACGTCAGATGTAGGCCTCCCCAAGCGCTTTCCAATTCTCTCTATTCAGAGCCTCTCGTTGCCATGTTAACCCTAAAAACTGAATGATGTCTCTGTTCCATCGGTCCCTTGGTCTTCTTCTTGGTCTCTTCATGTCTCTTGGTATCCAGTTCAGAACTACTGATGTCCATCGGTTGTCGTTTCTCCTTGCAACATGGCCTGCCCACATCCATTTCAGTGATCTTACCTTATCTATGATGTCTGTCACTCCTGTTATCTTCCTAACCCAGGTGTTGCGTTTCCTGTCTCTTCTTGTGATTCCAAGCATACATCGTTCCATACTTCTTTGTGTAGTCTGAAGTCGCTGGGTTATTGCTGCGTTTAACACCCATGTTTCACTTCCATATGTCAAAACTGGTAGAATGCATTGGTTGAAGACCTTTCTCTTCAAGACCATTGGCATTTTCGACTTCAGAATATGGGCGTTTCTTCCGAAGGCACTCCAGCCTAGTTTCATTCTTCGATTCACTTCATTAATCCTGTTTTTCTCTCCTGTCGTAACCAGTTGTCCCAGGTAAGTGTACTCTGAACAAACATCAAGGGGTACCTCTTGTAGTAGGATTGGTACTTGTGCTGCAAAAGAATTATACATTACCTTAGTTTTCGATAAGTTTATCCTGAGTCCTATTTTCTGCCCAGCCGCGTTCAGTTCTTGAAGTCTTGATGCTAGATCTTCACCGTTGGTTGCGAAGAGTACTATATCATCTGCGAAACGCAAATGACTGATGTGCTCTCCATTGATCCGTAGGCCTCTTTCCTCCCAGTCTAAGGTTTTAAAGACTTCTTCCAGAACGGCTGTAAATAGAATTGGTGAAAGGCAGTCGCCTTGTCTCACTCCCTTCTCAATCCGGAATTCCTCTGTTTCTTCATGCAGCATTACAGAGGCTGTGGCGTCCTTGTAGATGCTGCATAAAAGTTGGCATCTATCCCTTGTTTCCCCAGTGCTTCCAGTGTGGAGGATGTACTTACTGAGTCAAAGGCCTGGGCATAGTATATAATTTTGTATATGTAGTGTATAATTTTGTTAAATATTAACTATATTATACATTTACTCTTATAGCTTAATTTTCTCCCAACAGCCTTTTTTGTGATATTTTTTCCCTTTATTTAGTTAAAATGTTGTTAAAAAAGCTGTTAAATAATTTTTTTAACATTTTAGGTTCAATTAGGCACCATCTGATGAGCTTTCTTTGGCTCAGGAGGACTTTGCTGACAGACATAACTTTTGTTAGAATTATGTAAAAATAATTCTGTGATTTTTTTAATGTTTGTAATAAGCTAATTGTATAATAATAAATGATTAAATAATATGAAAAAAAGATTCTCATTGTAATTACCATCCTTTCTCCTAAAATGAGATTTAAAATTTTTGGGTTCTGTCTTTGAATATGTGAGGTATTGCTCTTTATGTACTAGTGAAGTTTGCTTGAATTGAGTTATTTTTAACCACCAGGTCAATGCAAGACTGTCCCGTAGCTCAGCTCTTGCTAGTAAAGCAACAGGATATCCTTTAGCTTATATTGCAGCAAAACTTGCGCTTGGGCTGCCACTGCCAAAGATTCGAAATGCTGTTACTGGAAATGCTACCACTGCATGTCACGAACCCTCATTGGATTACTGTGTGGTTAAAGTGCCACGTTGGGATCTTGGAAAGTTTTCTCGAGTTAGCACCAAGGTAAATATTTTGCAAAATACTATATTCCATTTATTGGGTATTTTTATGACAATTTTGTGTCTTATGATGTGCTTATGCTTCCCAGAATATCTAAGCTCTGCAGATCTCCATTCAAAACACATTTAGGTTAACTGTCATATCAAATCTGAAACTGTTTTAAGAAAGAAAATCATGCAACTAATCCACATGTATTGTATGAGCCATGTTCAATGTATTAAGATCCTTGCAAAACCCTTTCATAGAAAACATTTATCAAAGAGTTGTCATTCATTGTTCATTTATTCAATCAATCTTCTCAATTCATTGGAGGCTCATCAAGTGAGGAGCTACATAATAGATATTATTTCAGTTGATTCTCTCTAATTTGCCATTGTATACTTTTTTGAAGTGAATTTTATTTAATTTCATTACCTTTTGTATCATGTGATAGTCTTACATTAAATTATCCCTTACTTTAGCTTCATGCCTCATAATTTTTAAAAAATGATGTGGTTGGGTTTTATTTTTTTCAGAGAGCTCATTCTAGGCATGAGACATCTTTTGTTTTTATTTCTTTAAAATAGAGGTTATTATGGATATTCCAAACATTTTCTCATTCTCTTTATTAAAAATCTTTTCTTCAATTTCAAAACTTTGGTAAATTTACAGATTGGAAGTTCAATGAAAAGTATTGGAGAAGTAATGGCAGTTGGAAGATGTTTTGAAGAAGCTTTCCAAAAGGCACTGCGTATGGTGGATGAAGAAGTAATTGGATTTGATCCTACCTTAAAGCGAGCTTCAGAAGAGGTGAGCATGTTTTTTTTTAATTCAAAATGTAAAAGATGGGCTTTAAAAAATTAATTTCTTGCTTCCTTAGTGGTTTATTTCTCCTCCATTGTCCATCCATAGATTGATTTTCAGTTGTTGATCTCATGCATCATAGTAATGGCCTTCTACAAAGTAATAATTAATAATGTTTTCATCTTTCAGCTAAATGGCATTCATCATTCATGGGCTGTGTTAGTATACACATTTTAGAGAAAGTGATTGAAAATAATTAAAAATTTTAGTAAGTTTAAGGATTTATCTGTAACCATAATTCAAAATACCTCTGAAAGATTCTTTTTAAGCACTGAAAATGGAAAGTTGCTGGAGGTCGAAATATATCTAACAGATTCAGTAAATTTTCTTTGAAGACTAAATCCTTATGCAGTGTGTCAGAAGTAATAGTTGACACCGTACATTAATTTTCATCACTTTTTAGAGCATATTAATATTTAGTTTTAATTTTGAATTGTGGATTCATTAGGAAATTTCCATTTAATCCTTACTTTAATATCATAAATTTTCCAAAGGACCATGCATATACAAGGTATAGGAATTGTTATTTACAAGTATACAGAGTTTAAACAAATGTTAAAAATCAAAATAAATTGCATAAAATAGTATCAACGTTTATAAAATCTACAGAGTGAAGAAAAAGTGGCATACAAAGGAATGCAAAGAGGACTAAATAAACATTGTTGAAATATTAACAGGTATACTCAAAATTATAGCCAAGATATTCTTTAACATAACAAAAACAATGCATCGTCAAATATTCAAAGACAGATTTTTTTGAAGGTTGTTAAACTTTCCTCATTTTTTATAGTATCAGGGAGATTGTTAAAAAGTTTAACCATCATTGACCTTGGTTCTTTTAATGTTATTGTAAATGTTGAGTGTGGAACATGAAAGTTTTCACAATTTCTTGTTTCGTAAGAGTGGATGGTATTATTCTTTTGAAAATCAGAACTATGCCTTTTTACATAAACAACAGAATCATAAATCATCATCATCAGCCATTTTCAATCCGACGTCAGATGTAGGCCTCCCCAAGCGCTTTCCAATTCTCTCTATTCAGAGCCTCTCGTTGCCATGTTAACCCTAAAAACTGAATGATGTCTCTGTTCCATCGGTCCCTTGGTCTTCTTCTTGGTCTCTTCATGTCTCTTGGTATCCAGTTCAGAACTACTGATGTCCATCGGTTGTCGTTTCTCCTTGCAACATGGCCTGCCCACATCCATTTCAGTGATCTTCCCTTATCTATGATATATGTCATTCCTGTCATATTCCTAACCCAGGTGTTGCGTTTCCTGTCTCTTCTCGTGATTCCAAGCATGCATCGTTCCATACTTCTTTGTGTAGTCTGAAGTCGCTGAGTTATTGCTGCGTTTAACACCCATGTTTCACTTCCATATGTCAAAACTGGTAGAATGCATTAGTTGAAGACCTTTCTTTTCAAGACCATTGGCATTTTTGACTTCAGAATATGGTTGTTCCTTCTGAGGGCACTCCATCCTAGTTTTATTCTTCGATTCACTTCATTAATCCTGTTTATCTCCTGTCGTAACCAGTTGTCCCAGGTAAGTGTACTCTGAACAAACATCAAGGGGTACCTCTTGTAGTAGGATTGGTACTTGTGCTGCAAAAGAATTATACATTACCTTAGTTTTTTCGATAAGTTTCCTGAGTCCTATTTTCTGCCCAGCCGCGTTCAGTTCTTGAAGTCTTGATGCTAGATCTTCACCGTTGGTTGCGAAGAGTACTATATCATCTGCGAAACGCAAATGACTGATGTGCTCTCCATTGATCCGTAGGCCTCTTTCCTCCCAGTCTAAGGTTTTAAAGACTTCTTCCAGAACGGCTGTAAATAGAATTGGTGAAAGGCAGTCGCCTTGTCTCACTCCCTTCTCAATCCGGAATTCCTCTGTTTCTTCATGCAGCATTACAGAGGCTGTGGCGTCCTTGTAGATGCTGCATAAAAGTTGGCATCTATCCCTTGTTTCCCCAGTGCTTCCAGTGTGGAGGATGTACTTACTGAGTCAAAGGCCTGGGCATAGTATATAATTTTGTATATGTAGTGTATAATTTTGTTAAATATTAACTATATTATACATTTACTCTTATAGCTTAATTTTCTCCCAACAGCCTTTTTTGTGATATTTTTTCCCTTTATTTAGTTAAAATGTTGTTAAAAAAGCTGTTAAATAATTTTTTTAACATTTTAGGTTCAATTAGGCACCATCTGATGAGCTTTCTTTGGCTCAGGAGGACTTTGCTGACAGACATAACTTTTGTTAGAATTATGTAAAAATAATTCTGTGATTTTTTTAATGTTTGTAATAAGCTAATTGTATAATAATAAATGATTAAATAATATGAAAAAAAGATTCTCATTGTAATTACCATCCTTTCTCCTAAAATGAGATTTAAAATTTTTGGGTTCTGTCTTTGAATATGTGAGGTATTGCTCTTTATGTACTAGTGAAGTTTGCTTGAATTGAGTTATTTTTAACCACCAGGTCAATGCAAGACTGTCCCGTAGCTCAGCTCTTGCTAGTAAAGCAACAGGATATCCTTTAGCTTATATTGCAGCAAAACTTGCACTTGGGCTGCCACTGCCAAAGATTCGAAATGCTGTTACTGGAAATGCTACCACTGCATGTCACGAACCCTCATTGGATTACTGTGTGGTTAAAGTGCCACGTTGGGATCTTGGAAAGTTTTCTCGAGTTAGCACCAAGGTAAATATTTTGCAAAATACTATATTCCATTTATTGGGTATTTTTATGACAATTTTGTGTCTTATGATGTGCTTATGCTTCCCAGAATATCTAAGCTCTGCAGATCTCCATTCAAAACACATTTAGGTTAACTGTCATATCAAATCTGAAACTGTTTTAAGAAAGAAAATCATGCAACTAATCCACATGTATTGTATGAGCCATGTTCAATGTATTAAGATCCTTGCAAAACCCTTTCATAGAAAACATTTATCAAAGAGTTGTCATTCATTGTTCATTTATTCAATCAATCTTCTCAATTCATTGGAGGCTCATCAAGTGAGGAGCTACATAATAGATATTATTTCAGTTGATTCTCTCTAATTTGCCATTGTATACTTTTTTGAAGTGAATTTTATTTAATTTCATTACCTTTTGTATCATGTGATAGTCTTACATTAAATTATCCCTTACTTTAGCTTCATGCCTCATAATTTTTAAAAAATGATGTGGTTGGGTTTTATTTTTTTCAGAGAGCTCATTCTAGGCATGAGACATCTTTTGTTTTTATTTCTTTAAAATAGAGGTTATTATGGATATTCCAAACATTTTCTCATTCTCTTTATTAAAAATCTTTTCTTCAATTTCAAAACTTTGGTAAATTTACAGATTGGAAGTTCAATGAAAAGTATTGGAGAAGTAATGGCAGTTGGAAGATGTTTTGAAGAAGCTTTCCAAAAGGCACTGCGTATGGTGGATGAAGAAGTAATTGGATTTGATCCTACCTTAAAGCGAGCTTCAGAAGAGGTGAGCATGTTTTTTTTTAATTCAAAATGTAAAAGATGGGCTTTAAAAAATTAATTTCTTGCTTCCTTAGTGGTTTATTTCTCCTCCATTGTCCATCCATAGATTGATTTTCAGTTGTTGATCTCATGCATCATAGTAATGATTTCCACTTCACTTCCAGATTGGAATTAAAATAAATGATCTTTGTGATTAGCTCTATATAACAGTTTTAATAAGTTTTTGGAATCAGCAGGAAAAGAGGCTTATGCCAGTAGTACTGATTTACTCTTTATTATGTCTAATTCTTATTTTATAATGTATCACCTTTCCATTTCTAATCTTAATATGGTATTCAGAGTCTCTTAAATTGTTTAGTTGAATATCTATCATTTTCATCAATTTCAATATCATGTGCATAATATACTGTAATAAATATATGTATGTTATTAATCCTCCTAAAGTCTGCTCATTATTCATTGTATTCCTGTGTGGACATATTTAGCAGTACAGGAGAAATACTGCAACCTTGTGTAACCCTTATTTTTTTCTTTAACTTCTTATTTCATTATTCAAACATTTGTCACTGCTGATAAATGCTGTCATTTTTAGAGTATAGCCAGATTGTTGCCATATTCTGTGGGTTAACTGTTTCTTTCATTATTTGAATATTCCTCCTCTCAGTTGATAATGTCAAATGCTATATATGTGTCTACATATCATATCAAAGTTTCCGTTTTGTGGTTCATTCTCCTTTCAATTTTGTTTGTTGTAACAGTATTTTTATTACTATCAGAAGTAAGGTCTTGTTTTGCACATTTTGTATTCAAGAAAAAGCTTTGTGAGGACAATCGTTACAGAAGGCTTTTGTAAATCTAAGGAAAACATTTGTTTCCTTTTTGAGGCTGAAAATAATGAATGAAGGAGAACTAAGTTTAATGTAATCATAGAGGAATATAAAAAAAGAGCTCTAATAATGACAATTATCAAACTTAGTTCATGTATTTAAATTTTGTATGCATCTTTGATGATTCAGATGGACAATCTATTTGTTTGAATGTCGTACAGAATAATTTGGTATTAATTTCAATAAAATTTTGCCAGTGTGATAAACTGTTTATTCTTCATTTTTGTATTGGTTTGCAATTGCAGGAACTAGCCCAGCCAACAGATAAGAGAATATTTGTTCTCGCAGCAGCTCTGAAAGCAGGTTGGAGCATTGATAGGCTGTATGAGCTTACGAAGATTGACCCTTGGTTCCTACATCAGATGCAGAAGATCATTAACTTCCAGATTGAGATGGAGAATGGAGGAAAAACAGGTAGAATTCTGGGAATGTTCAGATAATGGTCAATTTTTAATTAGACTGCAATATTTTTTAGATTTAAGTCTCTTGAATCAAAATTCAAGTGAAAGAATTGTCATGCACATTGTAACAAAACATACTCTCCATTAATACAAAAGAAAAAAATTGTGGGTCCCAGACTTAACATTTCCCCCTTAAACAGCAAGCTTGCCTTGTCTAAGTATGGTATGCTGAAAATTTGGTTGGCTTGGGACAATTAAGAGCGCAATTACTTGAAAGAAGTCCAAATCCAAATTTCTCAAAAAACAAGACATACCACACAATAGAAAAGTGAAAATTAGAATAAGTAATAAGCATACAAAAATTTCAAACTGCGCAAGAAGGGAAAAAATCACCAAATAACTATAATTTCAATAAATATTTCAACTTCATTGATCAGACAACCAAAAGGAAATAAAGTTATTTCAGTTTTTCAAAGGAAAAAAGTTTCCGAGTTCTCCTCTCATAGCCTCCTTTGCTAGAGCTGAAGCTGAAGAATTCTCAAGAATAATGTAGATAATGAGAGGATATTCGGAACCGGATCTTCTAAGGATAGACATTCCCCAGCCCAGCGTTCTCCTGCTCACCTCCAGCATTTCTCTCTCTGTGCTGTCCGAGCAGAACCCTCATTGAGCCAAAATATTTTTTGGTTCATCTGCTAACAACCACTAGCCCTGATAAACAAAACACACACAATTAGAGAAAAACAAGGCAGTAATAGGAAAAAAATATAGAACTCAGGCTAAATCATTACAATATGTTCTTGTTTTTAATTATTGCTGTTGCCATACAAATCAGGTCTTGGGTAGATTGCATCTTACAAGGAGCACATCAGGTTTGTGGAACACGGATTTACACAAAAATTTCAGGACACTTTCCTTGCACCAAAATAACTGACACGTGTCCGGCCGTTCAACTCAATGCGCCTTTGTTTATGCAAAATTTGCAACTGAAAATCGAAGTTAGGCAACCACGCAACACACGTGCATTGCCATAGATATAGCGAAATTTTCCACCTAGAAAAATTTTTATCCCTTTTTTTTCACAAACAATTAAATTTTTCTGCTATTTAATTTCATCTTCTTACCTCCCAGACATTCTTTACCTTTCTCATCAACATTTATTAAAATGTATGTGAGGTAGGTACTCCAGTATATATTGTACTGCTACACGTAGGTTATGGAGTCTCAGCCTTGTCTTTGACTTGGTACTTTTATGTGGTATCAGTACCAACCCTGAGGAAAAGTGTGACATCGATCATAGCTTCGATCCCAGAAGGCCCAAATACTCAAATTTTTCCATAAAGTATGCTTTATGCGGATTATAGAGAATTTATTTTGAGCACTTCCCAGAACGATAAAGAATTGATAATCGAGATATTGTCACTATTTCCTTGCAGTTTGCGTTACGAAAACATGTATAATGACAGTATCTCGATTATCAATTCTTTATTGTTCAGTGGTTAGAATACCTGCCCAAAAAGTGAGAGACCTGGATTCGAGGCCCAGTCATGTTGCTATTTTTCACATCTGTTTATCCTTTGGTTTTAAGAGTATCACAGTGCCCTTTTCCTTATTTCAAGTTGTAGTTTTAATTATAATTATAGGTATACATATGCAGTCATAGCTCAGATAACCCAGTGTAGCTCAGTGACCCTGCTACTGAATTTTTTTCTGACAAAGATTGTTTTTCTGCTTTTTGGATTGGACTAACAAATGTTTTAGTGGATGTAGGTGCTAACATAAAGCATGAGCAGCCAGGTCATTCTTATCTTTTCTGTGTGTATGACAAAGAAATGAGCTGACCAGATCACATAGGGGACACCTATAAAAGTGTCTCCACCCAAAAGGGCTGTATATGTTCAATATACAATGAGAAGGGACTACATAACACAACATTTTGGCCAACAAATATGATTCCAGAACAAATATTCTTTGTTAGTTATATCTGTTATAATCCTGAAATGTGTATTTTTTTCTGACCAAAGATGGAAGACATGTTTTGATATTGCTAATTGTTTGGGAGAGATTATCATCCTTTGTAGCCAGAAGTTTGCGTTCATTGGCATGTGTTGATACTCTTTATTAGGAAAAAAGGATAATTCCAGCTCTGAGTGGTGGGCTTCCTCTCTTCTCCAAGCTAAAAGATTGGGTTTTTCTGATAAGCAAATAGCAAGATTTGTTGGCAGTACAGAGCTTGCGGTTAGGAAGAGGAGACAAGAGATGGGTAAGTTTTTGGTGAGGAATTATTTTCACCATTGAAGTTAATTTGTGACTAGGTTGCTTATTGCTTGTTTTACTTGATTGCAATTTTAAGGAACCTTGAAATTAGTCACAGCATTTACTCATTTTTGCTTCAGGAATTTTGCCTTGGGTGAAGCAGATAGATACTGTGGCTGGGGAATGGCCTGCATCCACTAACTATCTGTATCTGACGTACAATGGAACATCCCATGACATTTCATTTCCTGGAAAACACACAATGGTGATAGGTATGCAATGTTATCATTTTAATTATTTGTCAATAGAGCTGCGATTAAATTAAATGATATATCACTTTCTCTTTTTTAAGGTTCTGGAGTTTATCGAATTGGCAGTTCTGTAGAATTTGATTGGTGTGCTGTTGGATGTCTGCGAGAACTTCGACGTTTGGGGAGGAAGACTGTGATGGTTAATTACAACCCAGAGACTGTATCTACTGATTATGACATGTGCGATAGGCTTTATTTTGAAGAAATTTCATTTGAAGTAAGTTGTCTGTATTTAAAGACTCAATATGCATTTTGAGTGTATAATTGTTCAATTTTTTATGCACTGTCACACACACTTTCAACTATGTCATTTGTCTTTTCTGTCATTTATGGTATAATATAAAGAAATGTAATAGTTTAATTTATATTTACCTCATGTGCAAATTTGGTGGCTTTTTTAGAAACACATCAGTCACACTTCATTATCTTTGTATTTTAACATTTAAAGTAGATTTCAAGTAATTTTGAAAATTTCTACAATTTTACTTTTTTACAATATTGTTTGAATACTCATTTAATTCAGACTTTGGTGGCAGAATATGCCTCCACTTCCTATGTAAGTTTCGTGTCCATGTATATGCTCTAAATTACAGGTTGTTATGGATATATATAATGTAGAGGATCCAGATGGTGTTGTGCTTAGTGTTGGAGGTCAGTTACCAAATAATATAGCCATGGCTTTACACAGACAAGGTGCAAAAGTGTTAGGAACCTCTCCTGAGTCAATTGATGGTGCTGAGAATAGGTTCAAATTCTCAAGAATGTTGGATAGAATTGGAATATCTCAACCAAAGTAAGTATTCAATCATGTCTGGCATAGGCTATCTTTAACATTCATAGATACTAACAAGGAGAGGCTCTCACTTTTTTCCGGGAAGGGTACATTAAGAACAACAGTAGTTTTGTTTATACTATTGTAAAAGTTAGTTGTATTTTATATTTTAAAATTTTCCAAAAATTTGTTTCAGACTAATCAAACTTCTGGGTTATCAGTGCTTGTAATAGCAAGACTCTGGCTTATTATTTTAGATAAACACTACATTTTAATATCAATTTGATTATTTCTCATAAAATTATATTTTTTACCAAATTGTCTTAATGGTCCATTGGTAATCCTATATGTCGTAATAATCTTGTGCTGTTTAGATGGAAGGAGTTGACCAGCTTGGAAGGAGCTCTAGCATTCTGTGCAGAAGTTGGTTATCCTTGCCTTGTCCGTCCTTCGTATGTTTTGAGTGGGGCAGCAATGCACGTGGCCCATTCACCAGCTGATCTGTCTGCGTATCTACTATCACCATCTTCCTTGCTCTTCTCCAGAGATCATCCTGTTGTTATTTCAAAGTTCATAAATGATGCCAAAGTGAGTGGTTATAAATTATTGAATGGTTGGGTTAAATAAATTCATTGATTTCATTGGCAGTTTAGTTCACTCTGTTTTTTCTACTGTAACAACTTTCTCCTTGAATATGTAAAGGTAAGAAATTTGTGAAACTAAACTATACTCTGCTCAAATGGAGAGAAGAATCTGTCGTAAATGCAATGTCAAGTAGAGTCTAATGGTTAGATACCCATAAAGCATATGCATTAAAATGAGATTGAGAATTATTGCTATTGTCTTTAGATGAATAACATAAGCTCATTATATGCTAAATTTATGTTGGTGATCTAGCTCTTACAGTACACCTAACTACTATGCTCCTACAATAAACTCTTACTTTTTATGATAAATATGGAGTTCCCTTTAATGTCTTTTCAGAGAATAAATTTAAATTTTTCATCTTTCATATATTAGTGCTATTTAGATTGAGCTAATTGAGACCCAAATTTAGCCCTGGTGTTGCAAATTTTACTTAACACCATTTCAAAATAATTATGCCTTCACTCAATGATCAAGAGCCTGTATGACTCTCTAATGATAGAGGATAGTATAAATAACATTCATACTCTATAAATCACTCTCTATATCTTAATTTTTAGAAAGAAAGTAAAATGATAAGTAATTAAGGTGGCTTAAAATCTCTTTGGTCATTTAGGAGATTGATGTTGATGGAGTGGCGGGTGAAGATGGTGTTCTAGCACTGGCTGTCAGTGAACATGTAGAAAATGCTGGTGTGCACAGTGGTGATGCCACTTTAGTGACCCCTCCCCTCAACTTGAATGAAGAGACCATGTCGAAGATAAGAGCCATTGCAAATTCCGTGTCAGCATCTCTGGAAGTTCGTGGTCCATTCAACATGCAATTGATTGCAAAGGTATAAATAGCAGTAACGAATAACTTAATATATAACTTGATTGAATTAGCAACATTTATTTGTGTGATTGTAGGGGTAATATTCAATTGCCCAAATCTCAATGCATTAGATACTAATGTCACTAAAATTATGAACAATTGAAGTTTATAATAATTTCAAACAAAATGAATATTTCTTTTGTCTCATATATATTCCCTCCATGCCATTTGTCCAAATATTATTTTGCTGTTAGTGGCAATTTGTATTTATATTTGTTTCAATTGCATATACAAGAATACCATTCACAAAGAGGTATGAAAGTAAACATCAATTATATATAGTTCTCGCGATAGCCAAAAGATTACATAATCTTGTCTGGCTATCTATATTTTAAGTTTACAATCATGAACTTTATAAAAATATAGACATTACATATTCTAGATATCACAGAGATATTAGTTTTAAAAAATTTTCCCTCAAATTCACAAATAAAGAAGAAAAAGAAGAAAACAAAAAAATATGTACAGTAGATCATTCTTAATAGTTAAATAAAATTAAGAATTTTGCAAATTACAGATATATACTTTTATAAATGTTTACATAAGAGTACAAATAATAAGATAGTAATATACATACATATAATAATTTTAATATTGAGGTAAATTATTCATTCTGAAACGATATTTTAGTTTTCAAAAAATATATTCTTTTACCCAGCTTTCAATTATAGCCTTATCCTTTCTTGTTAGATTACTTCTTTTTTCCAGTGATTCCCTTATTTCTCTAGGACACAAATTATAAATCTTAGTTACTAAATAGGAAAATTGGAACTCTGTTATACTTTTTTTGCAATAAGGTATTGCTGCATTTTGAAATTGAATATTGAGATCTCACAGCATATTGGCCTCTAAGTTTTGCTCAACTCACATAATGACATTGTAGCGCAAACAAAAAAAATTCAAATCGAAGAGAGTATTTTCTAGTTACAAGGAGGTTATATACATACATATGTTGGTGATGACAAATGAAAATATTTATTCATTGTTTTTCTATATGGCAAGAAGAAAAATCTTTTAGTTGCTTTATTTCGATAGAAATGAATTTCATGAAATGTAATGAAATAATCTCTTATAGGAAATATAATGTACAATCCTGAACTTATATATCATTAAGAATTTTGGCTGACAGTATTTTCTAAAAAGGTGTCCCATGCAACAGATATTTTTATTCCCAAGGATTGCTAACAGAATTAGTAATTTTTTAGATCATGCATACTAACTGGGAAACATCCAAATTAAACTATCAAAATTGATTTGTACTATATTATTTTATATTTAAAGTGTTAAATACATAAGTGCTCTACCTTTTAGTAGGTCCAGCGCTTAATTACTTCAATTAAAACCCTTACCTCCCCAACCATTTCTAGCACCTCTATGTTTGTTTTTCTATCCACCCAGATCACCTTCTCTATTCTATGCCACACTCAGATATCGAATGCATGCAATCTTTCGATGTCCTTTGTAAGGTCCATGTTTCACACCCATACAGAACAACACTCCACACCAAGGATTTTACCAATCTTTTCCTGATTCCTTTATCGAGATCCTTTGTCATCAATTCCCTTCGCTCCATAAAAGCTTCCTTGGCCAATGCTACTCTTTTTCGAACCTCATCTTGACACCTCCCATCACAAGATAGAACGCTACCTACTCAAGTAAGGGAATTTGTTCACCTGCTCTAGTTTTTCCCCATACACCCTGACTTTTAACTTAGCTTCTTTCCCTTACTGAACCTTATTACTCTGGTTTTACTTAAGTCTATTTTCATTCCATATTCCCCTACCTTATCGTTTGGTGCATTTACTAGTATTTGTAAATCCCTTTCAGAATTGCACACAATAGTTTTATCATCTGCATATCTTACTGACTTCACCACTTCCCCACCAAATTTCACTCCCTTGCTTATTTCTTCCTAAGCTTCATTCACCATTTCCTCTGCATATATGTTAAAAAGCGATGGTGATACTGGGCATCCTTGTCTTACCCCTCTCCCTAACTCTGCCTATTGACTCCCTCTCAGTTATTCTAACTCGCGCTGTTTGATTTAAATACAAATTTTGCACCAAACTCCTATCTTTCCAGTCCAACCCTATCTATTTTAACCCATTAGTTTTGGCCATTGCACTCATCGAAAGCCTTTTCAAAATGGACATAAGATGCACATATATCCTTAAAGTCCAGGCTACGTTCTACTAATACCCTCATTACCCCGATTGCATCCCTCATTCCTTTCCCTTTCTGAAATCCGAACTGGTCTTCTCCTATTTGCCCCTTAATTTTTCCTTCAATTCTTCTATTCAATACTCTTAGAATAACCTTTGTCGTGTTAGATATTAAACTGATTGTATGATAATCCCGACACTCAGAAGCATTATTCTTTTTCTGTAAAGGAATCAGGATTGTCTTAGTGAAATCCTCTGGCCACTCTCCATCATCATAAATTTTTCTATATAAATTATAGAATTCTCTATTACCCCTTTTCCACACATCATTAAGTAACTCAACTGGTATCTTGTCAATGGCCGTTGCTGTATTTCCTTTCATATCACGCAAGGCTCTATCAATTTCAATATCTAATATCCCAGGTCCAACATCATCCTCCACTTCTTGTTCACTTTCTAACATTGTTTGTTGGCTTCATGTCCTTCCTATATAGTTCCTCAACATATTCATTCCACCTTTCCCTTAAGCTGGCTGGATCCTGTAGAACGTTTCTATTGTTATCTTTTATTGTGGTTATTCTGTTTCGTCTTTTATTTCCCATTAACTGTTTCACCTTTCTATACATTAGGTCGACCCTCCCACTTTCGTCCAGCTTTTCGATTTCATTACATTGACCCTTCCACAACTGTTCCCTTGCCCTAATTGTTTCCCTTCTCAGTTCATTATTGAGAGCCCTATACATTCCTTGTTCTGTGTTAACCCTTTCCCATTTCTTTCTTTCCTCCATATTATTTATCATTTCTAATGTCACCCATGGTTTCCTAATTTTGTTTTGCTTGACCCTCCCAATAGTTACTTGAGCACTGTTCCTGATACTGTTTTTAATCTTTTCCCATTCTTCGTCTATGGTAAGTTCCCTTCCTTTATCCTCTAAGGCCTTACTGATTGACTCTTGGAACTCTCTCGCTTTCCCATTTTTAAGGGCTTCAACGTTCCATTTTGGTGTAATTTTTGCCCGAAAAATCTTTTTAAACTTTAGGTTATTCCTTTTACAAAAGTCTACTAATTTCTGTCCCCTTTCGTTTCTGTTTCCTAGCCCGAACCCTCCCACTTCTTCTCCATCTTTGCCTTGCCCAACTACTGCATTCCAGTCCCCCATTACAATTAGGTTTTTACTTCCTCTAACCCTTCCCATTTCTTCTTCTATTTGTTCATAAACAAGTTCTACTTCATCATCACTATGTTCGCTAGTGGGCGATTCATTAGTGGACACCTGAACTATCACAGTGTTTACTGGCTCAGCCTTTAGTTCTACTGACATAACCCAGTCACTTATTAGCTCTGTAGCTATCATGGCTTTTCCCGCTTTCTTATCTAGTACTACCGCAACTCCCCTCTGGCTAGAATTTCCCCCGCTGAAAATTACTCTGACATCAACATCCAGAAATCACCCCCATCCTTCTATCTAACTTCACATAGCCCTAGTATGTTAATGTTGGACCTCTTCATTTCTACCTTTACATTTTCCAACTTTCCTTTCCTAAGCATTGTCCTAACATTCCAGGTTCCCACCCTTGTTTCCTTGGCCATCTTCTCTCTTCTTTTCACTTCGTTTCCTGGGTAAGGGTTTTGTGGAATGACGACCGAGATAGCCTTACTCCTTTCACTGCCGAGCACGACACTCCCCGTAGAGGGCTGAGTCCCATTTACGCCACTTACAATATTCTTATATTGGCACATCATAATGGCTAGGGATAATTTTGTGGTGGTCGAGGTGGTCTCCCCTTGCCTTCCTCGACATATGTTTTAACGAGACACAACCATCACTCGTAATGTCCGCCTCACTGAGGTACAGACGCTGGGTGAACTACCTTTCATCTGGCCCCTACCTATTGACCATCCTGGCATGGGTGACCCTACCAGGAACAGTTCCCACAAGTTAACCTCTCTAGATTATAGGAAATCCCAAGCCCTTTCACCACGACAAGGTTGTAGTCCAGAGAATAGTTAGTGTTAAATACAAGAAAATACTGCATTGTTCTCAGATATTTTACTATGGATACTCATGTTTGCTGTTTAATAAAAACTAAACTGGGGTTCAACAGAAAAACGAGTTACACCAAATTTTAGCATGTTTCATCCTTTGTTTAGCCATGTAATGCTAAGGATTGCTTTCATATGATTTGCATTTTATCACTGGAAGAGAAGGTGCCAGTTCTTTGTTGTTTAAAGGAATGCTCAGAAATTTTGTTTCTCAAAATGTTTTACTTCAATCAATACAAGATTTTACTATCTTATTTGAATATTTATTCATAATTGAAAGAAATAGTTTCACATTATTTCTATGACAAGATAATAAGTTTTTCTGAATTTAGTGAAACCAATTTTTCGCAGCAATGGATGGACATAAGAATGTGAACTCATTTTAAATCTCTTGGCAGGAGTTTTTACAACTAATACTAACTACAGCTTAGTGATTTATTTTATACGAATTTTTATTTTAAAGGAAAGATATTGCTCAAAAAGCAATTTTAAAATGAGTGAATTGTTGCCAATTGTACTTAGTTTGGTTTTTATTCCAAACTTGTCTTTTTATATTAAAATATATGACTAGCAAATATTTTCCATAGTTGTCTTGAAGAAGCAGAAGAAAACAATCAAATAACTAAATATTTTTGATGTAGTTATTTTTTTCATTTTAGCCTTTTCAATTTTTTCATCTAAATTTTTTTGTCACATTAAGTCAAAATAAGTTAATTTTTTGATATTTCATTATGCTGTACACTACCATCTCTAGTAATGATTTTGATTATTAAAGATGCTATAGTGTATTTCTTAGATATATTTTGATTGATTTATTTAAGTATAATTCTTTGTTTCCATAGGACAATAAGCTGAAGGTGATTGAATGCAATGTGAGAGTTTCCCGCTCATTCCCATTTGTTTCCAAGGCCCTTGGGCGTAATTTGGTGGCACTGGCTACTAGAGTAATTGTGGGAGAGTCATTGGATGGAATTGAAGATGAGGTAGTGACTTATTCTGGTGTATCTTCATTAGCTCCAGCGAAGAAAAGAGTGGGAGTCAAAGTCCCTCAATTTTCGTTTTCAAGATTGGAAGGTAAATTAAATTTTCAGTTATTGTTGCTTTTAGCACTTCTAGTGTTGGTTTTGTCTGTTTTCTATTATATTTGACCCTTTTTTGAACTATAGAGTGCATTCTACTGAAATCGTTCTCCTTGATAGGAGATAAAGGTTACCGAATGAATAGATTTCATAAGTCATTGAAATTTTATTAGGTAGAGAGCATGCTAGCAATTTCTGTATAAATGTTTACTAATTGTTTCTTTGTATCTCAATTACAGTTCAGGATGCCATTTGCAATATCTGGCAGTATTTTAAATTATGTTTTTCTTCCCAAGTGCTCTCCTACATCTCTATTCTTTTGTATCTCATAAACCTTTTTCTCCCACAAGGCCTTTAACTCTGTATAAAACATCTCTTAATAGTACACTTCTGGACATGAGCATGAACATGAGTCTCAGTCAGTATCTCTGCATGTTTAAGAATGGATTGGAAGAGGGACAGTGTAAGAGAAAATATTCGGAGGACCCATCCATCAGGATTGTTGGTGAAAACAATGCAAAATCTAATCTTATGAAAATGAAAAGTTAGTCCTGGGAATACCACATGGCAAGAACCATAACATTAACGTATATAGGTGGAACTTCTTTTATTTTTCCTGTACTGTATCATGAAGAACCTTAAATTATTTAGCTTCCTTTCAAGGTTTAAGACTTGCAGAATGCTTGATTCATTATTTTCCTGATCTTACCTATTTTTTTCACTGTCACAAGGACATCAAGAATATGAGGTCATTGTATAAGAAATGTCCTTTGTAGCAAATTACCTCTGCTGATGGTATGTTTGGTGCTTGAGTCTGTATTTATTAAAATTTTCTACATTCAAGAGAAATCAATTGGCCTCTTCTGTTCACTTCTTACTTGTTCTTGAAGGTAGACCTTATAAAGTTATATCAGCATTCCTTATTTTCAAGAATTGTGGTAACTAAATATGATGAGTATATTTTATTTACATCTTTTCCCACTGCATCATTTTCATGTTGCTCTATCATTCCATGTAAAGCTCCAAGCATTATGACCCAACCTCTTTACCTATAATTTATCTCTTAATGGAATTTTTTTTGCAGATTTTTGATGCATTCTTTAGTTCAATAATAAAATATTGTCCTTATTCATGGCCATGTATGCAGCTTTCAAGTGAGACAAGTGGAATCTGAGGAGAAGGGGCAGATAACAAGGGAAATTTTCAGTTATTATCAGTGAGAACTCAGTGTGTTTTCATACCTTGTGCTTTTCCCTTTATGATGAAGGGCCTCTGCTTGGGGGCTCAATCCTGGCAAAAGAGTAAAAATCCAAGGAATTTCAAATTAATGCAATGGATTTCTTCACTGATTAAAGTTTCTTCCATCATTATGAATTTGTCTTTAAAATACACAGAGACTAAATAATTCTAGACTCCATGATATCGAAGCTTTCTAGTCATATTGCTGTCACAGATCCCTAGCACTTCATTCTTGTTGATAGTTACAATAATAAGAGAATCACAGTTTTAATAAAATGTCATATTATTTGAAAGGAGCTGATGTCATGCTTGGTGTTGAAATGGCTTCAACTGGAGAGGTGGCTTGTTTTGGGGAAAGTTGCCAGGAGGCATACCTGAAGGCCATGATTAGCACTGGTTTCCAAATTCCTCAAAGAAATGTCTTGATATCTATTGGTAGCTACAAGGTATAGTAATTTATGAGCTATTAGTCATGTATTAGATTGCTGTGACCTAACAACATATCTGAAGCAGTATTTTATTATCCAGGGATGATACATCTGAAAAGTTGACTTAAAATAATGAGTTCTGTAGTTCAATTCAATTATGTATTTTCTTGAGTTGACATCATTTTCAATTATTGAAGATTGATGCAGCTTGAAATTAAAAGGATGAGACCATTGATTTGCTAAATCACAGAATGATTCTTTATAAGAATTGCTAAATCTGTTTTCATGTAAAAGTTGCAGAATTGCAAAATGATAATTCAAACATTATATGGTTGTTATAGAGTGCTACAATATTTTTTTATATTAGGATTAAATTTAGATTATTTAAGGGTGATATATTAATTCAACAGGATAAGAATGAAATGCTTCCCAGCATGCTAGCCTTAGAGAAGATGGGATACCAATTATATGGAAGTATGGGAACTGCTGACTTCTATTCAGAGCATGGCATAGAGGTGAGTCTTGATCATTATTATCATTTCTTCTAATTGGATCTGTTGTTCATAGTCCTTCAGTTCCTCTCAAATTAAATGGCTTGAGTCAGAAATCTTTTGGCAGAGAACCAAATTCGAGAGACATTGGCCAACCGTAAGAAATAAATGATTGGGGAAAATGGACAAGAGAGTAAAAGGATTTTGTAATTCTTTATGCCAGTGTCTGAGGAAAATTATCCTTAAATTATTTCTGATAAAAGTTGATTGGTTGACACATGAGGTCCAGATGGAATCTTGGCAGACTTCTAGATTCCCAGACATTTTGAGTGTAACCCAGACATTTTGAGTGTAAACATTTGAGTGATGGGTGTATTGGCTTTGTATGTGCCAACCTGAAGTAAGTTAAGACTTAAAGAGTGGGCTTTTGGATGTTAAAGTAAACAGTTCTTTCACCTTTGTAATCTCTTTGACCTGTTTAGGCCCACAGATTTCTTTGACAGAAGATGAAATGCCATATTTATGTATGGTTATATGTGAAGCATGTGAGCATAAAATTTTGAGGGGGATTGATTTTATAGTCTGTTTTGCATGCTACAACTTAACAATGGCCAGTGATGGATAAAGTACTGAAAAAATGTAATTGGGCACAATTACACAGTCAAATTTGTAATTAATTACAATTACTCTTTTAAAAAGTAATCAGTAGGATTACAATTACAGTTACTTTTTATTTTGCTCCTGTAAATGATGCAATCACAATCAATATTTTCTCAAACAGGGAGTACTAACATGCAAACCAACATTTGAGTTATTCTTTAATGCCATAGCATTAAAGAATAATTAAAATGTTGGATTTAGGCACTTTAGGCATAAATATTTAGGCACTATGATTACTACAGTAATTATAGTGCCTAAATATTTATGTTCTACCAAAATTTACACCTGTGGATGAGGATGTATTCTAAAATCAACATCATGCAAATAAATAGAAATCACTCAAAATATAATTAATATATTTAAGGTAAAAACATCAATTTTTAAATATTTGAATTTACTTTGTACAGTGTCCATGGCTGATGTATTAATTTGATTCTTCTCCTCATACACACTTACAGCGATTGCTTCTTCATTTCACCATGTCCGCTGATAACATGAGAAGGTTTACGTACAAGCCGGTTGTATTTGTATTGTCAAACTTATATCGCATAGCCCACGCAATGTAGCTACATTGTAGCATTTATATTTTCACCCAAATTCACCTATCGTTTGACCCTTCTAAAGTTCTCGAAAGCAACTCCTGGCGGGAAGTCCCCCCTCCCCTCCGTGAAATAGGGAACCAAAACTCTACTCAGCAAGCCGAGGATGCAGAAACAGAATTGCATAACCCGTGCCATGTAGCTGCACTATAGCATTTACATTTTTACCCAAATTCATGTATCGTTTGACCCTTATCAGGTTCTCCAAAGCAACTCCGCTCCTAGGCGGGGAGTCGCCCCTCCCCTTCCAAGAGAAGAGAAATTCGGCTCCAGGGTGAACAATGTAGTTAGAACTGCCTCTCAATGCGTTCAGCGCCCCAGGATTTCAAATTTTCACTTTTGATTACTCGAATGTAACAATTACTCGCACGACCTTTGAAGTAGATTACCAGTAAAAATTACTTTTTTAAAAATGTATCGATTACAAGTAAAAAATTACCAAAATGTAATCGTTACAAGTAATTCAATTACTTTTACTTCGTTACATCACATAACTGAAAATGGCACATAATGGAATATATTTATCAGAGGATTGGTAATTTGTAAAAAATAAAGCTGGTTTTGCCCAACACATTGAAAAACTTGTTTTGACGTTTGCTGAATAATTAATTTTATTTTCTTAAGTCTTAAATCTAGAAAGTCAATCATTTGCATTGGAACAATGGAAATTGTTTTTAGATGTGGAAATAGAGATGCCAATATTTTTATATAGTGGCCTTAGAACTTCGATATATGATGCAAGAAAGCTTTAAAAATTGATATGTTAAGAGAGAGAAACCTTTTGTAAAACTATTTTAAACATGCTCTGCCAAATTTTGCTTGAAACAGTCTACTAAGTTAGGAGAGTTCACTGTACTTATAAAATGATCTCGTTGATGTTTGTTGCAGCTTGAGTTATAATTCCTCTTTTATTGTTGTGCTTTTACCACTTCATTGAAAGATAGATTTAAATTGGTAAATGTGACCTTTTTTTTACTAGGGAGACTTGTATTCTGTATACCCACATTAATTTTTGACATTAAGTAATAATTTCAAATCAATGCTGTAAATAAACTCAAAATGTTTATTCTACCCAAGTTTCAGGTCTAGGAATGCTATTATTTGGCATTTTTATTTATTGATAAGTATGTAATTATGAAACGAAAAGTAATGGTTATTTATTTTTGTTTTCTTTGTTATTGGTTAACCCTTTGGCTGCGGGAAACGTACTTCTACGTTCTTCTTAGAGGACTGCGGGAAAAACGTATTTCTACGTTTGACCTGCTCTTTCTTCCCCATTCTTGTCCTTTCCCAATTTTATGGCCCTGCCTCTCAAGTAGACACCCAAAGGCTCACTATCCTCTATTGTTCTAGACTGGGAAAATCCAAGGGATTTTGCACCTCGGGGGGAAACCCAAATCTTCGATTTCTGAATAGTGAATTTACGAAATTAGTAATAATTGATAAAAATCAAGATATCTGCAAAGTGTTAGGTATCAAAATGATCAGCAAAGTGTAAGGAAAGTAAATTCGGACTGCTTATACAAAACAAATTTCTTATTAAATATATAAGATACCAACCATAATTTCTAAACAATGACATTGACCGCAACCCATAGGAAAATGGTCGACCTGGATTATAAGGGACAACTACCTGGTAGGACTTGCCAGCGCCTCCAGTACCCCTGTTACTTTTCTCCCGCACACAGATGTAGAAAAATCTGAGGGTCCCGCAGCTAAAGGGTTAAGCAATAATTAATTGTATTGAGCTTTGGCTTTTGAAAACTGCCATTTTGTCTTGCTCAAATTTATTTCCAAGCAGCATTTCCTTTCTAATTATTTTAATAAAGGCATTTTTTCAGCAAAATATGTTTTCCATATCAACTTCTGGATCATTTTTGTCCAATAAAGTAAATTGTTAGAAATGTAGCTTTTCTTAATCCAGAAACTGTCCAATCCATTTCATTCATATATGCTGTCACTGCTTTCTTTGCTACCCGCACTGTGACAATAAAGCCAAACTTCTTATTAAGATCCCATCTTAGAGCTCCATGTGTTCCTTAAATTAAAATTTGGTGATTCTACATGATGATCAGGTTTATTGTTCTTGCATGTTAGTAACAAAACTCATTGTGAGCAGCTTTATACATAGGTTCATTTTTATTTGTATATAAACAAAATGTTACATTTCCGACCAAATTTCATCAAGAAAAACATAGTCATTTCAGGATATCAACTTTCCTCAGTTTCCGTATTCCTTATGATGTTCTGCAATTATTTATAATTTTTTGTTTGCAGTATTTTTGTTTGGAATTGTTGATATTTGGTGGGGCTTTTTGTGGTTACTTTTATTTTAGGTGCGATAAATATAAGTATGATTGATATTTGCCTGCTTTTTGTAAAAATTACTTTATTTCTGATGGAAGTAAGATTTAGGAAAGAGCTTATCAGATAAGGCAAAATTATGTGAAGGAAATCTTCACTTTTACTCAAAGGATGATTTCCTGTTGAATTATCAAGTCCACCACTACAGAATACTTAATCAGCAAAAATAGCTGACAAGAGTTTCATATGAGCTGGCTGACTGACTAGGAAGAACAAAGTGCAACTTTTCTATTATTTTTCATAATTCAGGTTTGAATTCTGAAAGTATCTTCGAGGTATTTGCTTTGTTAACACTTAAACTTTCACAAAAATCATTGATAACAACTTTGAGAGACACTTGTTAATTTATTTGGGAATTTATTTTCTTGTTTTATAATTTCTTAAACCTCATCTATTGGAAATTACCTAACTAAATTACAAAAACTTGACTGGTATATGGCAGTTCATATTTTGGTTTGAATGTTTATTACTTGATGTATTAATTTGTAAATGTATAATAAATCATTGACTTGTTTGCAGATCTTTCTGTAAATCAGGGGATACTGGCTTTTGTTTTCATGATTCTGGCAACTGTAATCTAAGATTTTATGGAAAATGAACATAATTCCTCTTGGTTAAGTTTTTTTTATCACTTGGTTTCACTCCACATTAAACTAAAATCTCCAAAGATGATGATTTAAGATAATATAACTTTCCTATCTGATACCAAGACCATGAAAAATCATTCTTCATTATGTTTTATAATTGTGTTGCATCTTTGGCTGAGATTTTGTTTTATTGTATTAAATTCTTCTAAAAATGGATGTCTTCATCACTTGAATTTATATGGTATTTGTGGCTTTGAGTGTTCTGTAGTCCTTTCTTTGGTTTTAATGGTTTGTTGACATTCTTATTGTATTTTTTACTTAGTTCTGGCATTGAAGAGCTAATGTTTTGCTCCTTCTGAATTCCATTATTGACCCTCTTAAGCCTTTCATCGTCACTGGCAATCTTCAATTTCTCATGCAGCCTCTTTGTCCTCAGGTTTCTTAGGACTTCAAATTCAGTAGCTATGTCATTCATTATGTCTGTTGCCTCTCCATGTTCTTCATTTTGATCATCATACGTTGCATCATATCCTTCATGCTCTTTCAGTAGTATTGTTAAATTTTCTGCATGCCTGAGGTACATATCTGCAACTCGAAATGCCCTCCAATCTCTCCCACATCTGCGACCCAAATAAGCAAAATGCTTGGCAAACAAAGAAAGTATAAGGCGCCTCCTCTCTGGATTAGCTGCCACTTCCTCTGGTTTGTATCTTTCAGCCTTTAAAAATATGTCCTTTGTTTCTGTGTTTCCTAGAAGTTAAAAATTATCCCATCAGGAAAGATGCTTTTATCCTATATTTCTTAATTTAAAAATGCAGACTTGTAGATGAAATTATAGTGACTGAAGTGTTTATTGGTATTTTAAATCAATTCCAGGAGACTGTAAATATTTGAGTAGTTTTTCAATGCTTGGAAGATAAAATGGTTTACATTCATAACACTGATGAATTATATTCTCATAATGCAACATTGAATGAGCAGTGTAAGCCAAATGGAAGAAACTGTAAAAATTGCCTTTCCTAAAAAAGTTTCCTATAATTAATGTCGTATCGTTTTCAACAATCAACAAATAGAGTTACATTTTTATGATTATCTGAACTAGTTTAGAAATACCAAACAATATGAGAGATTTATCTTCTGGGAGTAATTATTTTCATCTGTTATAAGTAATTTATTCACAACTTTGTTGTATTTATGGCAAGTTTCATTTTAAATGTTGTGTTAGAAACCTCCAAAGTAATTATCATAACTTTGTTATTCCAGCCATAATTAAAAATGTTTTGTTTAAAATAGTGCATTAATTTTATTTTTCTGTTAAGCAAGAATTACCTACATTTTTCAAGAAAAAAAATCGTAATGGATGAAAAAATGATTATTTACTCTTGTGATTCTTAGAATAATGCTATATTAGCCTGTAATTTGTTGAGTTGTTCATGCAACTGAGATTCTTCAATTGCAACCTTTGTTAATCAGAGTTTAGGGAGAAATTTTAGCCATTATAGTTTATCATTGAAAGACTTCTAGTAATTACTTAAATATTTATGGAGTCACTCTATCCTCAATCTAATTGTTTTGAGTGATTAATGATAATGACCTATCGGAGAATTAGCAAGAAATACCGTGGTACCATGAAGAAAGGGATATAATCTGATAGTGTGAGTCATAATATAGTGAAATCCTGATCTAATGTTTTTACCAGACCAAGGGAAATCGATTCTATGTGTAAAAGATATGTAACCATGTTCATGCAGGGTAGTACCTTGTCCTGTAATTTTTAATAATTAAAAACTAGGTATGTCAAAATGTTTTGGTTATCTTCAACCCTCCATGACACTGAAATATTCAAAACTGCATCAATATTAGTGAAAGATAAGCTTCGTCACTTTCAGTTTGAGGTGCAATTCTCATTAGAAAAGAAATGACAAGGATTGCACTGATTGTAAAACATCACTTAGATGAGAAAAGTTCCAAAGGTAAACGAATGAACATGACGACTGAAGATGATGGCTGATGAAAAACTTTTGTGGTAAATGTTTGAGGAGTGTGCTGCATCTTCAGATGATTAACACAAAGCATGTACAGCATATTTGGTGAAAGGGGTTTGATGGTAATTTAATGAAAGTGAAATCTAGTGGGCTCTATGTAGCAGCATATATCTGGGAATTCAATGTAACTTAGTAGGGCATATTGGATGCAAAAGAAACAAATTTAGTGAGTTACTCATGTACAACATATAACTCATAGAAACTTAATAGAGGTAGTGGTGCTTTTATTTTCCTTTTCTGTAATCGTAACTTCTATTTTCATATGCTGACACTTTAAAAGCAGAAGTAATAGTAGGCAGGGACTTAAAACACAATACTTAAGATGCAGGAAAATGTTACAAACAAAAAACTTTAAAAGCTGAAAAATATTTAATAGAAATGTGTTATTGTAGTTGGGAACTCAAAGTTTCAACTTAAGAGCTGGGAAAATGTTAGAAACGAGAATGTTTGATCAAGAGATATGTATGCATGTATATATATAGTAAGGCTAATGAGGAAATTAAAAGCTGGGCTCACAAATTTTCAGTGAATATTTAGTGTGGTAACCAATAGAGTTTGGAGCTGGGAGCAAATTAAGAATCAGGACACTGAAATGCAAAATGTCTCCATTTTTTTTTGTATTATTATAGTTAAGTGTTTCAACAGCTCAGGTCATTGGCATGTATGGGCCCCCACTGGGAATTGAACCAGGGGTTTTCACCAGAGGCAAATGTTCTACCCACTTTGCTATTCTGAAACCCCCTTCTTTTCCTTTTTATTTATTATGCTATGAATGCAAGTGATAGGACACTTGGAATTAATATTAAATTTATCGTTTCCTTTATCTATTGTTTCCTCCCATGTTTCAACCTGGTTATGTAACCAACTTTTTCCCAAGGTCACACTTTTTCTTTTGTAAAAATTAGTAAGTCATTGGATAATTAATATTAAAGGTATATTTCCCCCAGAATAGCCAACTGGGTAGTGTGTTTGCCTTTGGTGAAAGCTGTTCTAGGTTTGATTCCCAGTGGGGGGCACAATAAAGACCCAGGTGTATAAAATTATTGGGATGTGTCCTGAATGAATAGATAACTAGCTTGAAATAGCCAATAAGATGAAGTCAAAGACATGTCAAAATGTCTTGCCATGAACTTTAAGGTTAATATATTAATCAAAAATATATTTTTCAATTAAGAGTGCCACTAGGCCTATGGCCTAAAAGCCTTTTCCCAATAAGTAATCAAGCTTAAGGTTTGAGGAAAGAAAGCTGTAAGAGCCACGTAGAATCTGTTATGGAGTTAAAAAAAAAAAAGAGTGACACACCCATGGACTATATAGAAATAAGTTACCTTTTTCCTGCTTTCTCTTCTTTACCATCTCCAAGTCATTTATTAATTGTTGCATCCATTGTTTCTGGTTGTCTGCTTTCTCTTTTTCTGCTTTCTTGAGTCTAGCAAAGGCATCACTTGCCTCAGGTCTTGGATTTGGTTTTTTAGCTGATATTGTACCAGTGCTTTTTATCACAGTTACTTTAGTTGTTTTTGGTTTGGTGGAGCTTGGTTGATCTGTACCCACAGAGCTTATTTTATCAGGATTTATTTCATAACTCCTTATTTTTGAGAATTCTGCCAGTAGTCCAGGAGAGCATTGTGTATTATCCCTGTCTTTATCGTTTCCTTGGATTGCTTCCAAATTTATGTTTGGGGGATTGAATCTAAATAGTTTTTTCACTTTCTTTTGTTTTCCTGTGTCATTTTGCACTGATGTACTAGGGCCTGGTGTTTCCATTTCTGCTATCCTCTCAGTTTCCTCATCCTCTAAGTCATCCTCATTATTTGTAACTAATCCAAAGAGCTTGGGGTTGACCATTTTCAAAATGTTCTCTTCTGTCAGGATTTCAACCAATTGCTTGAAGTCTAAAATGGGGACTTTTGAGTCAGAAAATCTGAGAGTTGTAATAGCACGTGCAACGTGAATAGATAGAACTTCATTTATTCTCTTTAAAGCTGCAATTGATCTACTGATTGCTGTTACAGACTCTTCATCTGCCAAATTCCTTTTCCTCATAAAATAGTCATCTAATTTCCTTCTGCTTAAAGCTCTGTACAAAGCTTTTATAACAGCGTGAATATTTTTTCCCATTTCTTCCTCTGGGGAGTTGATTTTACCTCGCTCACACTGCCAGTAAAAGACTGTTCTGACAAATTTATGGGATAAAGCTACATTATCCCATTCCAAGTAGCATTTTCTCAATAGAAACATGAAGAGTAGACAACGAGTTTCTGTATGCGTCAGGTCCTCTTCTAGAATTCTTTCAGCTTCGCAAAAGCAAAGCTTCCATCCCAAATTGTCATATCCTTCTCCGTCTCGTGGATCTTTTGTTAGATCAGGTGCAATTGCATGGCAAAGAGTTCTTCTAGCTTCATCTACCTTTCTAATTGGCCATGCAGGACGCCTCTCATTTGTCCTTGTGTCTTTGAACATTCTGTTCCTTTCCCTGAACCCCCACTCCACTTTGGCCTCATCAGGCCAAGGAATGGTGATTGAAGGCGTAATTTCAATTGGAAATCTCATTCCACATCTGTCTCTTTGTGAAAACCAACTTCCTCCTTTTCTTTTTACTGTAACACTAGCTGGTATTCCTAATATGGATTGTAAAGAATCGTCCTCAAACTCTGCTGCACTCCTTACACTGATTTTGTCCAAACTGTCATTCCTGTTAGTTTTGCTTTTCCTTCTTGCACCACCATCTTGTTCTAAACTGGCTGGAACATCTAAACTATTTTTGCTGACTTCACTGGCAGCTGTGTTGGAAAATGAGTAATAGTGGCTTTCTCTCCATCCAACTTCCTCACCAAAGGCTTTTAAAAATGCTGAAGGGTCTAAGAAAGTCTTTTTGATGAATAGGTGATCTAAGTAAGTTATGTTCCCTTCTATTCTCCTGGCAAATTCTTCACCTTTGTTTCCTTCATCGTCTTCTTCTTCTGCATCTTTACCTTCAATGCGACGATATCTCACCTGTGGTGAAAGGGAAACAATTTTAGCGAAAAAAGAGACAAGTATTGATTGATTAAGTATTTGTTTATAAAATGTATGATATGTAGACTTTGCTTTAGTTCATAGAAATATAGTAGTATATTATACTATTCAATTTTTTAACTCTTGTAATCTTGTCTCAATAATATCATCATCTCTCTTGAGTTATGTATCTATAGAAAAGACTCCAAATATCTTATCAAAATAAATTATACTAGG
>KZ308939.1:192283-219350 GCA_000376725.2 Ladona fulva | reverse complement strand
TTACAATAACAAATTTATGTTGCTAAAAGGATATTGTTCATATCGAAATCATTGGGAGAAGAGGAGGGTAGACAATTTCAGGACGCTGACGTTTGCTATAAATCTCCTGGCAGTTACATAAAGATTACTCAAATGGACAAACGGAAATGGTTATTTGTAAGGCGGAGGAGGTGGGGGAGGGAGGAGTATGCTACACATTTGTGTTGATATTTAACACCGTGTAAATTTGTGAGAAGATAAGATTATTTTCATCGCTAGAATAAAGAAAATATGCTCCTAAATTACTCAGTTGTTTGTTTATAACTTAAATTGATTGTGTTTTAAATAATATAATAATTTAAAACCAAGAGATTCTGTTCTGTTGGTCATATTGATTCCAAAATAAAAACATCAATCGAGACAAGGTACTATTCCTGAGCAAAACATGGAATGGAATGCTACAAAAAATCAAAGACAGGAGCAGGAGGATGACTCCAGCCAATGAGGGAGCTTCCAGTCAGAGAAATTAAAGGGACAACTAGCTACTTAGTGTACTTAGACTATTTATAGTGAGACCCAGACCATTGTCAACACACCCTGAAGATGGCTGCAGAGAGAGTAGCCAAAACGTTGGTGACAACCAATGCCCTGGCCTGGGTGGAAACCAGAGAGAGATTTCTTTAAGTAGATATTATGTTCCCAGAACACATTCACTAGCTGAAATCTTCGTTAGCCAGAGCATGATGTTATCAGGCTTCTTACTGTCCTGAAAATCAACTGTTTTGTGTAGATGGGGGAAGTGGTCAGCTAATTTTTTTGCACCACATATAGCAGGAAAAGACGAGATACTGTAATTTGCCGGCCATTCTTGTTTGTTGCTATATATTAGCAAGCACATAAAAACTAAAACATTTGTAAGCTGAATCTAAAAACTGCAAAAAATCTTCTTTAGCAGGGTCTCTCATTAGCCAAAGTATTACTGTATATAGAACTACTGACTCACACAATAGTCAGCAGTAGTATTATTAAATGGGATTCCTTCATATCATTTTGTAAACAGAATCTTTATACGTTATAGTGTTTCAAGAAATATACCCCTCTGTTATTATTGAGAGAAATTGTACATTCCTGAACTTGATCTTAAATTTAAAAAGGAAGCTTACATTGGTTAGGCATTGCAGAGGAATGCCACCGTGTCTCTTAGCAGATTTTGGTGGTGAGTAAGATGGAGGAATGGTGGCATATCCGTAATCCGAGTCGCTGTTATCCGTGGAAATACTTGGTTTTGGACTAGCATGGAATCCTTTTGGTATATTCCCAAACCCATCTGTTGCGGCCAATTTAAAGTTGTCTGTCTCTTTAGACAGAGAGTCAGCTGTTTTGGGGAATTGATTTTGAAGGCGTGGATAATTGGTAGTTGTTGAGTATAGTCCATTCTTTGATTCCCCATTTTGCTTTCCATGAAAATTGACTGTATTTTCCTCTTCAGGATATAGGTTTGAAAATCCACTTGTTGCAACGTCTCTGTAAATAAAGAATTCTTTATTACTTGTGAATACTTGTGCAAATGTCTGTTATCTTTCTTAGTAAAACTTTAAAATCATTGTGAGAAATGAGATTGATAGGGAGACATTTTCTTATAAAATCTTATTTGATATTTAATACAACTGAGCAGTTACAAACATCCTAAATCAGAAGATTATTTTAAAGTTTTTCTGGTGATTTTCATAGACTTCCTCTCCCATATTAACCAAATCATTGGCATTTCTTCCATCCAATGTTAACCATACATAAATCAGCAGATATTTCCTGTTGTAAAGCTGATGTGCTATTATTTATAACAAATGTTGATCAGTACTGTATTTTCTTTAATGATATAATTGGTTCTTTATTGACATATGCCCTTAAATACAGCAAGATGTAGTAAGGAGCGTAATCTTTCCAATACTGATTTAGGATACACAGAAAACATTTGTGAAAGAGTATATCACAGAAATTACAAGACATACTTGGGTGGCTTCATAGGAGGCCTCTGGGATATACTTGGAACTCCTGGTTTCATTCTTGGCTTCAATATTGAAGTGAAAGAATCTTCTTCCTCTTCACTTCCTTCGCTTTCGAATGATGAAAAGTTTTCTGTAAATCAAGTTATTCTCACATTGATTCTGTTTTATGTAATTTAATTATGTTTTCAAAACTAATATCAGAAAAGTTGTGATGTTTTACTTCAAGGAAATGTTAATACTTGCTAGAAATCTACCCTTAAATTCTGAGTTAGTGATCAGTTATTTCTTGTACAAGTACTGAAGTAACTGAGATCAGTCTACTTGTTTCTGAAAATTTCTGATTTTTGTCTCATTCTTTATGCTGATTTTTATGATACATTTGTCAGCTCCCTTTAATTTCCTATTTAACAGTCGCTCCATTACTTCTTAACAATAAGCTTGCCTCTTTGCATTGTTCAACAACTTCTACCCTTTTCTCTTTTTTTCCCTTTTTATTACCAAAACTAAATTATTTACCTATTGCTTTTTTTGTTTTACTGTTTGACTCACATCTGCTTTAAATATATCCTCCTTCTCTTCATTCTCTGACATTATTACCATGAATTCATAACATAATATTTCTTCCACATGCTTTTCTACATGTCTGTATCATGTTAGATGTCCTTTTTTCTAGTGTTTATGTTTCACATTCCCATGGGGAAAACAAATGATTTCATTAGACCGTGTGATATTCTTTTTTAAGGATATTCATCATCACCTAGCATATCTTCGTGAAAGTGAGAGAAACTGATTTGTATAATGTAAGTGCTATCCAAACAGTTTCTCTTGTTTCAGAAAATCAAATGTTTCAAAATTAAAAAAACTTATTTGATTATTTTTTCAAAGCATTTTGGGATTTTGGCAATCCCTTTACTTGAATGTCGCTGTGCCCCAAAAATCCTTTCTTAGATTGTTATCATCATGTAATGCAAATCAGTGACCTTAGATAGGTTTTTTTAGGCCCTGGAACATGAAAAGAAGAATATTCTTATTTCACTTTGCATTGGTTAACTGTGTCAATGAGTTTTTGAGGTTTGAATGATCCTTACTTATCCCACATATGTTCCCATACTTTGTCTACAATGATAATGTAATATAACAGTTCCTTTAGGTATCCTAGGGGAAACATTTGCTGTAGAAGGGTGTGACATTATAATAATGAAGCTATTTCCAGTCTATCAAACATGCCTTGAAAAACAAGTCAATTAAGTCAAAAAATATAATGTAGGAATGAGCTACTGCTACCTCTTCTCTTTTCTTTTGTCCGTTTCCCATCTCAAGAAAGAACACTACCAGATTAAGCAGAGGTTTTATTCTCCTACTGTCGTAATTTTTTGGAGATTATCAAAGCCCTGTTTTATGCCTCATCTAAAGATAACCTGGAAATTTTGTAAAGGTCGGCTAATAATCAATTCATTAAATGTCATTATAACATTTTTAACTTCTATTTATGGATAAATTAAGGATGTTTGACTGTATATTTACCTTGTGAACTGTAACCTTGAGCCGTTGATTTGTCATATGGGATTTGACTGGAATAAGAGTAGTCACTTCCAATCCTTTCTGACCCTGCATAATCAGGATATGGACTCTCTTCCGTGTCCTCTGATATTTCAGGGACTTTTTCTTTATCTCGCAGAATCACATTGTAGATCTCATTGCTCTCATCTTCCCAGTCTCCCACACAATGTAACCTCACATATCCTAAAGGTACAGCAGCATGTAAGTGAATCAATGATATATTGAATCAAGCATTGGTAATAAGAAGTCCAAAGGCTATCTTCAGTTAATTCAGTAATATTTATCAGATAATAAGCAACATCAGCAATTTATAGTAAAAAGTACCTTCAAAGTCTGTTATCTGAAAAATTTTTTACATTCTTATAATAAATTTTGAAACAATTATGATTATTATTATTCCTTTATTCACTGTAGGTTATACACACAGCATAGTTTCGTCAATAAATGCATAAACCCACAAAATATTAAAAATCATTAAAATGGTCTGTTAAATATTCTGAGTTGTTATAATAGGATTTCACTAATGGGAATTATTGTTGATTTTTTAAAAAGTGTTGGAGAGGAAATTGATTTAATGTTTCCTGGCAGTTTACATAGATCAGTAAGATGGGATAGTGAAGACCTTTTTGGGATAGTGTAAGGTTATGACCAAAAGGATGAATATCCTCATTCCTATGTGTGTTGGAAATGAGAGTTGATGGTGAAGTAATTGGTGCACCAAGTGAAATGCAACAAACTCCTTCAACTGACAGAGTAAAGAAATAGTTACCACATATAAAATTACAAGAGCGGATATAGAAACACATTTATACAGCGTGATAATTACCATATCTCGCATAGGAATTTGCAGTCAACCTGTATATAAGCACTGATATGAAATTTTTTAGTCTTCTTTTGAGTTATGTTCTCTGAATATCAGTGAATGACTTGATATTTATAATATTTGACTTAGATTTATAATATTTGACTTGATATTTATAATATTTGACTAAGATTTTACCCCATTATATGGGGTCAAATCAAAACATTTTCTGCATTAGGTTTGATGATTAATTTCAGTAATGTTAAAATTGTCAAAATGAGATGGAAAGGTCAGTTGTCATGATGGATGAAATGTTATTTTATTGTTTCATATAAAATGTTTTACTCATTTCTTGTTGAATTTGTCATTGTAAACTATTATTTCACTCATTTAGAATGAAAATCGTGGCAAGAAATCAGAAGTATAAAAATATTCTTTGTTACCTTTTTTACTTGAAGGTTCAGGTATAATTGCTCGTGATAGTCCTTCTTCTTCTACCTCAACAACTCTGACATCCTCGTGAACTATCATAATCCTGAGTGGGGCTAAAAATTCTTTGCCTATATTCAAGGCATTGGCTGAGCCAGTGTTTGAGTTGAACAACCTTTTAGAGTTGGGATTCTGCATTTTTTGTTGGGGATTTTTTATCACAGACAGGTCTAAGCTCACCCACCTTCCAACTGTTTCCTATGGAAATTAAATTATGTATGAGAAGGAAGAAAACTAATAATACTGAACAAATTCCATGATAGAAGAAATTTCCATTTTATGAACTTGTTATATTCTGTACCGCTAATGATGATTACTTTGGTGATTCTATGTGGAATTGCACCTTCACTGTATAATTGGTTCCTCTCAACCAACAGAAAGTAAAAAAATTTTAATTTCCAGCAGTAACTTAGAGATTTGTAATATTTTACCATCATAAGTCTTTCAGTTAAGTCTTCAGCAGTATTTACTTTTTTTTCACAAGTTATACAAGTAATTTAATTTAAAATCTAATTTGCCTCTTTGAATAGATGGTAATAATTGCAAGTTACTTTCTGGCTATACTCTCCTTTTAAATTCATAGCATTTATTTTACATAAATTGAACACGTTTTGATGGCCTTTTAGAGAATCAGCAACAAATGGAAAATGTATATTTGAATATTTCATATCACTGTCAATTAAGTTCCAACAGATTTTTTCACCTTGAGCGTTAAGTAATAAAACTTTTCCAAAAGGTTTTCATTGCATTAATCTTTTTAATGACATTTGATTTTGTAAATCTACGGATAAAACTTACGAAATAAATCATTTAAGCATGAGGTCAGCCATTAAATATGTCAATTTGTTAGATTCATGCATGATTTTCGACAATTATTCTCGGTTTTGTTTTATTTTTTATTCAGTACCAGTTCAATGCCCAGCAACTACTCAATACCTGCATAGTGTCTGGTAGGGATGCCCTCTTTCTGTGTCTTTGAGAGCTTAGTCCACCACCTGGACCTTCAGCATTCAGTCTAGATTGTTCTTTCTGTCTTATTCTTGCAAAAGATCGGCGATCCCTGCAAAAATTGAGTGTTGAATATTACTTCCTGTGAGGTTACAGCCCTATGCATCAAATGTATATCCTTCAAATATAAAAATACAATTAAAATGACCACCTATACTTGAGATAGTTACATCAGCTCTTCGACCCAAGATCCCTCTATTTTTCCGTATTTGGGCTGCAAGAAAATTACTCGAGGCGTTTAGTTTACTATTGGGAACCAGGGAAGATATGAAATTGTAAAAATTGAAATATATTAGATGCATAACAATAGCTTCAGCATTCAGCAATTTGTCTATAACATGTTTTGACTATTTATGAGCAGAAAATCAAATACAGTCTTGCATCTAAAGCTTGGAGAAATTTTTTGAAAATTTTGTAGATATAAAATGTACACTTGTAGAAGAGTGTTGTGGCAATTTATAGTTTATGCTGAAAATGATACTAAATATCTTTGGCCTTATTACTGAATAATATGAATTTGGATAGTCCACATGTAATAGTTGAAATCAGTTCTTCTGAGTTATCAAATCAATTCCTAATGGGAACTAAAAAAAAGGTGGACTTGAATGCACTCAATTTATTGGTCAATAAAACACACTTTTTTCCCTATAATTTATGGCTGAAATTCCTCCTGCATATTATATGCATTTGCTACTTTTTTATTCATACTTAATTGAATAAATAGTTGCCCATTCATTTACCCATCTTTGTATATTTCTTTTGGTATTTTAAACTAAATTTACTTTATAAATGCTATAAGTATGGATAAACTTGGGAATTTAGTTATCAAAAAAGTTCCACAAGTTCCAGTCCTTTTGTATTACAGTTAATTTTTTACTAAAGTTCCCTTTTTAAAGTTATGATGTAATACTCCGATGCCTAGTATACAGCAATAAATACAGGAAGTCAAATATGATGTCAAAAATAAAAAATTTAATTGAAAAGGGTTAACTCCTATATGGATAACTACATACATCCTAGATGGATGGATGTGGTGTACATATTTTCTCTGATCATTTTGATTTTAAGTCAATTTTCATCTTTAAGAATCTATTAGTGCCACACATCCATGAATAAACTGGTAATTTAATTGTTTTAAACTTTCTGGAAGAAAATGTTGGAATTGGTTTCTCATTCAGTTAGTTTGATAGGAGTTAAAATCTCATGGTTGATAAAAATTCATTCATTAGAACGTATCTTAATGCTTTTTTATTATGCCTCTGAAGTGGGGTAAATGCCTGAGAGGTTGCAGTAGTGTGAAGATTGTTCCTTTTAAATAAATTAAGGAAAAAAATTCACAGGTATTTAAAGATTCATGTGCATTTAGTCATCATCATTGGTTTTCTACCAAATGGCTGGTCCTTGGTGTAATTGGTTTTAAAATAATTTCCTTCCCAAGGCTTTAGCTTTAAATTTTGCATATCCTTCTCTTCCTTTTACTTCATCCAAAAGCTTTCTTCTCCTTCTCCCTCTCCAACTTTCCTTCCACTGCTCCCTCTACTGCTATTTTTAATAGTCCTTCATGCCTTAGGAAGTGTCCAGTCCAGTTTCTCTGCCGTTTCTTAATAATACCCATCAATATTCTGTCTTCTCCCACACACTGCAGGACCTCCTCATTTCTTACTTACTCTATCACTCCAAATTATACCTTCCATTTTTCTCCATGTCCATATTTCAAACGCCTCTATTCTCTTCCTGTCTGCTTTCCTAATTGTCCACGTTTCAGATCCATACAAAAACACATTCCAAACATAGCATTTCATCAACCTCTTTTTCAATTTCATATCCAGCTTGTTTGTCAATAACCTTTTCATCTTGATGAATGCAGTCTTTGCCATTCCTACTCTTTCTTTAATTTCTTTTAAGCATTTCCAGCCACTTTCCACTACACAACCAAGATACTTGAATCTCTCCACCTGCCCTATGTCTATGTGCTCTATGTAATTCCATTAGTTTCCTCCAATTAACCCTATCAAACACTTTTTCGAGGTCTACAAAGCATAAACATAACCCCTTTTCTCTCTCCAAATATCTTTCTCCAATTATTCTTAAAAGTCCTATTGCGTCTCTTGTCCTCTTTCCTTTTCTGAAACCGAATTGTTCCTCTCCTATACCTTCCTCCATCTTGCTTACCATCCTTTTATTTAATATTCTTAGCATTATTTTGGCAACATGTGATATTAGACTTATTGTCCGATGTTCTTCACATTTTGTAGTACCTACCCTTTTTCTTGGGTATTGGCTTCATGACAGTCTTCAGGAATTCTTTAATAATTATTAAACATTTATTTAGTAGTCTTTAATAATTATTAAACGTCAATAGTTTCATAAAAGATATTTTGATATTTCTCCTAAGCACACCATTGTTTAAGAAAAATATAGTCTGCTTGATTTTATTTAATTACAAAAAGTTACTAGTAGAATATGCACGTTTTCTTCTGTATCATTTTGGACAATTTTTTGTATCAAAGAATTTGAGTACATTTAACTCATAGTTAAAAAATCCTTGATCACATCTTGAATGGCAATTTTTTGGGACAAATAACTTTTCTTTAGAAAGATAAATCATCTTTGCTCATCAGTAGTTATACATTTCTTGCCCATTGTCACCAGATGTACTGCTCCCATTTACTGTATCTATTATATATAGATGCTTCTCCAGATATATACAATATGTGGTACTTCCCAATATGGATTTAGCTAAATCACTCTTCTATTTGGTGCTGTTTCCCTTTAAGAGGCAGCCAACCTAAAAGATGTATTGAGGGGGATTACAAGGATGTGGATGTTGATTGATATTTCCAAAATGCATTGTGCATGTAGTGGATTTATTCCTTATCATTTACAAGCAAAGTGCTGAGTTTCATTGCACAAAAGTCATTCTATGCTCCTTTCAGTGTTTTTATCCTTAAGGGGAGTCACATCGAAAAAGGAAGTACGTGAGTATATATGGAGAGGAGAGGAGAAAGGGGTGTTGAGTGTGGGAGGAGGGGGTGGTGTTGGGAAAAACCAAAGTCGTCAATGAAAAAGAATGGAAGGTAGGGAAATGAGGGATGAAGGGTTCGGGAAAAGGTATTCATTGGTTAGATTGTGGGAGGCTTTTATTTCAACCTGCTCAAGAATGTCCAACCTCCTTCCTTTGTTTTCTCTATGGAGCAGTTTTGCCGAAAAATCACTGCTATGACCTTCGCTCCGGAGGTGGACGGCGAATGCGGATTCTGATCCCCCTGTGCGGAGGCATCGTTTATGTTCACCGGCTCTTGTCTTAATCGCTCTCCCAGACTGGCCCACGTACCGCACAGGGCAATCGTTGCAGCTGAGTTCGTAGACCCCGCTGAGAGAGTCCGGAGGTCTTTTGTCTTGATTCTTTTTTCTTCTTGAGCAGGTTGAATTAAAATTCAACAAAAAGTTGAATTCTTGAGCAGGTTGAAATAAAAGCCTCCCACAATCTTACCAATGAATACCTTTTCCTGAACCCTTCATCCCTCATTTCCCTACCTTCCATTCTTTTTCATTGACGACTTTGGTTTTTCCCAACACCACCCCCTCCTCCCACACTCGATACCCCTTTCTCCTCTCCTCTCCATATATACTCACGTACTTCCTTTTTCGATGTGCCTGAAGATGTCGATTTGACGAAACTAGTCGCCTCTGTGAAATAAAATATATCTGTGGAAGTTACTAAGTGTTCTTACCTTATTTAGTACTTAAGGGGAGTGTTGGATTGCTTAAAGGGCCGCTGCTATGAGAGATTTTACCTAGACAACAAATGTAGTGTGAGACTGCTTTGTATTTCTTTTTCCAATTATCTTTATCTTTCCTTGTAATCACTCCTATATACTCGTGTTCTGTACCATGTAAGTTTGTTTCAATGAAATTTTATTATCAGTGAAAATTATTTTCATAAAAATAGTTTTCCATAAATCTTTTTCTTAAGTTTTGTTCGAGTGTATGTTAAGAAAGAAAATTTCATGTGGAGCTATGTTAGAAATGTCTAATCTTACTGCTTAGATGAGGTTACTTAGATTTCTTTGATTAAGATAATTGTCTAGAATTGTTGCATCAGTGAGTTTTATTTGATTTCAGTTAGAATTAAAATTTATAACTTTCCGTTAGATTACAGGGAATTTGGGAAAAGTTGGATCTATGCCATTGGAATGTATATTTGCAAGCCCAGTTGGATGATTTGTGAAGATTAGTTATCTCATTGATTGCCAATGCCTAACTCACAAAATGATAACTCTTATCTCACATTGGGAAGCAATTGAAATTTAATTGATTATCTCCAGTCATTGAGTAGATCATTTTTTCCTGTATTATTTTGAATTTTAATTTATACAGTGATGTCATCTTGAATGAAATGTAAATGGTGTGAGATGGTATGTTCCCCTGCATTGTGGATTTGTAAGTAAATTCTTTCACATGTCATGGGAAACAGTTGGAACAAAACAAGACCTTAATTTGTGTTGCAGTGTTTTGTTGCAATTATTTCAATTCCCATAATAGTTTTAATTAATTAAAGGTGTAAATATTATTTCCATGAAGCATTATTACATCATTGATCAATGTATCAAAGACGTACCCATACTTTTGGTGGCAGGTAAAGAGAGAGTACCTCGACTCAGGAAAACCCTCCTGTTGAGGAATAGATAAGCTGCTGTGGGTTCAGAACCTTACTTTTGGATATTGGCAAGGGGAGACAGGCAATGGAAGGTCTTATAATTTAAGAGGATGCCAGTAGATGATGCAGCATGCAGCTGAATCTAATAGAAAAGTACCCTAATTCATGAAAGCTTGAAATATGAGATACATCTTGTTGATCAGAAAACAGGAATTTTTTCTGTGTATTAGAGCATAACTCTCCCACCAGTTTAATGTAATTGTGCTGAATTAAACCTTAAAAATTTCCCCCTTTAAGTTTTAGGCAATGGTATTGCATGATTATATTACTAATTTATGATGAAGCTGCTAATTTTCTTTGAAGTTTTGAGAGGTGTCTTTGGTTCCTTTTCTCCGTTAGCCAAGTAGGAAGCACATTCACCTAGTTTGAAAGTAGTCCTGGGTTGATTCCCAGTGGGAGCTTATTCGTTCAAATTGACCTCAGCTGTCAAAGTACTTATAAATAATACTAATATTCTTTATCCTTGTTCACTTAATCCATATTTTGATCACTTGAAGATAATATATTCTCTTCCAAATATTAATTACCTTGAAGAATATTTTATCCTAGCCAGATGTGTTGACCTTCTAATAAGTGACTTATTTGGTACTAGAAGGTAAAGACCTCACCTTCAAACTCTTGATGTTCCTCTTCTTTATTTATTCTCATACAGTTACTCAGTTGTGTACCATATTTTAGCTACTTTTTATCAAATGATGTATTGGATAATTATTGGGTAGTAAACATTAAAAGTATATGTAAACAAACTGGAAAGAATGGATAGGAAAGGCTAAAGTCTGAGAAAGTGAAGGTAGTTAGCTGGATGGTGAAGTTACGAGTGGGATGTACAGGAAATGAAGGGAATAATTTCTGCAGAAGTTGTTTGCAGCATAGTTGGATTATATCCATGTGTCCCCTAAATTTTTGAGTAATCCTAGGGGGGCCCAAAAAAGGTACTTGTCCCATTAAAAATACATTGATCGCTCTTTCAAAAATTCATTGTGTATTTTCCGTTAAGATAGAATGTTGAAATTCATTATATCGTTAGGAATTGAAGAATTCTGTTGTATACCGTTCCGTTGTGGCCACAGGTTTGATGCTACGACATCAATTTCTTCCATAAGGGATATACAGGGTGTCTTTTTCAAAAATTTTTTGGGACACTTGCCGAAGAGCAAAATTGATAAAATTTGAAATATTTATAGAATTTGTGGCTATATTTCATATTCAAGGCTAACAACTCCTAAAAAAAAACCTTAGCTCGACGCACAGGTGGTTTAAATATTTCTCCATAAGGAATGTACAGGAAACCTGGATAATATTTTGAGCTACTTACCGATGCAATTTTGTCATGAAACCTGTGGGATAGTTACTATAGAAAATTTTCAACTGTAATATGGATAGAATTCTGCCGCAAGTTTACTTAGTTTGAAGTCAGGCGGAAGAAATTTCTCCCATGAGGTTTACAGTGGGAGGCTTTTTATAATTTATTTCAGGATGCTTTCCGAAAAACAAAACTGCTTAAATTCACTACATGGATAGAACTACTGTGTATAGTTCACATATAAGTTAAAGAATCTCTAAATTGATCAATAGTTTGATGCCAGGGCACCTTAGTGTTTAATCCATAAGGAATGTACAGGAAAAATTCAGATAATATTTTTGTTTACTTCCCATTTCAATTTTGCCTTGATACTTGAATGTTAGTTTTTGGAGTAGCATCTAAACCATAATAGGATTGGCCATATACCACAAATGCATTGGCGTATGGCAGAGGGTGTGTTTCCTGCAAGGATGCATTGCACGGTTTTTCAGAATTTTTTGAAGCCCTTCCCATTAAGATAGGGAATTGAAATATAACCTGTAGTTAGAAGACATTATATTCTGCCATGTACTGAGGAGAAATCTCTCAAAATGACCCTAGGTTCGATGCTAGGTCTGTGAAATTAATTCTAGATTTTGTAAACAAAAATTAAAGGCATTTAATTCCTAATTGAAGGAGATTACGTATCTGCTCCACACGTTTCCAGACTTATCGCACATTGCAATTGAATTTAGTCTCAAAACTGGCAATGGTTGAAATGTGATTATTTTTTGACGTAAGCAGATTGTCATTTTTTTCTTCGTTTGCAGCGGACAACAAGTTGGCGTTGCACATTTTTTAGTTGATGCACTTCCTGTAATGAATTTTACCGGAAACCATAGGAATATTAAAAGTGGAGGTATCAAACTATAATAGACAACAATATCAACTAATATGGCCATTGGTTCTAAGCCAGGCCACTTCCTTTACTCTGTGGGCATTACTTTGAGGTGAACCACTGGACTTTAAACAGTCCACTTAGAGATAGGTGACCTCAACAAGGTATGAGGAGAAAAGGGATCTTTAATATATGTATAGGCATTGCAAAAAATTAAAAGTGACCTTCCTTTCTACTCTGTCGCTCAATATGCTCTTGAATAATATTGTATAATTGTAGCTCATTTTAATACAAATTTTTTTCAAACATTAATAACATCATTAAAATTGGGTTGAGATTAAAGCTGTTCCTGTTACTTAAATATTCTTGATGTTGCAATCCACAATGAATGCTAAGAAAAGTTCCAGCCAAATCAGAATAATATGGAGCCAAATTTCATTTTCACCAGTTACATACATTGACTCTTGTTTATTTTCTCTGTATTCTGGAAGTAATTTACTCCAAAATTATAAGAAAGGATGCCCTCAAATAATTCAATAATATAATGCAAAGAGAAAACCCTCTAAAATATATTTTAATATAGTCATTCTTAAAGGAATCAATCTTCCATGTCACTTTATTTGTTGTTAATGTTGTCAAAATCATTCAAAATTCATCTACATAAATGTATTATATATGAATGCAAAGTATTGTTTATTTTTAATTGATGTAATTTTTAGTGCAAGCATTTGATTTGAACAACTCCAATTAGAATATTATTATTATAATAATGTAATGGAAGGTCCTGAATGAACTCACCGATCAAAATTCTCAAAGAACTGCACAGAAAAGAGAATGTTGTTGAGAAGGAATGATTCCATGTCCTCGTATAAAGTCTCTCGAAGTTTTCCCAGGTTGTATATCTGCTTTCTCCTTTCATTATCTTCCCTTCTTCTATGATTTTCTATAATTCTTTCTTCTTCATTCTTCATTGGCTGTCTCTCAATTTCATTTTGCTTTTTATTCACACGTGTATTAACTGTATCCTCTGTTGGTTCTACCGCAGGAATAGGAAATTTGTGTTTCATTTTTTCTTCAGATGTCATGCAGTTTCCCATTTCTGTTTTGGACAGACCTACACTGTTGTATTCTGTTGGATACACAAATGTAAAATATTGCTTTTTCTAGTTCAAGAACTTCATTTCTACACATTCATTATTAGATCGTTAAACTTAATAAATTCTGATAACCCATTGATTATTGTTGTTTGGTATTCCTCAAATTATATTCCACTTCTAAATCTGTGTGAAACCAATGAATAAGGCTAAACCAAGCCAAGATTCATTCTAGTTGTTGTTAACACAGACAAAGTTATAGTTTTAAATTCCTTAAAGGGCTTAACATGTGGTTCCTTAGTTTTAGATTCAAACCACCCTGTCAGCTGTACCACATGGTTTAACATTTAATCACAAGTACCCATATTTTGTATGGTACTCATACTTTTTTAAATTTCACTTCTAACGTTCCAATCACATGTTCCATGTGTGAATTAGTCCCTAGGATACACTTGGGCAAAGCAAATGGTTCTTTCACTCTCCTGATCGTAAATTAAGAAAAAATTAATATATGCAACTGAACTTTCTTGATGAACACACTTGAAGTCTGTTTATGTATAGTTTTGATGTGTTGTCCTTGAGATTGATTCCAAAACAAATTGGTTTTCTTTACAAAATTAAGAGCACATGTTTCACTATAACAAATCGTAGCACCTTAAAAGTATTTGATACACTACATACTCTTCCCTAAGCAATATTTTAAGACCTCTTATCTGCCATTCCATACATATCAGTTTTCGTCGGCTAATCTACGATTGCTGCAACCCATTTCTTTCTTTCTTATCATTGGATGTTAATTCTAGATAAGAATGATTGCTCCGTGAAAAATGGTTATGGAATCGTTACCGTTGAATGATCAAGGAGGTCTCGAAGAAATTCCTGTTCAATCTTCAGCAAATTGTCACGAATGAAGTCTACTTTCCGCGCGGTCTTTAACTGTCCACTTTTTATGAAGAGAAGTTGATAAGATTCACACAATAGCTAGACTTTGAGTTGTTTGACATGTTTTGACAGATTTAAGTCCACAAAAAAGTGTAAGTTTTAACGCAACATATTTCTAAAAGGAGTTTCGTTCCTTTGGAATCCGGGTGGGAGTTGCTATGTGATCTTCGAGAACATCTATGAAATTTTGTGTTCTTCGACACTGCTGCACGCTGTAAAAAAATAAAGTTGTTGCGCCATTTAATCTAGCCATAATCTATCTTCGAAACTATGTCCTCCGGTATTTTTTCAGATCTTATCTCATTAGTGGGGAACCACCAGAATACGCAGAACACGTTAAGCAATTCCATGGCCATTGAAGTCGTCAAAGATTATCACTTAAGATTAACAGTCTTCCTATCCACTTTTCCGTCATAAGTTGGTAAATTTCCCAAAATCAAGCGTATTATCTATGCATCTGAGCAATTCAATTGGCAATTATTCGCGCAGAAGTAATGACTGCTTTGCTCTTATTTCCACTAAGCTGAAGGATTGTTTTCCCCGTTTATTAATTGCGTCAACGATAACAGATTTCCTCATTGATACGATTCCTATGCAACCTCGTAATTTTCCCTTAATTCATATTCATAGCAATAGCAAAGTATATCGGGATTCTGGATTAGTGTGAATTGTTTGCTGCGCCATTTTCTCAGATACTTATCTAACCTTCGCTCTAAAGAGAATTCCTTTAAAATTATTTTATAATCTCATTTGTGACCGAACCCTAAGTCATACTGCGACAAATCGTGTCTTAGAACTTTTTTTTTCTATTTCGTTTTTGCCCATCACATTATTATATTATTTCCATAAGGATCGCTCATAGTGCTAACCCTAAGCACTAAGTAGTATTATTATTTTTATTGCTTCGACAAGGGTAATTTTGTTATTTTGCACGTGCGGGCTTCCATAGATAGCGGGTCCGCTTTTATCGATACGAAACGATCGCTGCTTGCATGACTCATGGAATATTCTCAGTATTCTGCTTCAAAGACCTCGAAATTTATTTTCGGATCCACTGGAATTGTCTATCTTCTTTTTATTGACTGATTATTCACTGTAGCTAGTTCTCCCCAGCCGATGTGACGTAGCTAAGCTTTCGCGATACCGCATAATATTCGAAAATACAGTAGTATCAGATCACCTTTACGTTATTATAACTATATAACACTTACGTAACGTTCATGCGGTGAATTCTCAACACGCTACTAATGTTTTTATACCAATCGTTATCCATTTCTTGGCCATTCCATAACTGTTTTTCTTACTCTTGATTCTTCAAAATTATTTCCGGGACCTTACCAAAATATTTCCGAATTATGATCTCGCCCAGTCTTGTGAATATTATTTATTTATTTCGGGTTTGGTGCTAACATAAGAAAAATTACAAGTGCTAGGTGCATCGTAGAAATTGTGCGTATGGTTTTCCGATGCAGCCCGTAACGCACCAACAGATGATTTTTTTCTTAATTATAGCAGATTATCATTTTCTTATTTGAATAATACAGTATTTTCGAAGGACATGGTTCCATTTTGAGTGGACTATATGTATCTTCTGTATGATGCATCTTTTAAATCTTTCGAGGGTAGTCTTGATTCTTTCTCATCCTATGGAAATGAGATTCATTTAGATTAGCTACGACGATGAAGACTATCTTCATAAATCTAAGAAGAATTTTTATTGTAATATAATGTTATTAATTACAAAATATGGATTTTCTTCATTGTCCAGGCCAGAGGTGGGAAACCTGCGGCCTTCAGGACAAAGATGACATTTTTCATATCTCGTTGCGGCCTTTTAGTCTTTCTTTCTGATACAAACACCCATATTTAAATAACTCATTTTCCAGTCTTGCTTATGCAGCCAAGTGAAAAACTAAGTGGAAATATTCTCTGTTAGCTAAGTCAGAAAATTAACCCTCTCATTTCTATGTTGAACTACTTGAATCAAGGTAAAACGCTACTCATGAGCAGTCTAATAGTTTCTCATTCAGCCAAATGAAGCCTTTTGATGAAGAAAATGTTCCCCACCCCTGGTTCAGGCATACATCTACATAAATACCCTGCAAGTCGCCTGTGGCAGGGGGTGTAGACACCAAGCTCTTTTTAGCTTATTGTTGTCGCGTACCGTTCGCGGATAGAAAGAGTCCTGAAAACGACTTGTCCTCACATCTATTGCTCGTGTTTTACGCTCATTTACGTCGAATCGGCCGAAGTTGCAGTTGCATAATAACGATTACGTTTTCCGCTAATGTACTTTCTCTGAATTTAGCGAGGAGTCGCACCCTAATCTTTCTTTAAAGATTGCCAACCTTGCGCTGCACTTTCTCGAGTTCTCGAACATTCGTTTCGTCCACTGGGTCCCAAAATGTATGATTAAATGAACTTTAGAACTGCTGTTCTAATTGCTGAGCCAAAAAACGAAAGTATTAAATTCATGTAGTAATTAATGCACCGTTGGCGGCGGTACAACTCTAAATCAAAAGAATTAAGAAAGCCCTCCATAAAAATGCACAAAATATGTTTGAACTCCCCTTGTTTATTTTCCTTTACCTATTGAAATGCAGTTTTTTCTGTATACTATTGAGTTAGCTATCACTTTAACGGAAACCTATTTAATATTTTAAAATATTTAATACAAAACTTCTACAAATCAACAAAATTTATAGCAAACGTTTCCCAGTTTCGGCGTGAGTTTACGCCATCATCAGAACTGAAAGGAGAAAGACGTAATGTACATAAAAACGGCAGGGTAGGGGGAGAAGAGGGGAAACAAAGTAAGTTATTGTATCCCCCCTTCCACGTTTGCTATAAATTTTATGGATTCGTAAAAGTTTTGTATTAAATATTTTAGTTATGTCATCCCACTAAGTATCGCTGGATGCCATTCATTCTATTTAATATATCCAAGACACTTATGCATAAAAAACTTTATTTACTGATTTCAATCATACAAAATTTCAATAGAACACACTAAAGATGTCACTTTTGAGTTTTGCCATGTTCATAACGATTGCAATTGATGCCATCAAGATTTTCCTCACTATAATTCTATGTTTAGTAGATTTTGAGGATTGAGTGTTAAAAATGCTGGTGTGTAACATTTTAACAAGTTATTTTAATTTTTAGGTGGATCCATTGGAATGGGCTGTGGAGGAAGATATTGGCGAAGGGGGAGGGAGAGGTATAGAGGTTGGGAGGGGAAGGAGAGCTGTTGTTACCAGACTTGCAGATTTTGTTGCCAGCAAACATTTTGATCTTATAATTAACATACCATTGAGGAAGGGAGCAAGAAGAGTGTCCGCCAGTGTTGGAGGTGCTGATAGGTAAATCAAAATAACTCAGCAATTTTAGCTCTATGGTCTGTACATCATGTGCCTTAATCACTTCCACACCAACTGTCATTCTCTTGTTGTTTATTTCTTCCTTAGTTTTATAAATACAAATTTTGCACCAAATGCATAACTTCCCAGTTTAAATAAATATTGTTTAAAATTCCCATAATTTTTGCCCATTGAACTCAATTGAAAACCTTCTCAATATCGACAAAACATGCACATCCTTCTGAAATTCCAGGCTTCGTTCTACAAGCACCCTCATTGCCCCAATTGTATCTCTCTTTTGTTTCCCTCCTCTGAAAACTAAGCTGGACTTCTCTAATTTTCTTCTTAAGGTTTCCTTCAATCTTTCTATTCAGAACCCTTAAAAAAACTTCAGCCACATGAGATGCAAGACTAATTGTACGATACACTAGCACTCTATCTCTATAGTAGAATTAAGATCCTTTTTGTGAACTCTTGCGGTCACCTTCCTTCATCATTAATTTTTCTACTTTAATCATTGAAACATTTCTCACCCTTATTCTCTAGGATCATCGAGCTTCTCCATGTCATTGCAGAGTACCACCACTGTTCCCTTTCCTTATTATTTTCCCTTTTCAGTTTGTGGTTAATTGCCGTATACACTCTACGTCCATTCTCAGTATTTACCCTTTCCTATTTTTTTCTTTCTTCCATTTTATTTATCATTTCCACCTTTGTTTTTTGTTTTGCTTTTGGTTTATTTTGTTTTGCTTGACCCTCCCAATAATTCTTTGGGCACCATCCTTGACATTGTTTTTAATATTTCCCTTCCCTCTTCTGTGGTAAGTTCCCTTTACCTCCTAGAACTGAACTAACAGATTCTTTGACCTCTCTATCTTTCCCACTTCTAAAGGCTTCTAGATTCCATCAGGGTACCAATTTTGGCCGAAAGATCTTTTTACTTGAAGCTCAATTCTATTCGTTACCAGGTTACCATCAGAGTTCACATCAGCACTAGGATAACTTACTGAGTTTTTAACACCATTTCTGAACCTTTTTCTTACCAATTATAATTATATAATCAATTGGGTACCTAACTGTGTCCTAGGGCTTTTTCCATTTGTACCTCCTTCTGAAATAGTGTGTTTGTGATACAGATTATTTCTCTTACAAAAGTATATTTCTGTCCCCTGTAATTTCTATTTCCTAGTCTGAACACTCCCACTTTTTCCCCATCATTGCCTTGCCCAACCACTGCATTCCAGTCTCCATTACAATTACATTTTTACTGCCTTTAACCCTTCCTACAACATCTATTTGCTCATAAACTAAGTCTACTCTATCCTCATATTTGTAATCACTTGTGGGCAAGTGATCTGAACTATCACATGTTTATTGATTCACCCTTTATTTCTACTGACATAATCCGGTCACTTATTAGCTCTGGCTATCATGGCTTCTCCCTCTTTTTTATCTTACACTATCATAACATATATTAGTACATCACATTCATGGGCTGAGTAGTTGAGTTAGTCTCCTCTTGCCTTGCTCAACAGTGATTTTGAAGTGACACCATCACTCATAATGGCCACCACACTAGGGTACCAATGCCTTTGCAGCTGCCTCACTGAGGTACAGACTCTGAGTGGACTAACTTTCATCTGGCCCCTATCTACTAACCATTCTGTTTTGTGTGACCATACCAGGAACATAGTTCCTGCCAGTTTAAATCTTAAGGGCAGTGGATACAAGGCCTGAATATCTGTTTTCAGGCTGTTGGCAATAACATCGCCATGATTTCATACATACAAGATTTGTTTTCGCCATTCGATGCTTGAAAGATGTTTCTACACTTACATACATTCTTTGTTAGGTTCATGCAAACCATAATGGAGAAATAAATTAGAGAACATACATAAAAATCAATCGCTTTTGTTGTAGAGGTACTCGACAATAAGAAGTTATACGAAAATCTTCTTGGACATAATTTTAGCTTAATCCTTCATCTTCATCTCCAGGCAATTTCCAAGTATGTAAGTTTCACAGAATTTCCGTAATCATTTGAGCAGCATGTCCAGCGCATTCCGCAGCAAATAGATAAAAAGAGCTTCGGCACTGGGGTAAGTCGCCCCTCTACCACTTCCCTTCATCCTCTCCTCACACACGACCATCATAACGGAAGAAAGGGATCTTCGGAATATCGGCAAGATATTATGCAGCTCATTCTTCCGTATACTGGCATGCCTTGTCTTTCACAGTGTTATTTAGCATGCGCTTTGCCATTTCGCTGTTTAAGATCACGAAATACCATTTGCTGTTTTTGATAATTACGGCGGCATTTTGAACTGAATTTGGAAGGCACAAAAGATGGCTAGTTTAAACGGTATCCAATCCCCTTAAGGTCATAAGTACATACATGCAAGCCTTCCAACAGTAAGCAGTTGTAGTCCAGGGAAGAAAGGCAATAATACCATGTTTAATCTTTAATTATTTCACAACTTATGAATTTCCCCATTAATAATGACAGAAATTACTATATTTATCCATGTATACCATACATCAGTAATCTTTTTTTCATTTAGGGCTCTTAGAGGGCTACATGTACCTTGCTTTTGCTGGGTAAAGCTAGTATTTTATTATCTCAATGAAGAATTAAGAATTCCCTACAGCTTTGTCACAATAATATCCAGTTTTGTTGGTTCTAATATTTTCTTTTCAAAATCCTAGCATCTTTCACTTGCAATTACAGAAGTGCTATTGAAAATGTACCCTTAAATTATAAGAAAATTCTTAGGAAATTTTTAATCTCTTAGACACTCAATCTTCCAATATATCAGCATGCATGCTGGCAGCTTAAGTGTTTTTTGGTCATATACAAAGATTGAAAAATAGTTTTCATAAGAATTGCTCAATATAAGTTGTTTAAGGTATAAGTACTTCAGTTGTTTTATTGTGTTTGATATATTAGTATATAGTCGTTTAATAATTTTGCAAAATGTTTTTAATTGGAATTTTAAAAATTCAGCTCACTCTCACATTTAAATCTACTATAACTTAAGTATTTTGCAGCTATTTAGCGAATCTTACCCAATATAGCACGTTTTAAAAACAATCACAAGTTAAATTGTGATAGAAAAGTGTATTCTATGTATACTTCACCCTAGGATTGAAGTCTTGTAGGAGGTAATAAATAACAACACGGTTGTAAAACTTGCGATGGTACTATTCATGTACGTACATATTAGAATGTTTTGATAGGCTCTGGATAGTTTTGTTCTCTATCTGTTACCTAAGACTTTTGTTTTATTTCTTGGAAAGTGTTTTAATAATTGACAATAAATTATGTTTTCTTTTACAGCTTGTCTGCAAATGCCAGTAGTACACCTTCACAAAATAGTGTTGCTCATAGGCATGTTGCAATGACGCATGGATATAGAGCACGAAGGCTTGCAGTTGATCATGCTGTGCCTTTAATCACTAACGTCAAGTGTGCTAAACTTCTTATTGAGGTGTGTAAACTAATGCTAATTATTGACTTAAAATTATGAAAAAGACATGGAGAAAAGTAAATTAATGTTAAAATATTCCAACCTCAAGGTAATATGAAGTACAGGTTTATAATTATAATTTTTCATTATATCTAACAAAATGGCTTAATTGTGGACAACTAGTCTGAAAGATTGATTATAATCTGCTGAAGAAAAATTTATGCTTGTATAAAATGCTTCTCCTCCAACCTTTTCCTGACAGTCTATCACTAACGAGTTTATTGATATTGCAGTATGATTGGAATTAAACTTCTATTTAATCCTCTTTCAAAGAAATAACATTACTATTAAAAATGTGGCATTTTGATTGCCAATTACAGTAAAACCTGCTTCACTCTATTCAGGCGACCAACTGAAAACATTATAAGCAGGATAGTGTTTACAACTTTTTATTTCTTGCTCAGCGGAAAACTATATGGAAAGGTTTGTTTTTAGGTCTTTAATTATTGTATAAATGTTTTACACATTAAGATGAAAAGGAAATTTCTAAACTTTCTTTAATTGCTGCTGTTGAAGATGAAATATGTTGAGAGTCAGATAATTAATGCTGTTGGGCCTTTTTGTCGTATTTTTGAGGAATGGTATGCTTTTCACACAGACTACTTTCCTTAGTTACTTCATTTTGGTTATAATTCACTTTTTAATGAAAGAATATCAAATAGACAATTAAGGGAAGAATAACATTTTTTTTTAGCGATAGTGGTGAGAGACAGTCATGAGCATTCTCTCTCCAAACGCATGCCCAGCAGCCCACCAAACACTGCATTCCCATTCTAGTTTATTCAATTTGTTTAAATTGATATTTCAATAAAAAGGAAAACCATCAAGTGACTTTTTAATCTTATATTTTGCCTGAAACAAGAAAGATGAGAAAGATCTATCCCCGAGCTATCAGCTCTGACTGCGGAAGGGATATTTTTTGTTTCATGGTAAGTTCAAATCTTCTTTTGTCATTGCTAAATGAGAGTCAAAAGGAACAAGGTCCTGTAGACAATGCAAGACGGGAAAAGGAAGGCAAAACAGATAAAGTAAAATATTTTTGAATCATCAAATGAGTTGTACAATTGGCCAGTAGCGCATCTAGGATGGAAAAAGTCCAACTTGCAAGCAGTTAGCTGAGCATTTTAAGTGATATGTTTAGTATATGTTATGTGTGAAAAGAACTGTGAGGAAAGCCTGTATTAAGAGGGAATGTTTGAACTGCATTCGAATGTAATTGACCAATTCTTCTATGTGCATGTTTTTTATTAAAAACTAATGGTAATGCGCATGACTGAAAGCATAATATTTTTGTGAATACATTTATTACTTTTTAAAATATTTTTCAGAGTAAACAAAGAATGGAACGGTAGTAGTTTTGGAAAATTAATCATATACATTTGATTATTAGGCCCTAGGCATGATTGGTCGAACACCGCCTCCCTTGAAGACACACATAGATTGTGTGAATTCACTGCCACTAATTTGCCTCCCTGGGATGATTGATGTTCATGTGCATATGAGGGATTTAGATCAGAAAGAAAAGGAAGACTTTGCCAGTGGAACTGCTGCAGCATTAGCAGGAGGAGTGACTATGGTGTGCTGTATGCCAAATACGTCACCTCCTGCCATAGATTCAGAATCTTTCAAAGTCCTGAAAGAGGTAAGAAATTATTCTTATCCATTTTAGTAGTTAAAATCAAAGTGTGCTTCAAGGGTTATCTTAAACAGTCAGTTTTTTTTATTATCACCGAAAATTTTCAGGAATTTTATTTTACATTTGATCCAACTTTTGATTATAAATAACAAAACAATTTTGATTGAAATGTGTATTTTCAACATTAATATTTAGTTGAACAATTTAAATTAAGTTTCTCTCAAATTTGGTGTCACACCTGAAATAATATATTCCCAAAAATATATTAATGAAAAAAGGAATATATACTTTAAAAGGTGCAGTATTAAAACATAACCTTGTAGTAATTTAAACAAAGGTTAAATAATAACAAAAAATGCAGAAATTCTTCAAAATGCGAAGTTTCTGAAGTGGTGCAGCATACGTCTACATTAAACTCCTTGCAATAAAATCTCATTTCTTTATGGATTCTCTTGCCTTTGTCATCTCTTTTAAAGAAACAAACAACAAACTAACTTGCTGGAAATGAAAGGAGATTTTTTAAAAATGACAAGGAAGGCAAAAATGCAGTACATTGCTCATGAAATATCAGAAATCTATGATAATTTATTGAAATAGTATGTAAAACTGACAGTAGAGGACATTATCTCTATTGTAGTATACACACTCATTTGGAAAAGATAAAATCTACATAGCAAAGAATAATACGGGATAGTCACTAAAGGTAACTGGTCAAAATATGGTAGCCATAAATTTCAGAAAAATCAGTTAAAGGGCTAAAACTCAATACAGTTAATCATGTTTGGCTCTTCAATCTTTAGCTGATAGCATTGATAAAATACTCCAAGGAGAGATTGAAGTTCTCATTTTGTCAGTTGCTATACTCAGAGAAAGACTTATCATCCATAATTAAAGCTAGAATTATTTGCATTAAAAATTTAGAAAAATCTGAACAGTTCTGTCGATAAGAGGTGAGATTTTTTTTGAAAAATCATTGTGAAATATTTTTTTATTATGTTGTTGAGGGTGTGAATCATGTTTAATTGGACAGCAAAATTGTTTTCCATTCATCACTCATTTTCCTTGCTTTTTCCCATTATGCATCTTTTCTTCTGTGAAATTGAACTGAATTGGATTTGTTTAAATATAGGCTGCTAGTGCAGGTGCAAGGTGTGATTATGCATTGTTTGTTGGTGCAGCAGAAAGCAATCAAGAGTTGGTGGCTCCTCTTGCTCCAGTGGCTGCTGGTTTGAAAATGTATCTGAATGACACATTCACAACACTCAAGCTAACATCTGTCTCTCATTGGATGAAGGTTAGCAAAACTTATATTTTGTTTTTAATGTATGAATGCATTAATTTTATAGAACAGCCTATATTTTCATATGAAAAATTCTTTGAATGATTACTTGATTAGCTATGGATGACTATGATGGAAAATGCATATGAATTTCTTTTAAGTTTCTCTTTAAGTTAATATCATCATTCTGTATTATTTTGATAAAATTAGACAAATGAAAGCATGAATCTATTTGGATGAGTAATTTCACTTTAAAGATGAAATTAACATGTCTTGATGGTGGATTTTGGTGATTGGTGAACATATTCAAGAACCATGAAATAGTGTTCCTATTATCATAATTTTCAAGGTGTTTGAGATCAGATAAAGATGTTTGCATTGGTTAAAAATGAAAAAAAATTTACAGGGCTTTTTCAGCCCACTAGACGTTTACTTCCAACAACATTTAAGTGACTGTTATGATGTTTACAGAACACTGTAAATCTCTTTTTGTTAGACTAAAAATAATGGCAAGGTCTACAACCTATATCTTAGGCATTCAAAAGAAAACCTGCATTCTTTTAAAATGAATCTGATAATTATGCTACAAGAAACAGTAACAGAATAAGCAATCAGTTGTAAACATACTACAACACAAGACTCACATTACAATTTGTGTATAATGTTTTCAATGCATTATAAGCTGGAGCAATGCACACTACGAATGTAAAATTGAATGATGTAATATATAACTTGTTAACCTCTGAACCCTTGTACTCTATACATGAATTTTTAGACTGTAACTTTAAGGAATTTGTGTTCTAACTTCATTTTGTGTGTATTTATTGTGACAAGATATATTATGGTATAGCATTTAATCATTAATAAACTATTGTTATTGTTTAACTCTTGTTCCAGTTACATAAATCAGTTTATCATAATTTATAACATTGTTATTATGTAATTTTAATTTAAAAGTAATGACTATCAAATAAGTTGTATTTTATTTGTTCTCTCTCTTTGACAGGTTTGCTCATACAAACGTTTGATTGATAAGAAATTTATGATTAATTATCTCAGTTGTTTAGATTCAGACCTTGTAATAACTTTAATTTCTTCTTCTAGCACTTTGAGTCTTGGCCTCACACTTACCCCATCTGTGTCCATGCTGAGGGGCAAACCTTAGCTGCTGCACTTATGTTAGCGACTCTGTATAAAAGATGTCTTCATGTTTGCCATGTTGCGAGGAAAGAGGAGATTGAATTGATCAAGCACGCTAAGGAAAAGGTATATTCTGAAATTTTATTTAAAGAAATTAGTTTATTGCTAGATGAATTTTGATATTTCATGGAAAAGTAATATGCTTGGGCATACACTGTGATATGTTAAAATCTATAATGTAGATTATGTAATAAAATATAATTTCATAGCAATATATACCCCTTTGATAAATTGCTAATTATATTTAATTGTTCTTTGTCATCATTCAGTGATTTTGTAGACATTTTCTAACATATTGCTTCCTTAAGTTATTTATTTGTAAATAATTTTGTTCAACTGCTGAAGAAATTCTATTTAACCCTTTCAGTGCATTAAAAAAAAAACAACATTCCACTAGAGTTGTCCATGAATATCCATGAAAAAATCTAACATAAAAGCTAGGTATTTTTTATCGCTACTCATTTATATAATGGGAGTGCATATATCTGTGGATTTTCATGCATTTGAACTTCTCGATGACAATTTATTGCCATATTTCCCTTTTTGGGTATGCAACCATGAGATGAGCACATAAAAGATCGATTTTTCTCTACATAATTAAGAAATCACTGTATATTGGCTTACTGACTGTTATAATCGAATATTTAAGCTTTTAATCATAATATCTTACATATATCCTAGATATATGAAGTACAATTTTTATCCAGATTTATGTTGTTCCCCTGTATGTATGCATCCCTTCAATTCAATGTTTACACTGGAAAGTCTAACGGAAGTGGGATAGTCAGGGATGGACAAATGAACTCTCCATGCTGTCAGTTAAAAGTTATTCAGACTTCTCAGAAAAATCCACTCCACTCCTTCACAGCTGCATTTATAAGAAATGTTTGGCTTATATTTTGCGTTTTTCTCAATTTGTTAAAATCTTTTACTAATGTTTTCAAATTAGTTATTTTATTAAAGAAACTAGTTTTCACTAGTACTACTGTACACAGGATTTAACGCATGCTATTGAATGCATATACCATACACTTAACGTACATTGGTGCATAAATTCTTTTGAATTACTATTACTGTCCACCAGTGACATGTACACCCAGTTCCACATAAATCTTACCACCCTGTATGAAGGGGCAGTGAGTTTTAAGCCAGCGAGCCTTGAGAAGAGAGAGAGAGATAGAGAGAGAGGGAAAACATGGAGGATATACTTCGTGTCCTAACTCCGCTTGCAGTGTTTGAAAGGATTTTTTTATGTTATTAACATTAAAATCATTTATTAGTTTCCA
>KZ308939.1:112435-175277 GCA_000376725.2 Ladona fulva | reverse complement strand
ATATATATAAGATGCCTGGAAGGAAGGGGGTTGTTTGGGGGAAAGGGGTGAGAGGGCTTTGACTGTTGCAGAGAGGATCAGGGAAGGGGAGAGGAAGAGATGGCCATTGATGGTAAGGGTATTAGGGCTTGAAAGTGTTTCCAGAATTTTCAAATCTTCGTAGTAATTTGAAGAATAACCTTTTTTTGGTAGAAGTTTTGGTTGATTTGTATTGGTCTTCAAGATGGAAAGCTACCACTAAGTCAAGGCCAAGGTATTGGATTCTAAGAAAGAGAATGGGTTAGCAAACACTTGCATAATGTTGTTAAGTGGTGGAAATGAAATATTGTTTGAGTGCCATAGTCTGATCCACTATTTGATGTATTAAAATTCAAATTTGTATTGAAGTATACATTTGTTTTGTTGTATTTTGAATACATTTATTTTGTTTGTTCCATGCAGGATCTTGTCAATCGATACCATAACAATCCGATGCGAATCTTTGGACTTCCTCATCAGCCAGACACTTACATCGAAGTAGAAATGGGAAGAGAATGGAAAATTCCTGACAATTCTTTTGCAATGGAGAGCTCCTGTAATAAGATGCTGAATGACTCCAACATGGCTCAAAGACTGGCACATTCATCTGTGAGCCAAGCAATTGTCAATGGGATTAATGGAGCTGGTGGTTCAGATGAAAAGTCAAGCAATAAAATACTAGAAAATGGTGACAAAATTAATGGAGAAATAAACGGCTCAATGGCAGATGATTCTGCCCAAATTAACCCAAATTTGAAATCCACTGTGGCTGAGAAGAAATCTTCAAGTGTGAAAGTGAAGAATAATGGTAAAAATCATTTGATTTTTTTATTATTTTATACTAAACTCAAAATGAATGTTTCATTCATAGTAAGACTTTCAATTTCATATTAATTAATTAGTCTTCAACTCTTTTGTATGTTACAGAGATTATACTTTTTATAACACTTTTATACTTAAATTTGTTCTTAAAAAGAGATATCTTTAAATATTGTAATTATTACCAAAGAAAATAAATCATTGGTTTGTATTTATACTTTTTGAGTAATGTTAATGTGATATACTTCTGGCATGAAATATTAATTATTGAAAGTTTAATCGACCGCTATTGATAATTCTCATGTTACCAAAAAATTTGGGTTAATCTCAGTCTTGTAAGACTATTCTTGCAATCAATTTCTGAATGAAAACATGTATTCCCAAATTAGGGTTTACCAGTTCTCTATTAATTGAGTATTTTTAATTAAGCATTATTTTAATTTCCTTTTAGAACTTCCCTCTGAAGGGAAACAGCTGACAACAGTGGGCAAATGCAAATCTGCTTTCCATAGCAAGAGTGGTTGGAGTCCCTTTGCAGGTATTGAAATATGATTAAGTCCCTGCAGTTTCAAGGCATATGAAATTTATAATTTAAAAGGTTTGAATTTGAAAGTTACAAGAGCTGATCAACAAAGTATTTAAAAAATGTGTTATATATATTATTAGATAATAGTATGAATAATATTTTATAAAGTTTTTTAAGAGTAAGTAAAAACATTTCTATTTTCAGGAATTACTGTCAAAGGTGCTGTACACAGGGTAGTCCTAAGAGGAGAAGTTGCCTTTGTCGATGGTCAGGTATTTATAATTTTGAGATAATTTGCCACAGTCCAATGCCATGCTCACCTAGTTATAGTTTTAGAAAGTCTCAGGTTTTTTGATTGAGATGGAGTTAAAAGGTGTTAATTTTACCAATTGTATTCCACATGTTTGAAACCGCATTAAAATTTTTAATGAAGAGTACAAGGTGTGTTAAAAAAATATGATAATTTCATTAGGATCAAAGTTATAAGCTTGCATATAATTTGAATGAATCTTCTTTAAAGGAAAATCTTGGATAGTGATGCACTTATCCCAATGTTGATTTCATGATTGGAAGCATTTCTGAAAAGCTTCTTTAAAGAGGGCTTTCAGATACTCCGTCGTGGTCTTCTCGGAAATGGTATCAAAACGCTTTCCTTTTAGCGTGGATTTTAGTTTTGGAAAGAGCAAGAAGTTGCTTGGTGCTAAATCTGGAGAGTAAGCCAAATGTGGACTGACAGGAACATCTGTTTCAGCCAAAAACTCATGGATCAGAAGCAACGTGTGGCATGGTGCATTGTCGTGATGAATAAGGAGGCTAGTGGCCCATTTTACTGGACTTTCTCTGTACAATGTTTTGGAAAAAATTGCAGTATGCCCTTGTAGTATTACATTCAGAGTTTACAGTTGTTCCCCTTGAAACGAACTCTGATCTAAGCCCACAATATAAAAAAAACAACAATGTGCATGACCTTAATGTTTGTTTAAACTGCCATGCCTTCTTATGGCCAGGAGAACCACTTGTTTTTTATGGGGAACTCTGAATTTTCATCTAAGGGTCATAGCCATACACCCACTTTCATCTCCAGTTATAATTTTGGCCATTTTGTCCAGATCTGCATCAAGACAATCCCTCAATTCACAATTTGATGCAAATTCACATACAAATTTCCTTCTGTTCATCAGTCAAAATTCTGGGAACAAATTTAACACCTACTTGTCTCATTTAAAAATTATCAGTGAAAAGGCTTGGCACTGACCCGTACCATAGAGTAATCTTATACAGTCAAAACAGTGGCTTTCACCTATCGAACCTACTCTAAAGAAGGCGAAAACAGTTCCATCGGCTGGAAAACTCATGGCCACAGTTTTTTGGGATTCGTGAGGCATCATCTTCACCAACTATTTGGAGAAGGAAAGAACAATCACGGGGCAGTACTATGCTGAATTATTGGACCGATTCGATGCTGAATTCAGTCGGTCAATCACCACAGCAAAACTGGTTGAATTACGGTATGAATTGCTACCTCATCCACCCTATTCTCCATATTTGGCCCCATGCAATTTCTTTTGTTTGAAAACATGAAAAAATTACTTGGGGGGGAAGCAATTCACATTAAACAAGGAAGTCATCGACACAACAGAGGCCTTTTATGCAGAGTTTGACAAAGCGTATTTTTTGGATGGCTTGAAAAGGTTAGAATATCGCTGGACTAAATGTATTGAGTTGAAAGGAGACTACATATATTGAGAAATACATTTAAATTAAGTTTAAAAAATGCGTTTTCTTGCCTAACACAGGTACTTATCATACATTCCTCGTAAATACTGAAACCTTCCTCAACAGTCACCTTCTTAAGCAGCCATTTTTTTTTGGAACAGAACCAATTTCCCATTTAAGCAATGTAAATTTTTCCTCCTTTCAACAGCCACCTCCTTCAGAGGCCAGCGGCCACTATTTCTGTGGCCAGAGATCAACTTCACTCTCATGGGTTTCTGTTATCTTTTTACAAACTAATCAAAGGACTCCACTATGTCGGTCAACTACTAAGACGGTCATTCTCTGATGTGCAGCATGAGTTCAAGGTCCTTATCTATGGGAAACTCATAATTGCGAGACCATCGCCATCCAGCGAGACCTTCTTGGTAACACAGGAAGGATGCTAGGGCATCATCTGTTAGGCACTGCTTTTGGGTCTTTCTTATGGATCACTAATTACATATCATTATATAATTTTATTAAAAGCAAATCCACAGATGGTATTGGAGTAGAAAACAAAGTCATGATGATAACTATCATTGTCAATGGTTGAAGGACTTATAAATCTACGACATATACGGTCTGTCTCCAAAGGGTTAGATCGGCAGTTTGGGGAGAATATGAGATAGCACTTGGAAATATTAATATATTCTCTTGAATTTTGTGCCACCAAGAAAAAAATTTATAATCGAAGAAATTAACATTGAAAAACTTTTTTTTTAATGTAAATAGTATTTGTAATTAGAAATGTTAAATAATCTATAAAAATTATGTTTCCTAAGAATATTCATTCAAATTCATCCATTTCGTGGATTCCTTTGGGCTGAAAAAAATTTCCCTCCATCAAAAGGTCACCTCCTTAAGCAGTCATTATTTTATGTACCCGGTGATGGCCGCTTAATAGAGGTTCACTGTATGTTTTTGTTTTGATATCTCATTTCAATTCATGATTTTTCATTCCTGAAGTTGAATTTTTATTGCAATTCTGTGTGATATAAAGAACTTTTTATCATGGTATGTTCAGGCTATTGTTATCTAATTGTTTTTAAACAAATACTCTGTTTTTAGTTTCAGCACCTGCTATCTCATATTTCTCTCATTGACTCTGTTTTAGTGAATTTTATTAACTGAAATCCCTAGTGAAAGTAGAGTTCTCGGGATTCCAGCCGGGTGAGGTCATCCATGACGGTTGACGTTTTGGTCTCTTCCATAGAGGTCATCTTCAGGTCAGACTTCTGTTCTGACACCATCATGAATGGCCTCACCCAGCTGGAATCCCAAGAACTCTTCTTTCATCTGATATGCCAGGAAAGCACCAGATCATTCTTGACATCCCTAGTATTGGCATAGGTTTAACTGCATAAATAGACCTTTCAAACTGTGTCATAATAACTAAAATGTTATTTTCTGTTATTAGGTTTTAATAAAACCTGGTTTTGGAAAGGATGTTAGAGAGATGCAGAACAAAGGTACTGCTCCCCCTCCAGCTTTCTTACCTGCAGCTCCTGTAATTCCACAGCAACAGCCTGTGGTAGATGTGGCACCTATGCCTTTGGGCTGGGTTATTGGCACCGAACCAAGTGGAGCAGATATTCCAAGACAGGGAAAGGGTGAGTTGTCTTTGATGGTGAAGGAATAAGGGAAGACGATTGTGTATGTAGGTGGCAGGTTTTGGATGAAAATGAATGTAAAGTCTATAAAATGGAAGAGTGAAATTGAAGGTATTGTGTAAATTGTACTATTTTCATTGTGAGTAGTTTTCTCCTCTTGTGATTGCTTTTATTTATCTTTGGCACTTTGGTGATAGATCATAACACACTCAAAGCATTTAACATCTATACACATTGAAGTATGCTTATCTGTGATACAATATCATGTCTATAATCCATGTATTTTTCATCATTACTGTAGTAGGGTCTGGTGAAATTAAATTTCTGATGATGATGGAACATTAGGTTTTAGGAGAATATAGTTTAAATATCAATAATGTTTATCTATTTGAATGTAAAGTTCTTTAAAAATTGTCAGTAAAATTGATTGCCTTCATTATCATTGTGTTTTTGGTCAATTCAAATAAATTTCATTTTAGTCTGTTATGCACAATTACATAATATTTCTTTACAGTCACCAAACATAATCAGTTAAACAATTCTATATCCCATATAGTAACTTCTATTTTGATGTAAATCAATTGTTTTTCTGGAATTACTCAGTATTGTGACTAACTCAATCATGTTTTGAATGTTTTGTGTTCTTCAGATATTCTTTTAAACTTCATTTTGTCCCCATTGTGTAGATAGCAGCCTTGTTCCCTAAATGGTCAAATTTATACTGCATGATATATTTGCCTCTTTCTGTAGAAATCAGCAATCTACTTTTTTGCTAGTTTAACACACTGCTTCTCAAGCTTGCTTTGTTATAAAATGTTTGTTCTTATGAAGCACCTTCTTAATATAATGTCACTTATCTTTTCAACTCCATCATACAATCCACTTTCTCCATTCACTTATTAGATAGCTTATCTGTGAGCTGATCTCTCTCTCTTTTGTGGTGGTGGGCAAATTCTTCTTTAATATTTCCTGGCTGAGATTCTCTGTTTTCCATGTAGTGCATAGCTTTCAGTGATCTAGCTAGATGAGAAGTTGTCTCTCAGCTTAGAATAATTACTCAAGATATCACTCTGTTATTTCTTCCTGGAATAGACACATTATTCAGGACAGATCAGGGAGCAAATAGATCTGTGGCTGTCCCTTCATCTAGTCAAATGGATATGAGAGATAATCGACCCCAGTTACCAGCTCCAGTATCCAATCAGGTTCAACAGCAAAGATGCACATCTCCCATTCAACCCTCTCCAATAGTACCTTATCAGCCTGTGTCTTTAGGAGGTCAGTTGTTTCACCTCTTAGTAAAACAATCATTTTTGAGTGTAGCTAAACTCTATCTTGCAAACAGCTATCCTAAAAATTAATTTCAAAGATAGTTTCTGACAAAGGTAATAATAAGCTGGTATACTAAATGAAAAGGATTTTGTTTGCAAGTGGGGAATTTCCAGTTCTTTGTTCACTGTATCCTTATTATTTAATCCTATTTATGTATTAAATTTAAAAGTGATTAACTGAACATCCATTGATAAAGATTAGATAATTCTTGCCCTTCTTGGTTTGTTAATTATATTGCAAAAGTTTTGTGATCACAAATGTATGCATCTATTAATCAGTATGTCTGCATATTTGTTTTCAGCGGTGCAGTATCTACCACTACTATAGTAATTTAATAATGCATAGTTTATGCACGTCTAGATTTTTTGCTGTCCTTACATGTCTGTTAATTTTTAAAAATTCATTTGTAGTGTCTGCATTGACTGTTCCATCCGCTTCCCAACCATCTGCTTTGGCTGGAAGGCACATCTTAAGTGTTGATTCTTTCACCAAAGAACAAATGAATGAAGTTTTAAATCTTGCTTCTACAATGAGGGTCAATGTAATCAGGGACCGGCCATTGGATCACATTCTCAAGGTTTGATATAATCACATTTAGCTGTTATTTTTAAGAACAAATATGTACGAATTTGAATTTTGTTGCATTACAAGTTGCAAAGTCTTGCTTTCTACCTAGAAATAAAATGAATGAGAGTGCTTATTTAAAGAAAGAATTTAAACTAATTATTAGAAAGTGCATTAATCTTGGAGGAATTTGCATGCAGAATGTCAAAAACCATGTAAAACTGACTGTGAAAGACTATTGTCATGAAAATATTACTGTGCAGCTTATTAATTTATGATTTAAAAAATTAGACACCACAGTTAGTTTTCATTTTGTGATATTCCTTCTCCAATAAAGAAATTTCCGTGAATGGTTTGAAATTGCGTTATAATTTATCAAAAATAAATTTTGATCTTTTCATACATGATTTATATGACTTAAACATTTTTATACTCTTCAACGAACTTCAGTTCAGTAACCTCATTTGTAAGTTTCAACAAATATAATGAGTAGTTAACCAGCCATGACTTGCGCTCAATATTGTAACGTGAAGATTTGTGTGGGGTATTTGAAACCCCAGTGAATTTTTGTGTTATTCACTTATTTCTTGTTAGTTTTAGCAATTATTGCTTTATAGCATTGTTTATAGACCTTTTTAGATAAAATATATAAATTTAATATAGATAATATAAATATTTATTTTACATTTTACTGAATTAAAGTATTTGCAAAATGAAGAAAAAAAGGAAACTTCAACGTAGAAAATTAAAGCAGCAGAACAATCTTTGCAGTATTTGAAGTATGTACATAGAGTAATGGAAATGCCTACATTCGTAATATAGCAATATTTTATCTCTTTGGTACTAATTAATGCTAACTTTAAGCAGTTTACTGTTTGTTTTGCGCAGTTAATTCTGAATGAATCTGAAAGGGAAAGGAAAATGTTTTTGGTGAGTTTGAAAGAATTAATAATTGAAATTCCTTTGACTTATTTCCAGAACATTTTTTGCAGACTTTAATAAAGTGCTTTGCACACGAGTGTTTTTCTCATATTTCACAATACATCTTAGTTTGTACATCTTTACATCCATTACAAATTATATATCTTCCAGTATTTCTTTTTCATAGTTTTTGCTCTGGTTCTGACAGTTTTCTGACCTCAAAGACTACATATTTTTTAACATTTCTTTTGAATTCCTTGGATGGATTTTTCTGAGAATTTCTCTATCTTATGAATAACTTTGTCTACCCTTTTGCGACCGCTCAGAGGAAAGCTCTACTACTCGTATATCTTTTCAATTTAGAATATATTCTCCTATAAACAATTAAGGCACTTACCCCAATGCATTAAGCGAATGATGTTAGATTCCAACTAGCAGCCATCCTTTCTTATTTTTTTGCTATGCTATAATTACCACAAATTTCATGGACAGTACAAGCACAAGGAATATCTTTTGTTAGTTGCATATTCAGTATCTGAATAGCTAATAAATTACTTGCTAGAGAAATTGCTGTCCAATTCCAGTGCGGAAGCATCTGGAATTTAACTGTCTGAATCATGCAGCTCTTGATCTGAAAATCCCCTGAAAGTTGAGTAACTGTTTATGTCCCTTTCAAAATGTAAATCTCTCACATAATGATGAAATAAACTCAAAAAAAATCACTAAGGTGTAATACCTCTCAGTAGTAGTAGTACCTTGCAAAATGTGTTTGTGATTGTTTAATGTGATTATTTGAAATGTTCGTTACCTTTCATACACTACCTTGCAGTATAAAGAAAAATCTAATTGATTGAAGAAAATTATACCAAAAATGTAGGAAATTGAGAATTTAGGGAATGGATTTGCTTATTACAAAGATGAAATAGTTATCAGAATGTAACGAACCATTGGGAAATTTAGTTATTGGCACCCTAAAGGAGCATAAGTGAAATAAAATTGTGTAAATGAATTCATCAATAATTTTCAACACTTTTGAGTGTTCGCAGGCCATAGAATAAGACGTAGAGAAAGAAATTTTCCAAAAGTTAGCCAAACAACAATCACAAGTGCAGGAACTTGGAAAATTCACTCCAGAAATAAGTGCATTGTGTTAGAAAAAGTGTCTCAATTCAGCAACAAAAGAAAAGAAATGAATGATTTTCACTTAGAATGTCAGAAACACATGTAATTCCAGCTACTGAGAAGAAGGGGTCCTCAAACAAAACTAGGATCAAAATGTTGCAGTTAGAAATCGGCTGGGATGTAAAATCACCCTAAGCAAGTCACGGTGGGTTAATGAAAAGAGCATATAAACTATGGAAAGAGGCCTTTAAGGCTGTCAACATTGAGGGAAGAATTTTTTATGCATTTATGAGATAATAAACTAATTCCACAAGTTGTTTATAGTTTCTGATGATACATCTAAAATATATTAACTGAAGACTTTGACTGTGTTCCAATGCTCTTTTCTTAGCAGTGAGAACTAATATTTTTCTATGTAGTAAGACTCTGTGGCAGTAATGTATACTTCTGTTTTTCCTATTGTTTCTGCTGTTTTATATAATTTTTTATAATTTTTTATCTCTATTTCCAGGGAAAACTGATGGCATCTATATTCTATGAGGCAAGCACCAGGACTTCTTGTAGCTTTGCTGCTGCTATGCTACGACTTGGTGGTCAAGTAATCCATGTTGACAGCATATCATCTTCAGTAACCAAGGGAGAATCTCTTGAAGGTAATTATTTCTTTGAAAATGTTATTGTGTTGAGAAAAGAATGGCATAAGAGTAATTTCTGATTGGCATAATATTGATTGAACAATATCACTAAAATGGGTATTCTTGATGTATTCAACTTGATTACAGATACTGTAGCTGTAATGGCTGGCTATACAGATGTAGTGGTACTAAGACATCCTGAGCCAGGAGCAGTTTCTGTAAGTATTGATAAAATTTCTTCAAGTCCTGTCAGAAAAATTTACTTCTTTATTAAACATAACACGAGAAGAGAGACCATCTGCTAAGATCACTATGAAAGTCCATTCAAGTGCTTGGAAAGTTATGGGCATCATCATGTACAATGAACTATTTACTTAGTAAATGTTTTTAGTCTGCACAGGACAGAAATAGTGATTCTTATGAGGATCGTACAACAACTTCTTAGAAAATGATAGAAAAACAAATTATTTTGCGTAGATTTTTTAAATTTATCAACATAATCTCCTTTTAACTCGATACAATTTTCCAAGTGTATCTCCAACTTTTTTAAGCTGTCCAAAAAGTAGGATTTCGGAAGGTACTCGAAATAGTCATCTGTTTGGGTGATGACCTCTTCATTTGACATGAACTATTGTCTACTGAGCCATTTTTACAAGTTTGAAAGTAAAAAAAAAGTCACTGGGGGCCAAATACGGTGGATGTTGTAATAATTCGAACTTTAATTCCATAATTTTCGCTATTGAAACTGTGTAGGTGTGCATCCGTGCAGTCTTGATGGAAGAGAATCTTTTTCTTTTTCAAATGAGGATGTTCTTTCTTGATTTCTTCACTCAACCATGGCAATAACAATGCATAATACTCTCCAGTTATTGTTTGACCTTTTTCCAAGTAATCTATGTAGATGATTCTATGTGCATGCCAAAAAAACCGTGGCCATCACCTTGCCAGCCAATTTCACAGTCTTCCCCTTCTTCTGAACCTGTTTGCATTCAAAAACCCACTGTTTTGACTGCTCCTTTGTCTCTAGAGTGTAGCAGTGTAACCATGTTTCATCTACAGTTATGTATTGATGCAGAAACTTGTCAGGATTGCAACTGAAAAGTGCCAAAATAGCCTCAGATTCAACCACACGATTGGTACCTTGAGATATGCCTGTGGCCTAAAATATTTCATGTACTTTGATTCACCTTCGCTCAAAACTCACTTTTTCCATTTTACTAAATAAAAGTTTTTTGCTTCAATTGACAATAAAAATTAAACCGTGCAACGGATATTAATGAGACATTAACAGCTATCGAGTAAGTAATGATGCTTACTAAAAACAAGCCATTTATGATACTATGAGCACAATCTCTTGGATTTTCTAAGGAGTTACTAAACAACCCTCATATTTTGTGCAACTGTGAAGTAAAGGGTATTCCTATCAGGATCACTCTAGAATGATATAGGGTTTATTACTGGGCATTTTTATGCACTTTTAATACATCTTTGCCAGTTCCTCACTATTCAGCCAAGATTAACTTATCTACAGACAAAATGTCTACTGAATGTAGGAAGTATCATGTCAATAACTCACACTTTTCGCAAATCAACCCAAAAAGCAGTTGTGTTGTATACTTTATTGAAATATTCTTTGCCTTGCTCTATACATATCTTGCATTTCCCTTGGTATAATAAAACTTTATTATTATTATTATTGTTTGATCATATTTTAAGTATTAAAAATTAACATGATGACAAATAGAGGCCGAAATGTATATCCTGATAATCCAGCAATGTCACTATGAGAACCTGCGAATGGAAACATTTCAAACCCAGTCATTGCATTTCATCTGCTGAAACTGAAATCTAAGCTTAAATATTTCCATTCAAGACCAAGAATATGATAGAGTTAATCATCTTTTATGATGAATAGATGCATTTACAGTGATACCTCAGCTAACAAATAACCATGCTTTTCAAAGAGTATCAAATTACCAAAGGATAATAAATTATGCATTAGCATTAAAGTCAAAAAACTGCTGTTAACAACTGACAAAAATAAATTGACTACTGTTTCAAGGAGATGGCCTCGTGCCTGAAGACAGTATAGTTTGAATGACATATATATGTACATATATATGTACATATATATATATACATGTGTGTGTGTTTGTATCCAGATCTATGTATAATATATATACATGTTTAATAGATAAATAATTCATTATTATTTCTAGAGAGCAGCATCAAGATGCCGCAAGCCTGTAATCAGTGGTGGAGATGGAGTAGGAGAACATCCAACTCAAGCCTTGCTCGATGCCTTTGCTATTAGAGAAGAGATTGGTACAATAAATGGTTTGACTTTGGCTTTGGTTGGTGACCTTAAGCATGGAAGAACTGTGCATTCACTTGCCAGGTATGGTTACACCTAAGCATATTTTTTTATAGTTGTATAGTATTTCAATTATTAATTTCATCATTTCAAGAATTGATCAAGAATCATTTTTTTTTCTCTGAATCTGATTGCATATAAAGTTTTTAGTTGCACTTTGGAAAGTAAATGTTTCAGGAGAATTACAGATTAGTTCATAAATGTCAATTATATTTAATTTTATTTCTTGTGGAATGCATATAGCCATGTTACCATGAATAAACTTCTTTCATTGAACGTTTTATGGTAATGCCTACATAATTGTATGTTTTTATTACATTCTAACAATAGTAATATAATTTTTAGATTGCTCACGCTTTATAATGTACGCCTGCTGTACGTGAACCCTCCTGGTTTGGGAATGCCAGAAAACATCAAAGAATATGTTTCATCCAAAGGAATACCACAGGTAAATGTGGAAAACATTTTATTCCTGTTCATCAGTAACTTGAAAAACTAAACAATGACATTTATTGTATAAACTCAGACTGGGGTAAATGTTTTGTAAGCTGTTATTAAAATCTTTTTTTCCTAACAGGAGGAGTACAGATCTTTGGAGGAAGTTATTCCAGAAACAGATGTGATTTACATGACTCGAATTCAGAAGGAAAGATTTCAGTCTGTGGAGGAGTATGAGAAGGTTCAGTTTTGTCTTTTTCTTCTCTTTATTGTATATTTTATGAGGTGCATTACTCTTTTTTGTTCTGTTCTGGAATCATTTTTGAAAATTTACATAGTAGGCATCCTTGAATCCCTCATTACTCTTTTCTGTTCTGTTCTGGAATCATTTTTGAAAATTTACATAGTAGGCATCCTTGAATCCCTCATTACTCTTTTCTGTTCTGTTCTGGAATCATTTTTGAAAATTTACATAGTAGGCATCCTTGAATCCCTCATTTACTCAAGTTAACTACCAATTTAATTATGAAAGATAGAATAGAAATGACCACTGATGGCAACATATATATGAAAGGATTAAACCCATAAAAACAGATTATCACCCTCTATAAATTTTCCTCCCAAAGAGAGAGCCTCATCTGATTAAGAGAACAAAATTAATTTCTTCATTCTCTATCCCTGATATGGCTACCTTTGGGAGCAAAATACATAGAGGGTGTGAATCTGGTTTTTATGATTTTGGTGTTTTAATCCCTTCACAAATTATGAAAATGTTTCTCTAAACTCTTCTCTTGTATTCTTTATTTAAAAAAATCCATATTCAGCCATTGGGATGTAAGGTAATTGTAATGTTATCATCATTTGCTTTGAAGCCACCCCATCATCTAACGTTTCCTACATTTACTAGGTACTGTTTAATTTTTTTTAAATATTTAATATAATAATCATATTAAAGGCAATTACTTTGCAGTATATCTTTATCAAAGGAAAATTGATACCATCAGATCTATCATGAGAATATCATGCATGCAGAGACTGTTTTGTAAGCTGTTATTAAAATCGATCTTAATCACTTAGACTTCAGTTTTGAAGTATCCAAGTTTTACTGAATTGCTCCATCATTATGTATAATTACTCATCTTCAGAGAATATCTTAATAGTTTTATGATATGTATTTTTTTAATTTCCAGGCATGCGGTGTATTAATTCTTACTCCACATCTGATGAGATTTGCAAAGCAGCGATGTGTGGTATTGCACCCTTTACCACGTCTCAATGAAATATCTCCCGAATTAGATTCTGATCCCAGGGCTGCCTATTTCAGACAAGCTGAAGGTGGTCTATATGTGAGAATGGCTTTGTTAGCACTTGTACTGGGAAGATGCTAAGCTGTTGGTTTTTTCTTTGCTTTTTTAAATTTCATATTCTCATGACAAGTTATAAGATACAGCTTCCAGATTTTTATGGTGTTTCTAATACTCTGCGTTAAGTATCCTGTTTTTATTTTCTATCGTGTTCTTTTTTATTTTTTCTAAATTTTATTTTTATACACATTTGCTAAGGATGATTTGCATAAAGTTTTTCTAAGGGCTGATTGTGATTGGATTAGTATACGTATTAGCTTAAGAAAAGTATTAAACTAGTTGGAAGTAAAACAGTGAGATTACTTATAGAATTAAAATGTTACAGTCAAGTTTGGATTAATAAGCATAATATATGTAGATTAGGCCAATGTAAGTGTGATAAATATACCGACTGATAATGAATGTGATCTTTGTTGCACACATTACTAGGTTAAACATCAGATTCTTTTCTATTGTTGGATCTATGTATTCAATAGTTTTTTAAATGTGTATGTTTTTAATAAAATTGTGAAAGATCATCATAGTGCACTCTTTATTAATCACTAAATGCAAGAGAAAATGCTGTTCTTTCTAGAATTGTTGGATTTCCTTCAATTTATTTTTATGCCATTAAATTTTTTAAGTCAAATGTTGCCTTTCATTTTGTTCATAAATCAACTTCCTTAATTTTAGTCGCCTAATTAAGAAAAGAAAATATATATTAAACCCCCGTCAAGCATGATGGAACTTAATTTAGTTTATAAAATATCTATTATCGTATATATCTGATCCTCCTAAGCACAAAATAATTCCATCATAAGATCATAATAACTCAATATATTTCTTACCATAATTTATAATATTTATTCTATTGTTTTCAAGACATGAAAGCATACTTTACGTACATTTCTTGTGGAAAAGTATATTAACTGATAATCCCCGGGTATTTATATGGGATAACTCATGAAATCAACATGCAACAATGGCCTTGGTCGTGAAAGGGATAGGTTATTTCCTAAAAAATTTAAAATTTTCCATGTATTTTATCAAAATTCTCACATTTTCGAATTTATATGAATGTTTCATGGTTAAATCATTTTCCTTTCTTGTGACACTTGTCTCATTTTCATAAGATCATTATTTCTATTTTAATTCTGTAAAAGAAACAACCTCTACATGTAACAAAAACCTACTTTATGTACATTTTTTATGGAAAAGTATACTAACTGATTATCCCTGCGCATTTACATGGGATAACTCATGAAACGAACATTCAAAAATTGCCTTGGTGGTCAAAGGGATGGGTTTAGAGATTTGATGCTTTCCTGGTGAATAGCTTGTATAAACTGTTCTCGGGTTAACACCCAGGTAAGTTGAGGCGACAATGAAGTCTCTAACCTTTCGATAGCAAACTCTTCTTCAGGGCTGCTGAGGTGCCGTGCAAAAAATATTTTTGGCCTGGCATATATACCCATATGTCAATCTGGGTCTTTCTCCTGATTGGCCGATTTTTGGCCAGGGTTGAGCGGTTGTCTATTTCTGAAAAATTTTACGAATTTTCCATGTTTCTTATCAAAACTCTCGCAATTTTGAATTTGTATGAATGATTCACAACAAAAATAATATTCTATTATCATTTTCTTTCTTCGGACATGTCTCAGTTTCATAAGACCATTATTTCTAATTTAATTTTATAAAAGAAACAACTTCTGCATGTCATGAAAACATAATTTATGTACATCTCTTATGGAAAAGTATTTTGGGCTACTGGGTTCACACCTGGGCCTTTACAGAGATGAGAATAGTTTTCCTGGGGGTTTAAGCATTGTAGAAACACAATGCAGTTTGTTTCAGATCTCTAAATCAAGCCGTTTCTGAGATAAATATGGGGACAGACAGACAGAAATTTGCTATTTATATACATGATAGGCATTTCCTTACTTTTTCCAAGTAAAACATGAAATATCAAGAAAGTGAAGACCTTCATATTCAACTTGTTTGAGATTGTCACCTGACATAGCCCTGTGTTGTTGCGTATATACATACATATATTTATGGTGTAGACAGGGTGGGATCCATGGGGTCTGGACCTTCCCCTCAATTAGGTCCCAGTTTATGAGTGACTTACATTAGAAATGATTCTACTATCTTGTAGGTATTCCGTATCATATTTTTTTTTAAACAAATATACTCCTGTAATTGGTCAGCATCATTAAAGCAAGACCTTAAGAGAGGCTAATACATAAGTAGTAATTTAATTTTTTAAATGAACTTTTCACATACCAACTACCAGTGGTGCAGCCAGGAGGGGCATTCCATGGAGTCCAGATTTCCCTTAGGTCCTGATTAATGGCTGACTTAGAAACATTTCTACATTCTGGTAAGGTATGTCCTGGACAAATGTGTGTGCACCTAAAACGTGATTATAAAGAAGTTGTAATTCAACCACTTTCAATATGTCAACTCATAACATCCATCACTATGTGTATAATTCTTATTTTTTCATTTAATTTTACATTTATAATTGATAAAATTCACTTTTCATGAGTTATATTTTCATGTTATGCAACAGTACATGTAGAAGTTACACATTGTTTTACTTACAATGATTGTTTAGCCCCTTTTACACCTAATTATACGATCTAAAGTACTGTTTTCAATACGATTTATGGAACAGTCTACCACATGATTTATTGTACAATTAATAGTATGAATTATCATAAGATTTTTTCTTATTGGACAGATTGGATGTCAAATAGGAAGGTGTAGGTGAACAATTATGATCAGTATGGTTGAACCCCCATCTACACCTTCCAATCTGTTCCATAAGAAAAATTGTACAAGTATATTGTTAGCTTTAAGCGTGCCTTTGAAGAACAAACTGTTGGCCAATATTTGATTATTTTACTCCTATACAAGGTGGCTTTCAGGGCAATATGTTCTTCTTCAGTTTAAAATGTAATTCACTTGTTTGTATGTCTGTTTCTTTAATTTTTGTTTGTCCCCCAAATTGTGTTCTCCAGATAGTGCTTCCAGAAATGACTATTGTTATCGATTTTTATTATTACTATTCAAAACAGAATTGTGAAATATAAGATTGATAGATTAACACTTTAGCTTAGACCCAATGGGGCCTTTCAACCACTAAATGTCATTATTATAAGAAGAAGATTCATTAAAATAAATGGCAGTATTCAGGAAAGAGGCACATACATAATGCAGAATACCGCTGAAAAGGAAGAGCAAAGTGTGGGAAAATTTTTTTGCAACTTAAGGTTAACAAAGGAAATCATTCCAAGGATTATATTCACCTTTCAGTGTTTCTTATCTTGTTCTCTTGAAATTGAGTCAAATGTTTGTAATCATTCCCAAGGTTCCGTTATTTAATATATCAATGAACTGCGTGTAATCAGAGTTTCTGGGCTCGTATTCCCTGGAATATCCCGGTATTTTTATTTGCTCCCCGATTCCCAAGTATGTACCAAGATGCAGAAAATCGGCTCTTATCGGGAAAAACGCCAATTTACAGAGTTTGAGAATTTTTGATGCTATTTTAACTAAACTAAATATGTCAAACTGCAGCTGATTAAAATGTATGCTTGGCATCTAAGTTTATTTATTCTAATATTTTGATCATAATTTCTTTCATAAATTTTGTTGAAATTTTTATATGATGAAACTGAAAAAGTTTGACGTTGGTAGTACAAAACTAAGTCTGAACCAATATTTGAGTTTTTCATTAAACACAAAAAATATTTAGATTCCATTTATTGCTTGTGGCTAAGAAAAATAGGAGCAGCAAAAAATGTATTAAGAGTTTGGACCCTGCATTTTTTCAAAAACTATGGCTGCCATAAAAACTTCTTCGCATTCCTCGGGAATTCGTGTCAGAAAATCTTGCTAAACCCTACTATTAGAGACACTAAATCTTTGGAGATGGAGAAAAGACTTTTAGACAAACAGATTAACTTTGATCAATTTCAAACTAGAGACATTGTGAAATACTGTCTATCAAAACTCTCTAATATTTTTCTATTTGTTAAAAGTTTTGCATGTGTTTATGTAAAATTTAAGTACAAAATTTCAATGACAAAATCAACACATAAATTTGAAAAATATGGAAAGGAAAGAGGTATTTATAGTTGGTTTAAGGTATTTTAAATGTGAGTAAAACATCTACAAAATCTCTGATTCACTTAATAATGGTGGATATACTGGAAAGACTAATATATGTTGATAAATAGAGCCCCTAATCCAAAATGATAGTGAGAGGACAATGATCAGATGGTGACATTTTTGGATTATCCAAATATTACTGTAAACATCCATTCAAATCACATATTTACAGTATTGATACAATATTCTATATGTTTCTCTACTTTGTACAGTATTGTATAAAAGTATTTTCTTAGTTTTTTAATGTAGCCTATATCTTTTACTTGACGCAATAGGGAATACATTTAGTAATTTTGTATATATTGTATTACTGTTGCAAAAGTTAACTAAAGAGTACTTTTTTTGTTTTTACTTTGATGTTGTTCGTTGTTTGATACTTTGTTGTGTTTAGTTCTATAAATTCTGCCAAAAACTATATTTTAAAAATTTCCAAAAATTGTTTGGATTAACTAAACTTTTGGATTAGCAGTCTTCAGATTGGCCTGAGTCTAGTGTATAGAGTACTATTGTAATTTGAACAAAGAGGAAAGTTGGTGAAAGTAAATTTTTGTAAAAATTTGGGAAACTCTAAACACAAGTTTTATAGTAATTTTGTGAGGTAAATTAAAAGGAAGGATGTAACACAGGTGTAATCTCTGCTTGGTGGAACCCAGAGGGTGGCACAGAAAATAATCTTCTACCTTGTAAAATGCAGTTACACCACTGCAGACTACTATTTAGTTCCATAAGAAGAGAAAATAATTCAAGCCAATTACAAGTAATGCTGTAATCTCAATGACTAGCAATTCTTCAATTTAGAGACCACAATTTAGATCCAGCAAAATTAAAAAAGAATATCACATTCATTAGTTCAATAAAATTTTATTTACCAATACAGAAATCTGAAAAAATAACATCAAGGATGTCTTCGGTAGAAACATGTCCCGTTATCTTCCCCAGATGACGCATGGCTTGCCGAAGACATTCGGTCATTAAAACTACATCACAGTTTTGAGCAGATTCTTTATACATATTGAGGTAGGTTTCCATGGAATGAAGGCAGTCCTGCAAATGGTAACGATGCCGACTTTGGGTTATACTGGGGCTCTCCCGACTAGGATTAGCACACCTGAGGGAAATAAGATATCATTTGCAAACAAATTATAATATTTAATGAATATTTATATGTGAAACAAATGGAGGGTTTGCATAATTTTGTGCATAGTTTGCACATCGTCTAGCAGAGAATGCCAAAATCAAATCATAAAAAACTCATACGATGTACAAAGTCACGAAAAGTACCTTATTTGGGGCCTTCTAGAATCAAACCCATGATACTTAGGAGAGCTATCTCATTTATTTTCTACTGTCAAAGTTGGCGACTTTACGCAAAAAGATCGCTGGCTCAGTGATGTTTTTCTTTTAGTCTCAAAAAGTGTCTCTATATTATTGGAAAATGCAGAAGAAATTTTTGAAAATCTGTGCAATGTACAAACACTAAAAGTACCCTTTTTGGGGGCTTTCTAGAATCAAACCTATAGTACCTTGGAGAGAAATCTCATTAATTCTCTATTCCGAACCTTGAGGTCTTCAGGAGAAAATATCGCCGGGTCTGTGACTCCTTTCATTTAACGGGAAATGATAAAAACGTTATCATTAAAAACCCACATGACTCAGAAAATCGCAAAATGAGGTATGTTTGGGGCCTTTTAGGATCAAACCCCTGATACCTAGGAGCAATGTCTCAATTTCTCCTTAGCAAGATGGTTGGTGTCTTACCATTGATTATATAAAAAATATATATTTTTTAATATAGTCTCCTATACAAGGTGGCTTTCAGGGCAATATGTTCTTCTTCAGTTTAAAATGTNTATATATATATATATTATTATTATTAGGTGCGTATAGACCCTGTTTGGATCAAGCAAAGCATTCTGACTCATTTTTGACGCTCCAAACTTCTCTCATTCTTTCCTTGTGGATTCTTTTCCTCCCTTCTGTCCACTTTTCCCCTGGTTTCTTTGGGATTTCATTCTCTGATGTCACGTTCCACTTGTTTCTGTACATGTTTTTATCTTTAATTTCTGTTGAGTCTATTCGTGCCCTTTCTAGATCACTTCTAACTTGTACCATCCATGGTATAAGTGGATATGACACCTTGTATGTATGTAACTACTTTCTTGGTTAGTCTTGTCGATGGGAGTCTACTGATGTGTCCGTAATATTTTAACCTTCTTTTTCTAATGTCCGCTGCTAGGTTGGACATCTTCTCTGTGGTTTTCTTAGAGTGTTTCCCTCCTCTGTTAATTTTGGGCCAAGAATTTTTCTCATGATTCATAAGTGTCTCACATGAGTATAGTACCTTGGGTTTGATTACTGTGTTGTAGTGCCTGGTCTTTGTGTGTATGGACATGCATTTCTTGTTGCGTATATTGTGTGTCTTGCCGTATGCCCTCTTCGTTTTCTGTATATATATTTTTTTTGTAAATTTTTAACCCCTTTATTTTTTCTTCTGAAAAGAGTACCTAAGAGGAGGTAAGGGGTTCCTTAAGTAAGCAGGAATTACCTCGAGACATTTTTATAAAAATTACATTCATTCTGTAGATTTCCTTACATTAATATGTATATATTTTATTTTTTACAAAGGGGAACAAACAATAGGTAGCAGGAGATATACAAAAATAATAATATTTCAAAGGAATGATAGCTCATTTTACTTTAAAATTAATAAAGAAGAAATAACAAAAGTGAGGTGAAGCATAATCAGCATGCATGAATTGCTCTTGGATTTTCATCCAGTTGATGATCTTTGGTGACAATATTGACAAGAATATTTCAAACTGGCGTTCCAATCAGCAAAAATTTATTATCCCTGCCTGGGCGCACATGTCATTAGTTTGTAAGATAAGTTTCAACTTGTTCTCTCAAGTAGTTTGTTTACACGTATTGTTGCAGTAGATGTCTTTTGTTTGTGTGAAAATATCCATCTACTGCCCTCTCAACTTCTTCATTGGAAGCAAAGCGCTTCCCAAAAAAACATTTCTTCATATTTGGGAACAGATGGAAGTCTGAGGGTAGGGATGCACCAAATACACATTTTGGCCAAATACCGAATAGCCGAATTTTAAAATCTGCATTTGGCCGAAGCCGAATATTATCTTCATTGAAATAATTAGAGGTTACAAGAAAAATCATAAATATTTATGAAAATTTTTTATTTAATAATTATTGGAATAATATAAAAATCTTTAATAATCAAACTTCAGAAGTTGTGGATTATACTGGAGGAACAATAGTTTCTCTGCTGCCAGATTACTCCTGTGGTTACTGTACTGCAGATTTGCAACACTAAAGAGATGCTCACTTTCAACAGAAGTTGGTGGTGGAGATAAATACTTCTTTGATATTTCTGCTAGAGTAGGAAACTGCTGGTGGTGATGTTTCCACCAAGTTATAGGGCAGTCTTTTCTCTCTAATAGTGGTTGATTTACATCAGTGGTTCCCAAACTTATTTGGCTTACCGCCCCCTTTCCAGAAAAAAATATTACTCAGCGCCCCCCTGGAAATTAATTTTTTTCTATCTTTTTCGTAAAATATATTAAAGAAACGTGTAAATTAGAAACATTGAAGTTTGAAATTATGAACGCACGCGCATTTACGCGTGTAAAAACGCTTCCACGCTGCAGTTTTAAATCAATTTAACGGTGAAATTAGATACATTTACATTTACGTTTTAAATTCTTAAGCTTAATTTAAATGGTAAAAGAATGTTTCTGCGGTTGGCCTCTTAATGCTGAATTAAGTTAACTGAGTTATGTTTTCACAAGTTATTCCATGACTTTTTCTGTGAGGCCCTCGCGAAGTCACAAAATCTCTCACGTGATCGTTATTCGTAACATATTTGTAATCGAAATCCACAGGGCCCTGTTAGCGTGGGTACTGGTGCCATCGCACCACTTGCCACCCCCAAACATGTGTGTGGCACCACATGAACAGTAGCAGTGTGCGATTGCACATACCTCAATGCAAGTGAGGGAGTATGCGGGAACTGAGCCAACGTCCAGTACGTTGTTCAAAGAAAAATTAAGCTTTATGAGCGGAATACATAAATCAATTTTTCTAAATCTTCTCTTCATTCTTTTATGCTTTCACCGCCCCCTTACAGTTATTCATCGCCCCTCAAATGCACCTGTGGCCATCACTGCCCCCCTGGATCGCTGCAGCGCCCACCAGGGGGCGGTAGCACCCACTTTGGGAAGCACTGATTTACATAAACAGTTATTTCTTCTTCAACTTTTGAAGGTTGAGATTTGGTAAGTAGTTAAGAGGAATCGATTTCATTGAAGTCCCAAATATTGAAGCCTTGTATATTGCTTGGAGTTATCTGTTTATTTCCAGAGAAAGATTTTAACTGTGAAGTCCTCATTTATAACTGTGCTCTCCTCATTTAGCTCTACAATCTTGGCATGTACTTGAAGCATAGTCTCACCATTCATAAAAATGTATCTTTAAATCTCGGATCTAGAAATGTAGCAATGTAACTGGCTTTCAATATCAGAAAATCGTTTCTGAATTTTCATTTGCATGGCAGTTTTCATTGCATGCAGACCAACTTCAGAACCTTCTCTGGAATAGAATGACAGTAGGATCTTAATCTCAGGTATCATTAAAGAATCACTTGCACTCTCATGACACATAAGTTTTGTAATTTCTTCAGTAGGTTCCAGTAAACGAACTGCTTTCTCTGTGAGCATCCATTGGTCATCTGTAGGTCCCGTTAAGTTGATATTGCTATCAGCACAAAACAATATTACCTTTTTCTTTTGTCCCAACAGCCTTTTTAACATGTAATAATTGATATTCCATCTTGCTTGAACATATTGTATAAGTGCATGACATGGCAGTTTCAAAATCTCTTGTATTCCCTGTAGTTTCTCTTTGGATGATGAGGAATGATGGAAGTGTCCTACAATCTTTCTGCAGAGAGCAAGTAACTCTATTATGCTGCGATGAGCTAAAATTGCTTGGTAAACACATAATTGAAGGGTGTGAACAAAACATCTTGTGCTTGTAATTCCTAGATCACTCATAGCCATCACCATATTTGCTCCATTGTCAGTGACAATCACGTGACACTTTCCTTTATCGATATTCCATTCTTTCAATATACCTTCAATCAGATTCATTATATTACTAGCCGTGTGAGACCCAGACATTTTTTGGCAAGCAAGTAAAGCAGAAACTTGTTTGAATTCATTATCAATCCATTGTGCTTTGAGACTTAAAAAAGATTTCTGGTTGTTTCTACAAGTCCAGATGTCTGTTGTACATGATAGACATGTAGCCCATTTAATTTTTTCATTGACCTTCTAGAGAACAGCAGAATGTACTTCAGGAACAATTTTTTCTGTCAAATGTTTCCAAGAAGGAACTTTTTTACATGGGATTCACTGCTTGAGCAAATCTCAAAAACCCTTCATCTTACAATTGAAAATGGTTGGCAATCTATTGCTAGCATTTCAGCAAGAATTCTGTTTAATTTTTTAGCCTCAACAGTATCAGAACTATAAGGAATTGCCTTATTGAAGCATTTTTTTAATGTCTTGAAGTTTGATTGGCGAGAGAAAAATCTGTTTTAAGTGCTTCATTATTTTCGAATTCTTTCTTTTTTTCTTCATATTTCTTATACTCTTTATTATACCTGGATCGAAGATGGTTATTCATTGATGTTGTTGTGAAGGATTTTGGTGTTTTTCCTCCTCTTGAAATTTTAAAGCTGCAAATTTGACATTCTGCCTTCAATCCATCCTCACAAGATGTGAAAAATTCCCAGATTGGGCTCTTTTTTGAGAAACTCATGAGCTAAATGGAATTAAATGAACAAGGATTTCCCAAATTCAATTTTCAGTTACTGCAAACAGAAAATACAAATTTTTGACCATGGCAGTGCAACTTGGTGGTAGCAACTTCCGAATTAAAGGCAATAATAAAAAGTTGCATACTGCTCTAGTGAAGTTTCAGTCAGTTGAAAGTTTTTTCCCGATGTCACAATAATATTTTCATTGTAGTTAAGTTACGTCTACAATGAGACCTTTTCGTGTCACCATTGAGTGCACAACTTGGATTGCTGCAGAGTGTACGTGGGTATACTTAGACTGATGTAGCTAGATCTTTCAGCAGTGCTGTTCTGATATGGCAATGCCGAATTCCCTTGGGATGGATTCACTCAGCGTGATGAGATCAGATTAACGACGTAAGTTTTTCTTATAATTCATTGATATGGAGCTTGTTGAGGAAGTGGATGCCATAGTTCTTGTTAAACAGAAGTGCAAACTCTGAGAAATCAAATAGCGATACATTGGAGTAATCACTAGGACAGAGAGTTGGTTCTGTTTGTTTTCAGCCATTCATCCATTCATGTTAACTAATTTTTCGAAATTAAAAGGCAATCATTCTAACGAAAACTGTGGCTATGTGTGGACAAATGAGACAGTTAAAGCCCTAGCTATTGATGAAGATGATTTTAAATGAACAAATGGGATTAATACAGTGTTTGACCATAGCACTGTTAAAATAAGTAGTTATTCGGCTATTCGGCCACTGGGGCTGAGATTTTGGCCGAATACTAAAGCCGAAGCTGAACTTCGGTGCATCTCTATCTGAGGGTGCTAAATCAGGAGAATAAATCCAGTATCCCAGCCAATGCACCTTTGTGAGCAGGTTTGTTGTCCTGGTGAAAGATGATTTTTTTCTTCTTCAAGCCAGGCCTCTTCTTGTGAATTTTGGCATCCAGCTGATCAAGAAGGTTGGAGTAATATTCGCCTGTAATTGTTCTGCCTTTTTCAAGGTAATCAATTAACAGGATCCCTTTCGCACCCCAAAACACACTGGCCATGACCTTCTGGAAGATGTGAGCGACTTCGCTTTCTTTGGCGCTGAACCACCGGCTTCCACCCACTGCTTCGACTGCTGTTTTCCATTTCTGGCATGTAGTGGTGAACCCATGTCTCTTCCATGGTGACAAATTGCTGCACAAAATTGGTCGGTGCCCTCTTGAATTGGTCCAAACATTTCTGCGAAAATCGCTTGTGCATTTGCTTTTGATCAGCATTCAGCAAATGAGGCACCCACCTTGCCCAGAGCTTTTGCATCCCCAATTCTTTGTGCAAGATGTTTCGCACCCTTTCTTCTGATATCCCCAAGGCCTCAGCTATCTCACTCACCTTCACACTTCCTTAGGGGTTAATCCATCCAAAACAAAGAATTTTATAACCACACGATATTCAAGTTTATCCATTTTAACAAAAAACACGAAAGACGTCTACTGCAACAGTGTGTGTAAACAAACTACTTGAGAGAACAAGTTGAAACTTGTCTTACGAACTAATGACATGTGTGTCACAGTCTAATGTGCCCAGGCAGGGATAATAAATTTTCACTGATTGGAATGCCATCTCAGTGTCAGGCCGAGAAATTTTCACCTTACCCTTGTACTTATCAAAAGAAGTTGGGGTTCTTAAGTGGAATTTTTAAACAGCCTTATCCCCAAAGTTGAAGGAATCCCAATCTTCAAAATCTTTCATTTTATTTAATTTGCACTTAAGATAATAATAGAATTAATTCATTACATTAATCATCATAATTCACTTAAATGTATCGCATAAAACTAGAATTGGACTCACAGTGTTGTTAATTTCCTCTTGAGTGAATCCATCATATTTGGTATCCCAGAGTTGTTCTCACAAGATATGGTACACACGTTGGAGAATTTTCTCTCTAACAATTTCAACTCTAATTCATCTTTGAGCAAATCTGTCTTGTTAAATATGAGTAAGCAATTTTCCTTCAGACTAAATTTCGATTTCACTCCAACATCTGCCAATTTTCTATTTGATTTAAGTCCTGTCTCAAATATCACATCTGAGATCTTTAACTGTTCCGCATAGCACTTGACATAATCTTCATAAGATAATTTCTCGTTCTTTATATCTTCATAGAACTTCTTAGAATCTACTACTAACAAAACAAGGTCAGCTAGAGAGACACATTTTCGAGCTCTCTGCACACCTTCTAATTCAACCACATCTTGTGTGTCTACCCTCAGCCCAGCCGTGTCAGACAAAATAACTGGGAAGCCCTGAATGTTGAGGGCTCTTTCAACTATATCTCTTGTAGTACCAGGGATGGAACTTACAATAGCTGCTGGCTGACGACCTTGACAAAAACAAAAATGCATGCTGAGGCTAAACAACAACAGTTCAAATGGATTAAAGAACAGCATTTAACATCATCATAGCTTAATGAACTAAAAATAATAAAGATCAGGAAGATAAAATACTCAAATATTGAGAAAAAATCATTTTTACTTACAAAGTAAATTCAATAAGCTACTTTTTCCAACATTTGGTTCTCCAATTATGGCTACTTTAACACCATCGCGCAATCTCTCTCCACGTCGACCATCTGCTAAATGTCTCTGTTTCAGAAAATCAGAGCTATTATTACAACAGAAGAAATATGATTAAATATAATTCATTATCTATAAGAAGGAATGGCATACTTTCAAATCCAAAACAAGGGTCTGAATAACTTTTTCATTCTGTTCCAAAATATCATCCTCAATATTTTCATCTTCGCTGAAATCAATGTATGCTTCCACATGTGCCACACACTGAAAATGGGAAATAAATATGATCAGATCAATTTGCCCATTATGTATCGAAATAAAAATAATTGCACTATAATTGTGGTAAACATTCCACTTTTCATAGGTTCTAAGTCATAAAATGTGCCTAAAGTTTTAGACATGTCACACAAAATATTAGATAGAACCTATCCTTCAATTATTCTTTGGAAATAAGATATATTGACATGAATAACAAAACCTTTAAAAGTGTTTGTCTCCAAACCATGTAGACCTTGCTTAAGGAACCTTCCATTTGATACAATGCTTGCTTTCTCTGATATTCAGTTTCAGCTTGGATTAGATCAGCAAGTCCCTCCACTTCTAGAAGATCCAGTTTTCCAGCATAAAATGCTCTCTTCGTAAATTCTCCTGTAAAATCAGTTCCACAAGTGGCATTCTCTGTACATACAATCCAAGTAGTTACAGAAATAAAATTTAGAGTAATTTTGCTCACCAGGATCAGCTGGGCGATAATCATTCAGTTTTCCTAGTGTTTCCAATACAGAGGTAACCACAGCAAATCCTCCATGTACATGCAACTCACATACATCCTCTCCAGTGAAACTCTTTGGACCTTAATTATTGGGATAAATATCATATTCTAAAACTCCTTTATCACGACAGACATGAGAATAGTCAAAGAGGAAAAAATATTATCTTCACAGCAGAGTTTGGTACCTCATCTCATAAATTATTAAATTGGTGGATTTGAAATGCAATTAGATATGAGTTGTTATTTAAAAAATAACGAACGGGAATTAAAAAGAATATTATTTAGCACATTAAAGGCATTTATGATATTTACTGTGAAAATTTCCCTTCCAAAGAAACCTTGATGGATGCAAATTCCTAAGACTATTAATTGTCAGAAATTATCGATGATCATACCCAAGATATTAATTACTTAGATATTTATCAAACTGAAATTCTTTTGGTCTATCTCATTAATTCTTTTTGTGAAATTATATACTTTAATTACTTTTCGAAAAAAAGGTTTACATGATGCCACGCATTTACCAGGAAACCAAATAACGATTCCATAGTCAAGGATTTCATTCGTCAAATGGTTCTTTATCTTTCTCAGATTAGCCTGCCTTGGGGTAGGAAACTTTTTCATCCCTGCGATTCCAAATAAGCTAGCTGACGCTTCAGGCCCCGAAACTCTTATCACAGACACGCCGCACTTTCCGTAGCCTGCAAAGATTCCAACGCATAATCGCTAATAAGGAGGAAATGCATTTTTTTTCTGATGCATTACCTAAATTTTACTTAAATTTTCATTCAGCTTCTCCTACCTGATGATAACGCAAAAATTGTGGACTTGTATCTCAAAGTCTTACTCCGAAATTTAGACGCCGAATTTAGAAGAGAGACAATTCTCGGAAGCAAACGCATGATTTCCAAAAATATGAATATACTTTACACCCTTTACTGCAAGAACGTTTTCCGCAAATCGGCTTTTGATTGTTCCGCCTCCACGCATAACGCGTTGCCTTTTCTTCGAAATAGTTCGGTGGATTTGTGCATATGGTACATATGTACGCTTTAAACAAATGTCATTTTTACATTATTTCCCGAACACCCCTCCCCCTTTTAACGTTATCTTGCAAAATAACATTCATTTCTTGGAACAGTTCCTGAGTGTTACTTTGTTATAACATTTTTGTGACCAATAAAATTGTTTACTGATGAAATATAGACAACGTAATCCGAAATATTGACAGTAAATGCTTTTAACTTGATTGCATTGTAGTCTTACAAGACAATAGTTATCACAAAAATATTTCACCATCACTAAATCAGCCGAACGTATATGAAAGACCACGAACACAGTTTGAGGTTATCAGATTTGTTGGCCTTATTCAAGTATGAATATTTCCTGGAAAAACATATAAGTGTTCGGATACAGTGGTGTTTATTCAGACTACTGTGATGGAATGACTTTTGACCGAATCAGAGAATATTATTATTGTACATGAAGTAGTGAGGATCTCTTTGCAAAATATTTCCCTCCAGCACGTACGGCTTACTCAAGGCAATTGTTTCTGGTCTAGACTGACGATAGCCTCATGGGCGTCGTAAACATCAAGTTCATAATGTATTAACTCGTTGATGTAAAGAAAAATGGGAACGGAAATTTTAAAATCGTTCGAAATCCTTCAAGAAGAGTTAGAACGGGCAAAAGATACTTTAAAGGGAGTAGACGAAAATATAAAGCGACTGATAGGAAGGGATCCTAACGAAGGACCAACAAGGTAGATAATGATATATTACAGTTTTTCTGAATAAAACCAAGAATCCAATGTATTTGAAATGATTCTATTTTGAATACGAACATTTTTAAGTGTTTCTCGTGGCCATTCTTTTAACCCTTAGGCTATTGCTTTGCATTACATTTACGTTGTTGGAATGAATTTTGTTGTCATTCAGGCCACCGGCTTCACGGACTGGTTCTGGACAATTGGAAGAATTTCGCGGTCGACCCCAAGCTCGGTAAGCCAGGAAAAAACTATTCTTGTTGCAAAGTGAACAGTACTAATAAATATTTTACTTCCATGTAATAGGCGTTGGACTGTTGGCGAGGACCATGGAAATGGAGAACAGCCGGCTTTGAAAAGACCAAGGGACGGGCTTTACAATAGGTGATTGTTATATTTGTACTCTAGTTATTATGTATGTATTTAAGTTTAATTTGTTATAATTAACATCAATATTTCAACGTTTTGAGACTTTTTCTTGAATCTTTCGCGTTAAAACTCGTATGTCCTTGCTTGAATTTGGTTTCTTTGTGCTTCATAATTTAAGTTTATTTAGCCTTGGATTCTAGTTGAATGAGCAGAATATGTCCCACGACTAAAAATGAGTTTGTATGTAATCCAACAGGTTAAGTCAATGAAATACTGCGCATCACGGTTTTAAGTAAATATTTTAATTATTATATTAAGATTATTAATCTTGATACGTTTTAACATCATGAGTGTATTCTTTTACGTAAAAATTAAAGTCAAATACCTGTTGATTATCTTTATCCAATTTAAAATTCATTGGAAATCATCCCCGGAAACCATTAGTCTTAAAAATAATACACCTTGCTTTCTTCAATTCAGGCAAAGTTTTCCCGATGAATCAACCCGAACGGTACCTGATCAAGATAGTGCAGACGAAGAAGAATTTTCTTCAAGGGTGAGTAATTCCTGATTGATTTAGAAGGTGATTAGTAAGTTGAGTTGTTTAGAACAGATGATTATGATTTTGATATTTGTTCATAGGAACAGTAGCGACTCTGTTACTAATTTATAATTAATTGTTATCATATGAGATAATGTAGAAATGCAATTTTCCTAAGACAATAACTCTAATAGCTGATTGAGCCTGAATGTTTGGTTGTTTTATTTTTAACATTTGCCTTTCATTTGTTGGTCTGATGTCACCTGAGCCATGATAAACATGAGACTTATGAAAATTAAAACCCTCATAATTTTAGAATTATCAAAAAATAGTGTGTTTTTTTTATATAAGAGGATTCAATGCTAAATATGAAAAGTCTTTACAGCTGAAGATCTTATAAATATGGTACAATCTGTTGTTTGAAAATTGTTGATTGGTCCATATGGTGATTCCTTGAGATAAAGAAAATTCTTAAGAAAATCACTCTTAGAAATTCTATTTTGGGGTGTTTTACTATAAATATTATTGATTTTAAAACACCAGAGAATAGTCTTAACATCTACTGAGCAGAATTTTGAACTTCCTGCAGCCTGCCGTTCCATCAAGAGTGATAGCAACACCTAGAGAGACCAAGTCTCGCCAAGAAGTATTGGCAGCTCAAAGTGCTGATAGTCAAAGCAAAGCAAGGTCAGTAAACTGAACAAGGATGAGCCGGTTGAAGTTTCCCTCTAAAGCCCTAATCTGTCCCATTTAACTTTTACTTTCGGCAGCTTCTTAGTTTCAATATCTCAGAAGAAATGCAATTTACTCATAGACATTAAGACCTATCTTTTGTACTCATTGGTGCCAGCATTGATATAATGCTTAAGTGAGTGAAATAGAAATAAATGAAGGAATTAATATAAATTGTATACTTGTTTAGAAGATTACTTTTAATTGAAAAAAATTAGGAGCTTTAACGTAAGAGGGGTATTATGAATTGTCTTTTACATGTAGTATAACATGTTAAAATCATATTAATTCAATGATTTATTGTACAACTGATTCTTAGAACAATATGTACTGAATATTTATGTTTGGTAAATAGAGATATCAGATTTGGCCAACTTCCTACTTTCTGAAACTTGCAAATATGTTGTTGTATGCCTTTTCTTATATAAAGATGCAGTCAATGTATAAGATTGAAAGCAATGTGATGAAATGTTGAATATTCTCTCCTTTTCCCTTATCACTAGAAAATATCCATAAGTTAAAATTAATCCACTAAAATTTCATTACCATTATTAAGTGGTTATGGGAAATCCTTTCAATTTGCATACAATACATATATATGTTAGAATATTTAGTAAAGATGTTGGGGGTTGATCAGAGCATGAGATTGGTCTTCGAGTACATACATTAATTAAGAATAAAATTGAATTTAAGAATCGAGGAGATACGAGAAATCTTGATTGTCTTAGAGGCTGATTAACTTCACTGCTTTCCCCTCAACCATAACTTTCTCATCATTGTATACTAGAGCTGTTAACCAACTTGGACAGATTACCTCATTCCCTTTTGTGCTATATAGTTTTCATTCAATAGAATCTTGAACTAGGTCTACCAGCTGTATCATCTATCATGGAACTTTATTTAGGAAACTGATTTTTTCCAACATGTGTTTTTACTTAAATGTTTGTAGAAATTATAACAGCAACCAGTATTGTTTGATGATGATTGTTTCCCAAAAATTTACTGCATCAGAGCTATAAAGAGAAAGCAGAAAAATTAATGAAACTATGAGACATTTTATTGATATGTGTGATTTAACTTAAGGTCTCATAAAAGGTATTAAAAATTAGCAGTGTTACAGGAAAATGAGTATAATTTACTCATTTAGTATATTTCTCAATTTAGAAGAACTTGATTCTGAAACTATGATTTCTCTTCTAAACAGGAATCGCCGAATGTTTGGTGCACTCCTGGGTACATTACAGAAATTCCAGCAAGAAGAAACACGTTTGCGAGAAAAGGTTAGTATTATATATTATGATATATTTTTGTTCTATTGTGTTCTGCACATTCATAGCCCTAAAATTCAAGTCTTGGTATTTCAAGATTGAAACAGTACTACTGCTGGTTAGCAACAATAAATAACTGAGTTAAAAAAAGGATAATTGTAAGATAGTAGGGTGATTAAGAAATCAGTTTTACTTTCCTTAAGAGTTTTTATAGTATTCGTAACTTTTTTTATATACAAATTAACACCAATTTTATGCTCAATGAAAAAATTTAAATAAAATAAAATGTAAATTAAAAGTTGTCAGCAGAATGCTGTTTACTAGGAAGTTACAACACCAAATCACTTCCAATTTCTCCAAGGATGCACAGGGATTCAATGAAAGCAAACACTCTCCACGACGGCTAAACAAGAACAACTTTATTTCCTCACGCTGCAACTACTACATGCCCTACATCCGGTTTTACATGTAGTTCTAGAATTACTCACAGGGGTTTCCATCTAGCCGCTAGATGGTGTGTAAGTCGTGAATACCCTGCAGTTATGCATTAGCAGACTACAATTAGTGGTGTCATTCCACAAATCTGATGTAAATGATTGCTATTACGTAGTCATACTAACAAAAATGAGGCTGAGACATTTAGAAGCTGCCTAATGTCATCAGAATTTCATTTGATTATTAAAAATCTGACAAATCTACCTTGAGTAATGAAATAAAATATAACTTCCACAGAATATTTTATAATTAGCAACTAGTGGGGAGCCAGCATTATCAAGCAACAAAATTAACAAATTACTGTGCTTAAGGAAGGAGCAGGAGAGGGGAAGTAGATAGGGAGGGAAGCGATGGGGAAATTGGAAGGATTATGAAAAAGTATTTTCGGAATGGAGAACAAAGGTGATGGGTTGGGAAAAATGTGTTCATTCGTGAGCGTCTTGTCATTAGGGAAGGAAACAATTTCCATTTCTAAAAGATCCAGTGAGTGACCTTGTCTTCCTTATGCAGGCAACATAGCTGTAAGTTGGTGTGGTGTCCCTTATCTAACAAATGCAGAGCGAAGTTGGAGATAAGCGGCCCCCTCTGAAGTCGGAAGTCCTTGTTATGCTCTGCCGATGTTGTCCTTAGAATCCTCCCAGTTTTTCCAATATATTTACCTTCAGAGTCCCCACAGGGTAGTTCATAAACTCCACTAACGTCCAATTTTTCTTTTCAACTGGGAAAAAGCCAGGAGTAATTTATAAAGTACTTTGTTTACACCTTTTCCTATGTAAAATGTTATCTATAAGAAGAGTGAAGTCTCTTAACATTCTCTTTAATAATGAATTTCATTAAATTCTTTTTGCACGTTTGTGGGGAAAGTGGAATTGTATATATGAAAAGCAAATGTCCGTCTGTCTGTCCGTCCCCCTATTTATCTCAGAAACGGCTTGACTTAGAGGTCTGAAACAAACTGCATTGCGTTTCTACGATGCTGATACCCCCCAGGAAAACTATTCTCATCTCTGTAAAGGCCCAGGTTCGAACCCAGGGGCACAAAATAAGTTTCTTTAAGAAATGAACATAAATTAAATTAGAAACAATAGTCCTACGAAATTGAGACAAGTGTCATAAGAAAGGAAAATAATAATAGAATCTCATTTTGGTCAAGAATCATTCATATAAATTTGAAATTGCGAGAACTTTGATAAATAGATAAGAAGTAAAATTCATAAAATTTTTCGGAAATAAACATCCCATCCCTTTGACGACCAAGGCCATTGTTGAATGTTGATTTCATGAATCATCCCGTATAAGTGCACGGGGATAATCAGATAAGTAGGCTTTCATGACTTGAAAACAGTAGAATAAATATTATAAATAATTTATATGATAAGAAATATATTGAGTTATTATGATCTAACGGCAGAATATTTTTGTGCTTAGGAGTACCAGATATATACGATAATAGACTAAATTAAGTCCTGTCTTGCTTGACAGGGGCATTTACTAGTTTCTAATAATCCTTGAAGCATTGTATGAAAAGCTGCGTCTTTGCTATGATACAGAACTATGAATATAAACTATGTGGAATGGTTTGAATTGCAGACAAAGTCTTCCTAAATATTTCAAATGACATTTTACCCTCTTTCAACGTTAATTTTAAGTTTAAATAATCGAGGGAGCCTTCTCTTTCTTTTTCCAATGTAAAGTCTATTTCTTGGTGAACTAAAGATAAAAAATTCACTAAAGAGTGTAATTGACTTGTTTCCTCCCCAAACACGCATGATATCATCTACATAACTACACCAAAAATTTTACCTAAGGTCTATTACCATATTCTCTTTTTGTTCTTCCCAATTTTTTCTCCCTTTGATTGTTGTAAACACTTGAAGAAGAGAATTAAGCTGTTGTGCTCTCAGGTCATTTCAACTTTCTTAGGTTAAAGGAAAGGGTTTTAGGTACTTGGCACAATAAGACGTGCACCTAGGAAAATTCCCCAAGGAGAAACAGACATGAAAAAAAGTCTGACGCGGGTGACCTAGGTGCATGCTTTATTGTGCCAAGTACCTAAAACCCTTTTCCTTGTTTGTTATCCTTAAAGGGGGGTTCTCCTTACACCACTTTGTATGGTTGGTGCCTCTGCGAGGCCATGGCTGTGAACAATGCTGCTGAGTTGAACGAACTCACATGCCCCATACCTACAGTCTCCCAAACAGCAAGGAGAAATGTTCTGGCGGAATAGCTCAATGGACAGTGCAACCAACCAGCAATTGAGAGTCCCAGTTCAGTTCAATTTTCCTATTTTCTGCCCTGCTCCTATGTGTTTCTACCCTTATCCAGTTAAGCTATTTAGCCAGATCATATTCTCAAGCTGTTTTGGGAAAAAAATCAGTCAGTAGGTCCCTCTTTCCAGATTGGTTCAGTGTTCTCTATCCACTCACACACACATCGATTATGTATGCATTTTGTTTCATTATCTTCTGTCAACAGGAAGAAAAGAGAGCAAGAGTGGAAAAGAAGCTAGAAGATGCAGCTCGAAGAGAGAGAGAAGAACTTCGGAGGGAGAGACAGGAGCTTTTCTTAGATAGAAAGCGTAAGCAAGCAGAAATTCGCAAGATAGAATTAAAAATCCTTCGAATTAAGGAGGTAGGTAGCAGCAGATTTACCAGATGATAATTCAATTTCATGACAGAGGTGTTATTTGTCAGGAAATTATCCTGTCTTAGTATTTACTGTCAGTTGCTGTTTTACATTCGGTATTACTGGCATATATGGTCCTAGTAATCTTCTCGTAAAGATGTTGTTAGAATATATAAAAGGCTATTTTAGAAAGTAGATTTCTATCAAACTTCTTCCTCAGCATTTTTTTATCAAAACTATTCAAGATCCTTGGTTATTATGTGTAAGAAAATATTTTTCTTTTGCTAATGGAGGTTGATTGGATCATTAAGTGATGTTTGACAATATTATATAATAGTAATTGTTTTGAACTAGTGCATGTCATGTTTCAAGAAGTGTGTTCTTAAAAAATGATGCCTCATCTGTTACTGACTGATTTTTGCCTCAAATGTATTTAAAATGTGAAGATAAGTAGTTTTCCATTTAAGATTCACTTGAGAAATGTACCTCTGAGTCTGTACTACTCTTGACGGCTAAATCCCTGGAACCAGAGATAAATTCTAGAACCTTCCTTTGACAAGTGGAAGATTTGAGTTCAGTTTCTCGGAAACATTTTACCTTGATTTATTCTTGTCATTCATAATATTCTTTTACAGAATTAGTAGCTCAGTTAAAAAAAGAATGCCACATTTTGATATTTCTAATTCTGATACAAGTAAAGCCTTCTTATATGTCTCAAAATTAGCATAGAATAGTAACGTTTTTCACAGCAGCTATTTTCTTGTTACCTAAAAACAAAAGATTTTGCTTTAAATGTAGTATTGCTCTTGCTAACCCACTGCTTGAACTGTTTTTCATTCCAAAATGTTAGGGGGTTCAGATATTAAGAATATATTACATTGTTCAGATAATCTAGTTTTCGATTAGTTAAGTATGATTTGCAAGAATAAGGGCCTACTTAAGACAAATATGTGAAAATATACCTCAATTTGAATATTTAGCAGCTTTGCTGAAAATCTGAAACTTCAAAGTGTATCTTAGTTTGGTTTCTCTGCACAAGTTGATGAATTGTATAGCATTTTTCAGTAGAATTCTTCTCCTCTTGAGCAAAAGATATTGTGTATTTCCTTTTTTCTAAATTTTTGTTCATTCTTAGGTTTCTATCAGTGAATTCAGGTGGATTTTCAGTTGAACATGGAGATTATATCAGACAAAAAAACTTTCAGAGGCTTAAGGCTCCATTTTGAATCACATATTCTAAAATTGTCTGTTTTTACATTTAACAATGTAAACAATTTCTATCATTTGAAGTTCCAGTTATGTTCCAATATCTGGTGAACCATTCCATCTATATATGTAATGATATTATGATGTAACCTAGTTATAAATATCATTATTTATAGTCGAAGGAGTCATAGGAATTGTTAATTCTAGAAAACTGCATTTAGGGCACCCAATCAATAAATTATCCTCATTCTCAGTTAACAACTGGGTCAAGCAATGTAGGAAAGGAGATGAGTTGCTGGTATCCTGCCCAAAAACTGGCTGCAAGAGCATGAAGAAATTTTGCTTACTTTCACTTATTCCATTTACAAGAGAAACTTGGCTGCACTTTGCATTGCATCAATTCAATACATAGCAAATCGATTCAAGTATGAGAAGTTCCTTGATTACAGACTGGCTTGGAACAATATTTTTATGGGACTTGTAAAAGTTACTATGCTACAGTTAGTGTTTACTGCAGTAGATGTGCAGCTTGTTTAAAATACTGGTTTTTTATCATGAAAAACTATCCCTGGCTGCTGGTATCAGCGTATTCAACATTGAGGACCCCATTTTTCAAGGTAACATTTTTTCAGATGTTCATATTTATTGTCTGTCTTTGCTTTATTTTCAAAACTGTATTATTATATTTTCTGTTCTTTTGTTAACAGGAATTAGTGGCATAACGTTGAAATATGGTCTGTTGGGGTCAAAGCAGAAATAAAAATTGAGGACACTGCTAAGAATCTACTATGAGGAATAAAATAATTAAATATGCATTTCACATCAGCACACTGGCATAATGCCCAATCGGAGGAACTTTTTGTTGTTCAGAGTAATTCACTCATTCACCCAGTCTATTTTGTAATTCTTCATTTTTAATGAGACATGATTTGCACTAATCTTAATCCAGAATGTATGTGGTTTATGGTTCAGAAAGGTATCATGGTTTTTGATTAAGGAAAACTTTGGAAAGTGAAGAATGGTGTGGAGAATTTTTTTAAATGTAGCTGGGTGAATGAGGGAAAGATTGAGTTTATCTTTGAAATTATGAAGAGCACGGTAAATATGAAGCCACATTCCAGGATGATGAGGTATTACATCATAAAAAGCTGTGGTTAAATTAGTAGAATTATTTAATATTTTCAACTCACTGTTTGAAATAATATGCTTAAATCCTTTTCTATTATGTATGAGATAGCAAGGAAATTTGACGATATAATTCCAGATTTTCTTATTAAGTTTAACTCTAGTTATTTGCAAGTTATGCTGATAAATATTTAGTATTAATTCCTTAGTTTCATTATTACAACAATTTCAAACCTTAAAATTGTTACACTTCTTAAATTCTACCTTTCTTTTCAACACAATACATAATTTATTTGAAACGCTCTAGGAAAGTAGAAAATAGAAATTTAGTTCTGAATTTTGGCTATTTCTGTTTCAATTTCTGCAGAGATAAAATTTATATCTCTGTAACTTGGTCACCCACTAACTAAAATCTAGATTGGCTTTCAGGATAAATTGATTCTAAAATGAAGAAACTGTTAGCCTCTCCATGTTTATGACTTCAGTTATGTCATTTAACAGTAAAACTATCTCAAATTCAAATATCAAGTTTGATCAAGTGTTTTCTAAATTTTCTCTATGCAAAGTAAAATTTTTATGTTTAAAAAGTACATAATATTCTAAGATTCAAAGACTCGTTAAACCATTTATGATAATTAAATGATCTGTAACTTTCATGTTAAATCTTCTGTTGTATTTTATCCTTTTTTTTCATATATATTGGTGTAAAAAATTCTCCGAACATTTTCTCTTTTGTTTAGTTTTGCTGATTAAGTCACAGAAAGTGCAAAAGGATCAGTTGAAGCACAGTATCAGAATAAAGTTAAAAGAATTAAATTGTCTTTGTGCTTTTACTTGATTGACTGGGTGTTTTTGTCAGAGATTTGAAAATAACCTTCTTTGTATGTTTTCCTCACTCAGCAAGACGAATGGGAAGCAAAGCATAGGTACCTTCTCAATTTCATACAAACCAGAACCAAGCCACACCTTTTTTACCTTCCAAAAATTCCTTGTCAACGCTCAGAAGAACGATTGCTGGGCAGCCAAAAGGCTGTTGCTCGTAAGTCTATGTTTACAAATATTCTTCTTTTTAATAATAGAGATTACATGTAAGTAACCTGACTCTTAAAATATTAGCCTCGATGGATTCAATTTGATTAGCTGTTAACAAATTTGGCATTATATTTCATAGTGTCATCAATAATTCTAACTAGAGTAAACTGTTGATTATCTGGTTATTTGTGCTACTCTTTCCTCTCTACAACTCTTATGTTTTATTGATTGAATTCCAAAAATTAAGATTAATAAATGCTTTGAAATTTGGATGTACAAAAAATATGTTTGTAAATTCCACTATCATTTGTTTCTTGATAATTTCCCATTTAACAGTAAAACGAATGGTAGTTAAAGTTTTAATTTAAAGATTTCAGTATTACCCATACTTTATTGGCTTTTCCCAGTGTTCACTAGTTCTGACAATTCTACCTTCTCTAAGATGAGCAAATTTATATTAAGTAAGCAGTTTAAGTTTTATAATGCAGATAATACAAGTAACTAAGTAATAATGAATCTAAAAAAATAAATACCGCATATACTAGAGATGTACTGAATACATATTTTGGCTGAATAGCCGAAATTTAAAGTCCACATTTAGCCAAAGCTAAGGCGAAATATTATCTGTGGATTCAAGAAAAATCATAAATGTTTTTGAAAATGTTATTTTTAATAATTATTGGAATAGTATTTTTTTTTAATTAATAATCACACTTAAGAAGTTGTAGATTATAGTGAAGGAACAATAGTTTCTCTGCTGCCTGCGCTCACTGTACTGCAGATTTGTAACACTAAAGAGACACTCACTTTCAACAGAAGTTGGTGGAGGGGATAGATATTTCTGCTTGAGTAGGATACTGTTGGTGATGTGAATATTTTTATACAAAAGTAAATTAAATTCACATTAAATACCATAATTAGATGTTGATAGAATGTATGGATTACAGATAGCTCTATTAATAATTATTTATCCAATTATCATTTACTATCTGTTGTAGAATATTTAGTTTTAAACAAAAAATTCAGAAGTATCATTTCTGTAATTAGAATTTAGGTTAAAAATTCTGTTTCTGATACTCTGAAAGTTCAGTTGTATCCAATTCTAAGTAATCCATAGAAGTCAAGTTCTTAAGATTTTATGTATTTCAGTGTGATGAGGAAATCTTATTACAATCGTATTTGCTATTATCTATAAAAATCCCAAGGGAAGACGGACATGAAAAAAGCCAGACAGGACCAGCACAATTCCTTGTCTATTATCTATATTTTATAGAAAAATTAATTTTTTGCATTCATAAATGAAACAATGTTATGAAAATTGATATGCTACCTCCTGTATCGAACACTCGAAGGGAAGTCATAATTTAAGTAATCAGTAGAGATCTTTTTTTCTCTTTTGTCTTCCAATTCAGAAACTTTTCTCTCTACAAATTACGTTAAACAAAATGTGTTCAATTATCTCTTAAGATATTTCTTTAGGATTCATTATCTTTGATAAGATGTATTATAGTAATAAGATTTATTATCTTTTAAGATATTTATGTAAAATATTATTATTATTGAGATTGGAAATAAATTGTTGAAAGAAATTCAGTGATGCATGAGTTAGTAATTCTTGTCTAAGTACATTATTATGAAATTTATTATCACAAGCTAGGTTGTTAGTAAAATATAAGATAAGAAGACAATAAACAAACTCTGGGTAATGAGCTACTTGATATTGTAGAACAAATCTCATTATATATCTACACATTTTCTGGATAACATTTTCCAACAAAATGATTGTATACAGTTAATCATGAATGAAAAATAAATAATTTCCCTGACTTTTAATGACAGAACCTTCCTCTATTTTTCTGCAAGCTGAATCCTGTAATGGCTTAATTATAAATGTGTTGCAGGTATGATAGAAAAGAAACGAGAGGATGTTCATGCTGAGTTGGGTGCAATTGAGAAGAGAGCGCAGTGGAGACAGGGATTAGTGGATGCAGGTGAAGATGCTCGCAGAGGCTGGGGTGGAGGAGCCATGGGAATGGGAGGAGCTAGAGGTTTGGCTGCACGCCGTGGGCGCAAACGCTTGAGGACGTCAGTTGGCAATAGACCTCAGATAGAGGAAGCTAAAGAAGAAGGAGAGGTTGGGGAAGATGATGATGATTTTGAAGGTGCCATAGATGATGAATTTGAAGCCATGGATGAAGATGATGATGACATCCTTGGTACAATTCCTTCCGGTCAGTGCTCTAGTATTTATTTAATCCATTTACATTGGACCCATCCAATACTCCACTTAGTGGTTTGATGTGAAGGGGTCTTAGCTTCTTCAGTGGTGTCAAACATTTGTTATAGAAAAATTAATGTTTGGCAACCGTCATCTTAGATTTTGATGATACTTGGTATATTTTATCCTTTCATGTAGATGTGAAACCATGCAAAGTTTTTCTTCTCTATCTCATCTTCTTTTAACAGCCACCTAAGGGACCTCTTGCAGGAAAAGCAGTTTTCAGACCATTGGCTTTTCCATTGCCATGATGGCATACTAACAGATTTGATTTATAAAAGGAATGAGTCCCTAAAATGACTGGTCCTTCCATCTGCTTCTTATTTTGTACTCACTGGCTGAAGTAGCTGGGGGGTTGCATAATACTGATCACGTCATTTTGCTGTTATGTACTTTCATAAATGAATGAAATTTACCTTCTGAGTTTATCAAGCAATTGCAGCTTACCTTTAGCTGTTTTCTGCTTGTGTTCCTTTATTTTATGATCCCCATGTCCAATACAACCTGGAATGCAGTTCATCCCTCTTTGGCATTCAATGCTTTATAGATCCCTGCTAGTCTAATTGTCTTGACTAACAATTCGCACTCAATCCGAGCCAGCAATTTATTACCATTTTTTCTGGTAAATAACACACACCTACTAGATAACACGCATTTTAAAAATCTCTTCACTGTGATTATGTATAGATAACATGCAATTCAAAAATTCCTTCTGTGATAAATGTATTGATAATGCGCATTTCAAAATTGTTATTATGTTGACGAGAATGTTTTTTCACTACTGTAATATTTATGATAATCACTCTTGTGTTTTGAATGGAATTATTTTAACACGTTAACATTTACAATATGTTAGTTGAAATAAAATTGCTCCAGTACTAAGTGAGTATATATTCCATGACTTCCGTGATATATGACGTGTGTTGTTTAGTCATTTGTTTCCGAGTTCAATATTCAAGATATTCAATGAAACGAGATTTTCCATATCACTCACTATTATTTTTATCATTTTTCTATATATTTCGTATAGATAACACGTGGATTATCTACCAGAAAATAGATAAGTCGAGATAATGTATTAGACTTATTAGTCACGTCGCATTCTCACCTGTTCGATGATCTAAATATAATTGACGGAATTTCAGACCATGATATTATAGCTGCAGTAATTAAAACTGAAATAGTAATATCACTCAAGCTGCCACGGCAGGTTTATATGTTTCGTAAGGCTAGATTTTTGGAATTCAGGGATTATATCAATCTAAACAGGGACAACTATTATTGTTTTGTGAGTAGTAATAGCAATGAGGACAGCTGGATAGAGTTCCTCCTTATACTTAAAGAAGGCTTAGCTAGGTTCATCCGAATTAAAACCATGATGGAGCGTAAGGATAGCTTAGTGGGATGAAACCTAAGTTGCGGGCATTGCATAGGATGCAAAGGATTAAGAGGCTAGAGAGAGTTGGAGTAGACTTTCAAATTGAGCGGCAGAAGTATACGGAAGTGCAAAGATTGGTTAAGGAAGAATCACAGAATGAGTTTCAGGAATATAAATCTATAATCCTTTTAGAGCCTTTAGGAGGCAACCAGAAGGAGTTTTGGTCATATGTCCGAGAATCTCGTGGAGGTCAGTCTTCAGTACACAGACTTGTTAATGGTGAGGGATTAACGATTAGTGAGTCGATGGGAAAAGCGAGTTTACTTAATCGACACTACCAGGAAAGTTTTACTTTAGGTGATGGATGCACGAACGAATTTTCTAAGTGGGTTGATTCAAAGATGGGGCCAATCAAGTTGTCAGTGGTTGGAATAGGAAAGTTGTTGAGAGTGGTAGACAAGAAGAAAGTGCCGGGACCAGAAGGTATACCATCGCTTGTTATTCAAACATTGGCGAATGAGCTTGCTTCCCTTCTTTATGTATTTTATAGGAAAACCGTGGATGAAGGCGTTGTACCTATGTCGTGGAGAAGAGCGCATATCACTCCAGTTTCTAAGAAAGGGAGTTCCTCGAAACCGGAAGACTACCAACCGATATCTTTAACGTCAATTTTCTGTAAAATAATTGAACATATTATTGTCAGTTTAATTATGCATTTTCTAGGTGATAAGGGGGCAATAAGTAAATGTCAACACGATTTTCGTAAGGGTAGGTCATGTGATACCCAGTTAGCCCTTTTTGTCAACAACTTAATTAAAGCAGCTGATAAGGGTACCAGTACAGATGCTGTATTTCTAGATTTTAGAAAAGCTTTCGATAGAGAATGGACTTGAAAAAAGTCTGACGGGACCAGGAATTGAACCCGGGTCTCCCAATTGCCAGTCGGGTGCTCTGTCCGTTGAGCTAGAGTATCGCATGTAAAAATAATCCATAAGTTGATGGCTTACGGGGTTAACAAACAAGTGGTTGATTGAATAAAATCATTTTTAGGAAACAGATTGCAGGGTTGGACAGAATTTTGTCTGATGATGTTTGCGTCACATCCGGTGTTCCGCAGGGTAGTGTATTAGGTCCGATTTTGTTCCTAATTTATATTAACAATATAGTGGATAATGTTAGATGTAAGGTTAGGCTATTCGCTGATGATACTGTTATTTACAGAGAGATCGTAACTCTGGTTGATACTGGTTGTTTGCAGAATGATTTGAACGATATTTCAGGTTGGTGCATTGACTGGCAGCTTGACTTGAACGTAAAGAAGTGCGTAGCTATGACTTTTACGCGTTCTGCCAAGGGTACCCGCATACCCTATAATATTTCAGGATATCCGTTGGAGTTTGTGAGGCATCATAAATACCTAGGTATTACGCTCAGTAGTAGTTTTTCCTTCAAAGAGCATATTCAAAGCATAATAGGTAAGGTGAATAGGATGCAAAGTTTAGTCAGTAGAATTCTGAGGGGCTGCTCATCGAGTGTAAAAGAAATAGCATACTTTTCCCTGATTCGTCCTCTCCTTGAGTATTGCTGTGCGATTTGGGATCCTCACGAAGTAGGATTAACATCCCATCTTGAGATGGTTCAACGTAGGGCAGCTAGGTTCGTTAAGGGAGATTTCAGATTTGACAGCAGTGTTTCGGCTATGATAGAATCCCTCGGATGGAACTTGCTTAGTGATAGAAGACTTGAATTTTGTCACTGCGGATCTCGGGGAGGAGATAGTTGATTTTCTAATCCCAGTTACTAACGTACACAATCTTCAAAAGAAAACAAGAAAACGATACAGGGAAATAGTCGCCAGGACAGATAGTTATTTTTGGTCGTTTTTCTTGCGAAGTATTAGAGAAGCTAATAGCTTTCCAGGTTAGTTAGGGATATAGGTGTTTTACACCCCCTGCCACGCACCATTGGCAGTTTGCAGGGCTTAAATGTATCTTGTTGCCTTAAGTTGCCACCTAAAATATTTTAATGTGACGGAGTTCCACAAAACTATACCTTCTTCCGTGGAATTAATGTCTGAACTTAAAATTAAATCTTCTATTATATTTATCTGGTCCTCCTAAGCCAGAAGGTGGAAATTGCATCTATAATAGTTAAACATATTTGTGTCCAGTAGATGGTTTGATTGATACATTTTGAATTAATTGACCCTTAATTAAATGTATGGAAGTATATTTTGTTGTTTATAACTATGGAATCAAAATTCTTAAAACTTTTGTATTTTCAACTTTTACCCATTAATCATTGAGAAAAAATACTATCATTTTCTAAACTTTCATTCTCCTTTTAAATTCCAAGAGTATTTTTTGGGATAGCTCAGCATCAACGATTGTGTTTGCTAAATGCCCCCATCAATCATAATGGAATGCAATGTAAATTTAATTGTCTATTATAACTGATTACATAGACTAATACTAATCAGGATAGTATCTGAAGCTATGAATAGCAGAATTCAGATAAACTACAGACTCAATTTCATTGAACATTATGCAGTTCTTGAGATTTACATAAACTCACTGCTTTAAAACTTTGTTTTTGTTAAATATCCTCATGTCTCCCAAAAATCTTTTCTCACTACAATATATCTTTGTCATCTTGTTTGGGATAAAGGAACATATAAGTGTCCTTTTAAAAATCAGGTTGATTAAGAAACACTCCAACATGGCCATATGTTTTCCCTGCAATTTGTATTTCTTACGTTGCATTATCTGGAATTTCAGAAAATTGCATCCTTTACGTCTGCCATTCGTTGCCAACATGAACATCAAGTTGTTTAGAACATCAATTCTCTACGGATCTGTAATCCCAAGGAATCCTATGCATGAGCTCATATTCAGCAATCATTTTGGTCTTCATGAGGATGTTTATATTGGCATGATTTAAAAAATCTGTTTCTTTGATCTAAATTCTTGCAAAGTCAAACCTACATCCATTTAAACACCTAAAATAAAATTCTATTATCGGTTTTCTTTCCTTTGACACTTGACAAATTTTCCTTTACTTGACTTTTCCATGAGTACTGAATTAAATAGCCACTTTTCAAATTTCACCATCCACTTTTTAACTTGTTCTCTTCTTTGCCTCCTTTACTTATGAGTCCCAGAAGTACCAGACCTAACAAAGAAAGCACAAAAAATTTGGGAAAAAATATCTGTATTTCTCAACGTAATTTCCTTTTTGCTCAAAACACTTTTCCCAGTGATGTTTAACAGCTTCAATACTGTTTATAGTGAGAACTGTCGAACTCCTCAAAATAGCCATTAACCACAGACTCCACCTCTTCATTGTTGGCAAATCTTTTACCACTGAACCGTTTTTTCAAGTTTGGAGAGAAAGATAAAGAAATCTGAGGGGACTAAATCTGGCAAATATGGTGTGTGAGGAAGCAGTTTGAACTTCAACTCATTAATTTTGGTCATCGAAATAACTGATATGTGAACTGGTGCATTGCCTTTATTAAGCAACACTTTCTATTTTGCCAACTGAGGCCATTTTTTCTTGATTTCATCTTCAAATGCTGTAATAAGTTTGCTATGAATGGATGCAAAAACTTGGCTTTATTGCTATGAAACATTGCCAAATACTCGATTGAAGCATCCTCACTATGCTGCATTTGTTTCATTGTGAGAAAATGCAGCACCCATCTCACGCACAGCTTCTTCACATCAAAATATTCATTCAGTATGTGATGTACAGCACTTTTTGAAATGTCTACCATGTCTGCTAGCTCATGCTTTTTCAGTTGATGGTCATCCAACACCATTTTGTGAATTTTCTTCACCATTTCTGGTGTGGTCACCTGATTTGATCAACCACTTATATGTTTGTCTTGGCAGCTCAAACCACCTCATTTAAACTCTGCCACTTATTGTTAACAAGAGTGCAGATTCCTTCAGAGTAGAATTGGCCTTGATATTGGTTTGACTGCAAGCTTTCAAATGAAAGTTATGTATCACATAAGAATGACTAATTTGTTCCAATTGTTGACTAATTGTTTACAAATTCACTGAGAGTATTTACTATTGATGTCTGTCAAAAATACTGAACAAAGTAAAGTCTTGTAACTTCAAACTTAAGCATTTTAAAGTTGGTACTTTTGACTATAGTATTTTTTTTCAACAACTGCCATCTATACCTCAGATTTGGTACTTTTGGGACTACCCTCTTAAAGTGGCACATGACTTGTTCTGTCATTCATTTTGAATATCTTCTATCAAACTAAAAAGGCAGGTGACATAATCTAAATAATAAAGATAATTTTATGATCTAGTAGACTATATGTACATTTTATGATGTGATTCATCTTCAGTGGCATCCACGGTAATTCGGCCAGGAGAAGCAGCACAGCCACTTTCAGACTCACTCATTGAAACCAAGAAAGAGCATTTGTCTGCTTCTGCTCCAGTAGAAGTGGAGTCTTGTGAGGCAATTGAGAGTATGAGTGAGGATGTCATAGGGGACCTACAAGTAGCACCAAACAGGGATGAAACAGAAGGTACTTAATTTCTTGATTTTACTTACAAAGTTTTAAGCATAAACAATGGTAATGTTTTATTCTACTAATTTTTATACAGTCAATTTTAGAACATTTTTGTTTGATTCTGCTGCCATTTAAATTGCTTTAGTAGGAAGAGGTCATGTTGAAATTTCTTCCATTTTTCACATTGCATATTTAAGGAGAGGAGGGGAAAAAAATAGTCGCAGTTCAACAAGAAGCTTCCTGTGGAACTGAGACGAAGTTATTTTTTCCTCTCCTTCATGGAGTTCCACAAAGTTACAGCTAGTTCTATTGATTATATTTGCATATTTACTTAGTTGTATCTATAGCTAATAATATGTGAGCAAAAATATGTTTTTGCTCTCATTGCATGAAATCTAAAAGCAGATTTTGGTCCAACATCTTGAATGGAAGAGACAAAGGAGAGATTAATATTTCTTTCTGTATTACTGAGATCAACACACTAGATCAATCATAATAATGCCAGTGGTTCATTTCAATACTAATTGTAGGAATGCTCAGTGGAACATTGGTTGATAGTCTAAAATGTTTATGTACTATCCTGCAGTTTTTATCTCATCTAACAGTCTAGAAGTCTACATTTCAGTGCATTCTCCACCAGTTGCCTTTTCATTGAGAGTTAATCACTTATTAGAAGTGCACTTCTTAGACATTTTCAGCCTGTTCAAGTTAATTCATAAGATGAATGTTTTAATCTTTGCATCAATTTCCTTGGTTTTTTGATCATTTTGTTGTCTTAGTTGTGGCAATCCCCTGAATAACAAGAGCACCATTACCAACCCTTTTCAACTATTATTTATATAGTATGTGTATGCAGGAACCCATAGTTCAATTTGTATGCTATAATTGAGGGAAACTAAAGGAAATGAGCATTATTAGCAGGATTAATCCTATAAAATACTCATCAGAAAGTTAAAAGTACTTTTTATTGTTAAATCCTCCAACCCATCTTTGCCTTGCACGTGGTTGGTGAGTGTTTTATACATTGTCTCCTTCAAGGCTGCGTTTTTGGTTTATTACAATTTCTTTGCTGTTCAATATTCATTTCTATAGACTTTAATATTATTAAAGTCTATAGAAATGCTGATTAGAATAGCTGTGTTTATGGTCAATGATCAATGGAATGAATTATAATATAAATTTGAGTTGTCACAATCCAATGAAAAGGGAGAGAGATGTCAAACTTTTGAGAGTTGAACTAAGACAAAACTTTACTTTAAAACTAATTAACTGATTTTGTAAGTTTGTTAGCAGCCTTCAGTATAAATGTAGTGTCTTTTAAATCATCGATTAATTTTATTTTATATCTCTGACTTTCCCTTCATTTACTTTATTACTTCCTATTTATATGGCCAGCATGAAAAATAGGCTTGCATCATGAATCTAAACAAGAACATTCAAAATATGATGAATGGGAATCTTAGTTTTGAGGGACCCTTAATGCTAAAAGATGAACTGCTGGAAATCAGAACTGGCAGAGGCTCTCTTTAAATGATTCTTTTAAATATTCCTGTTAGGCTGTATTCAACTGTAATAGATTGATGTTTAAATAATCAACAATAGATGTGTTCTAAGAAGTAGTATTCTTTATTGTTGTTAAAAGTAATATTTGTTTTTAACTTCCTTAATCTCCTTTTTTGTGCCATTCATTCTCTTATTGTATTATCTGTCTTTTGTACAGTCATTGAGTTTATTAAGCATGAAGAAGAAGGCAACGAAGGTGTTACAGAAACAGAAGAAGTTGGTGTGAAAGGTGAACAGATTGCTGATGAAGATTCTCAGCCTGTTTTCGATTGACAGTGCATCTGAAGGTTTGATGCCATGAATAACATTTGAGCATTGATTGAGTGCTGTTTGTGAATGATTGCAGACTTAGTGATGAGTGTTGGATCACTTTACATTGAGACATTGCCAAAGGTACATTTAAATGATGTGTCTGACAGTGTAACAGAAGAGGTGAATTAAATGTCTCGTATTCTCTTTTCGTAAAAAGAAAGAAATTCCTGATTGGTTTATCTTGATTAATTTCCATCAAATTTACATAAGTGGTTTCCCAAAGAATTATACTTTTTAAAGACTTTGATGTTCAAGTTTTAGCAAACTTACAAAAATTTTTGACTGTGCTAAAGTGTTTCTGCCTCTATATATTTCTTTTGATAGTCTTGATATTTGTTTTTAATCATACTGCTCTTAGATCTCTGAAAAGGCAATTGATAATAACTGTGGCCAATCTCTTGTATGTAACCTTAAGAATATACAATGTTAGATTAACTTAAGCATCTTATTTATTTAATAGCATTCCAATGGACTAAAGTCAAATGTCTATTTGTGACCATGTTCATTTCCCACCGACCACTTATATGTCAATTTGGATGTGAGTTGGATGGTCATAATTTTTTGGTAGGTTTTGATATAAATTCTTTCTTAGTACTCCATCTTGTTCCAAAATGGTGGCTGTTCAAATTGTTCATCTAAATGAATGAATGCAGTTGCAATTGCTACTGATACATAGTGACAATTGTGAGAATTCTAGAATTACTTGGATGAGCAGCACCATTCATGCCAAAGGCTCGGTCATTACAAACTAAAATAAAATTCACGGAGGAGGTCATCACTTGTAGAATATTGACATCACAAAGATTTCTTGAATAAAAACACAGTTTTGAACAACAAAGATTTAATTATTGTAGATACGTGAAGCCTTACATCTTTGTTGTTCAAAACTGTTTTTATTCAAGAAATCCTCGTGATTTCTCAAACCATCAAAAGTTTCATAAGCCATGACTATCTGAATATTTACTCATATTTAGTAGGAGTTCTTAGCACCAAATGTTTTTGGAAAATCTTGGGGTATAAACTATACAAGGGAAGGTATTGAGAATCAAAAATCTGCCAGAAATGATCCCACTATATTTTTTCTATCATAAATTACTTTTTTCTTCTGCAATACTTTGTGGGATAATGCTAAGAAATACCTGCATTGACGTGACTGGTTTTGGTGAATTTATACCACCTTCACAACTCTAGAAGAGTCTGCCATATGTGGGGCCAAATGTTAAGACTAATATACATTAATATCAGTACTAGACCTGGTAAACTATAGAAATCTGCAGTATGGTAGTATAGTTCAGTACTTTATTTTAACATATTTCTTAAGTGCAACCAGAGCTGTCCATTGAAATCAAAACGATATTTTGATAGACAAAATTAACACAAGGAAAGTAAGTCATGAACTATATCAATAGCAAAAAATTTTCAACAACGTTGATTTCAGCAAGTAACAGATTTGAAGCTATAGAAATAAAAATCTTGTTTATATCTGGTAATCTCTGAAAAAATTTAAAGTTGATTGTAAATTGCAAACAGCACCTTCATTAGGTTTTAAAAAACTGCATGTTTTCATTATACCATTTCATAAGTAAAATTTCTGAACATGAAAAGCCTTGACGTAATTGTATTAGTTCTTTCACCTCTGAATGAAATAATTAATTTTCAATGATTGCAAAAATTTCATTTATCCTATCTAGCAATTGCTCATATTCATTTTATGAGTGTCATTTTACAAAATAGAGAAGTTTATCCTTTATCTCCTGATAATATTTTATTAACCATTCTACTGATGAATAGTGTAAGATCTTTTGGCAGAATGCTTTCTAGAGGTCTATAGGAAGTCGTTTCTTATAATAAATTTGTTACTCATGGATTATATTTACTAGTAATCTTAAATAGTTAGCTTCCTTGAATAGAGATGTTGATTTTTGTATCCATCCAAATCTTTAACTACTAACTTTATCTGGGATAAATTCACCAATATTATCGTTAAATCTAATTAATTTATTTTGTGATTGGTATGGACTTGCGAGATTGCTGAATAATTTATAACAAGTTTTTTATGATAAAGTCCCAGGATTCAAGATTTATTAAATGAAAAAAAAACCTTTAAGTAGAATAACAATTTATTAAAACACATAATAGACAACAAAATAAATAAAGACCTAAGTAAACATATTTACATGAGATTAAATCGAAGTTGAATTCCATTTCTTATGCTTAAACAAAAGTTATTAATTCAGCATAAATATAATTTCTGCAACTGCTGCAAAAATGTTTCATGCAAGTGATCCACAGATTGCAGTGAACAGAAATAAATGGCTTCCACAGGAAACTATGTCAATAATAAGCTGATTTCCTATTCAAATGATGATTATACACACTAAAGTACAATTTCAATTAACTGAACGACAGAGTAGCCCCCTATGGCAATAGCATATATAAAATGTGCATTCAGAAGTTGAGTTTACCAAGCACTCTTTCCACAAGATCAATTAAATTAATTTCCAACGTGTTTAGAAAATTTTGCTGAATGATTGTTATGATGGTGCTCTTAAATCCTGAATGTATTAATGTCAAAAATCTAAGATGAAAAAGAGAGACCGAACCGGAGACTCTCTAAATTTTTCTCTCACAATACTTTCTTTTAGGCATCATCAAATGAGGAGCTCATTAGGTTTGCCAAATCCTCCTATTTTTAGCCAGCTATTTAAAATAATTGAGTGAAAATAGATAATTCCTTTCTTGACAGTTGCTGAGAATCGTCCTGCAAGGCCATGTTATAATAATTAATGAGTCTAACACCTTGTGGTGTCACAAGGCATCTGAATTCAGTAGGAATTGTATCCTTCACACTTACCCCCTCTGGTCTAGAAATTAAATTTATAAAAGATCCTGATTTCCTGCTGGAATCCCATTTCTTTACAGCTTTTACTCTATCCTATAAATTAATATAAAATCTCTGATCTTTGGTTTGTTAAAAAATTCTCAATGTGTCTCTATATAAAATATAAAATAATGTTCTTGTCCTGTAAAAACCTCCTATACTGTTAAAGGAAGTGCCTGAATCTAATTTGTGAAAAATGAGCATTCGCCAAGATTAGCAGAAGATGGGGTTCCAATTCTGTTCTGGCTCAGAGTCCATTCCATTACAGTTTACAACCATTATCGTTGCAATGACTCACCCACATTTAGAGTGATTAACAGTTGGATACAACTTAAAAAAGTAAATTAATCTATTTGATGTCGAGCAGAAATGTAAACTCCATCTCTGTTGAAAACTCGACTAGTAAATTACTTGTTCGATTCAGTCTTACAACTTGGAAGAACATCGTCATAAATTACACTATTTACATCCTAAAAACTCTTCTATGTACAAAAAAGATATTGAATTTCAGAAATCATAGTTCAATTGATAGAAGTGTCTTTGGAGTTTCTACAGAGACCGCTTTCGTATTTTTGTGCTCCACATTCAAACAGATAAAAAGCAAACATTCACACATCAAATTCACAGACGAGGTCGTAATAAACTCCTACTACTCTCAAAAGAAATATGCACCCTCATTTGTTCCCATTCGTTTAGCTCCCCCCTCTACTCTCCACCAACTTAATCTAACCTCGATGGATTTCTCACAGTAACTGCTTTTGCCGCTTTCTTTTAGGATGATCATCGTCTCCTCCAAAACCAAAGCAGTAATATTCTACAAATACTAGAGCTGCTAAATTTCTGTCTCTGCTGGCAACAAAGACCGAAGTTTTTGATCTGGAGCCCTGTTAGGAAAAGAATTCTCTCGAGGTGTCTGCCTCCAACCCCTGTCTCCTTCAATATCTAAAGATGGTGAACGCATGTCGTGAACCATCGGGTTGTGCAATGAACTGGTATTCCAGTCTTTGTAAGGTGTTATGCCTTCTAATAATATGTTCTGTCGACTAGAGGTCCCCCGACCAGAAGTAGGAGTCGATATTTCACCACTGGAATTTGTTGTCAAAAGCAGATTCTTGTCATTCTGCTTCACACATTGGCAAGTATCACAATGTCTTCTTTGGCATCTTTCCCTCTCTCGTTCTTCTAAAACCTTTGCCATTATAGCTGCAGACACTATGTCAATTCCATCATTGGCCGATTTTGAACTGCTGGATTCTCTCTCTAGAGATAAAAGGAGAGTAACGATTAAAAAATATAATTAACAGTTGTAGAGGCAACTATATCAAAATCAATGTCTTCAGTAATAAATAAATGAATCATCTACATGGTAAGTATTTTAATAAATAATTATCAGGGGCAACTGTATAGGATGGTGTGAGGAATGTTCTATTTTTTGCAGTTTAAAAGGGCAAGTTCTCCATTTCATATCTCTCCAGCAAGCATAATTTCTTCTCCATTCATTTCCAAACATTGAGTTCTCCTGTAGTTTCCTTAAATTCATGACAAAGATTTCATCACATTTTGTTTGGCTACAAAGAAATTTTATCCAAACAAGACTTTCCAGCCCAATTCATATCAATGATGCTAAATCTTTTCTTTTTTGAGAGCATCATCATTACCAGGTAGAAGTGCATCAATCACCAAAATAAATACAAGTAATCGTGTTCTAACTATATCATAGGTATGATAAAAACAGGATATCCTAAACATTCGACAGTGTTTATCAGAATGTAGAACTTTTAATCCCTTACCAAGTCTTTCCTCTTCTTCGGTTCTTCTTGCAAGTGTAAGTGCATTAAATGTGTGCTATGTATATGTTACAAGATATGTCCTTATTAACTGGGTAAACTGAATGAGATGGGATGGATTGGATGAGAAGTAGTTAAACAAGAAGGATAATTAAAGGAAGTAATCATAAAAGATTGGGTAATCTATGAACAATACTGAAAGAAGAATAATAATAAAGATGGGGATTATGAAAAATTGGAAAGGGAGAGAAAGAAGAAGGCGGTATGGAAGGATTTGACACACATAGTTTGAAGAATAATAAAATGTTTAAGGGGAATAGGAATTTGGGGAGGATGACACCCATGAAGGAATTCAAGGGTTACCAGTATGCACAGGCTTACCTGCTGGAGTTTTGTTGACTGAATAAACCATAGCAGTGGGGGGAAATGTTGGTATAGGGACTTTGATTGTCTTCATTTCTGGCTTACTCTGCATTCCACCTGTTTCTCTTTTCTTCTGAGTCATATAAGTCTTGACTTTCTGTTGCAACTCTCCTGGTAACTACACAAATAGAAATTCATATTCAATATTTTACGCTGTTAGATATTTATATTTCAAACTAAACTTATTAAGCTTACTCGTTTAACCATAGCTATCAAAAATCATGCAACTAAATCATTAGGAAGAATGGGCTAATTGCAGAACAATGGAGTTCTGAAAACGTAATCTTCCGCGAGTGTACCACAATATATTTTTTATTGTGATAAGAAAATATTAACTTACCGAATCAAATTTCTGGGAAACAAAATTGGATGGCTTGCATTGCAGTAACTGAATTGCAAGGTTCACGTCGTTCCTGTATCTTTCCTGTAACACAAATCATAAGGTCAATCGAATTTTCCAATCATTTCGTCAAAACTATAGATGACCTTGTAACTAACATTTTCGTCTTGAAGCCGAGTTATTTTTGCATTTCCTTCCACCAAATTTTGCGTGAGGTGTGTGATGTCACGCGTCAAAGATGATTTGTCAGTTTCAAATTTGTCAACTATTTTCAAGAGTTTGTCTTCCAAATTCTGATTGACTTTTTGTAACTTTTTATGGGCTTCGTATAACCTGAAAGAAAGTTCAGATATAATGTAGTTTTCAAAAGTATTGGTGAAAGACGTTCTAAAAATTCAGTTCATTTGTACCTGCTATACTTCTCCTGCCATGCCAACAACTCTTCAGATAAGGCCGCGTACTCTCCATTTGGAAATTTGTCCGCTTCATTGAGGAAATTTGTCTCCATGTTCACAATATGATGATCTCTTTCCAATAGTCTTTGTTTTAAGTTCTCGATTTCGACATGTAGATGAAGTGTAGAATGGTCGAGGCAGTTCTTACAAATGCAGCCGCATTCCTAAATAAAACCATTCCAATTTCAAAAGATTGTAATTTATGTGTGATAATTCTGTAATTCTGCAAATTACTGTACGGGTAAAAGCATTCATACGTAAACAAACCTTGCAAATAGTGCTTCTATCAGCCATGACCCGAAAAAATGCTAGGTTTGAAAATCAGATTAGAAATGTTTATAATTCTACATTCAGATCACCGATTATGTTCCAACACACAGTTACCATTTCTTCTGTATTCCATGTGCTGGTGTAAATAAAATATCTAGAAAGATATGATACGCTTTGGTAACTAAATATTTATACACGTCAATTCTACTTAATTTGCCATACCAGATGGTGCCACGGTTGCATAGAGAAAACAGGAATGCGCATACACCGCCACATATAAAATTCTCAGAAATTATTAAATTAGAGATTTCAAACAGCGCAGAGGTCACTCATCTTCGAAAATCCGTTATGGCTATAGCTATTCATTTCAACGGCAAAGTCTCCATTCATTTTATTGGAAATGATTTAGTTTACGGCAATATAACATTAAAAATATTACCCCGATACCAAGCAAGTGCATATCTATATATATATCGAAGAAGGAATTCTGTTTCCTTGCGAGAAGAAACCAGAATAATGGACATATGTAAATAAATCTAAGTGTAAATGGAAATTAATTCCAAGTTTATGGATCCTTCGCTCAATTATTCGGAAGATACGAATAATAACATTAAAAATGCTTCCACATGTACTAATGTGCGTGTCTGGTTATAATTGAATAAATATGAAATTATACGATTGGGTATAGTACACTGTAAATAAGCCGCGTATGAAAACTAGCATCTAACACTTATTGGTGCTCATCAACTACTGCAGTAATTAACGTTATGAATACTTGCTTGACAGCATATATAGTATCATTATTAAACAAATTAAATTCAAACTTAGCATGAATGAAGAAACAGTTTCAGAGAACATTCAAAAAGTAATAGATGTACGAAATTTGCATGTAATCCAATCGATGTCACAGCTCCGGCTTTTCATTCCAGGGGGAAGGTGGATCACAAATTTCAGCAATCCCTAGTATAATTACTAATTTTGGGTTTTTTTAGACATTGTTTTTGCAATGTTGAAATTAGGCTTTGAATTATACCGTTATCCGGGTTTGGTTCGATTTTATATGGCGGAAATCTTTTACTTTTTCAGGACTTCCAATCAATATTTAATCGATGGTTATTTCAGTGCCACGGTTATTACATTATTATCCACTGCTAAATTTACTAGCAACCTTCATTTCCCGATTTCATAGTGGCAAAATATTATGATAATTCAAGAATTTTTCTTGACCTAACAAAGTTTATAGTGGTTCACCTCCGAACTTTTCCACAATTGCCACTGGAAAAAACATTCAATGTAAGTTAACCACGTTCATCGCTTATAACGCGAAAAACTTAACTTATGTGTTAGTGCTGCTATCTATCAGGAATGGAGTTTACTAAGTATCATCAACTGCCGGCAACAATATCGAGTGAAACGCCATATTGGAGCTTCGGGTACTGTATATTATCGATATTCCATGAAAGAATTGCTGTAACTGGATATCAGAGCATTTTAGCGGTCTTGGTTCTCGTCACAGGTATGCAAAAAATTGTTGTAGCTAGTTTTGGGTTCATTTTTGGTTGTGGAAAGGATATTAACGCCGACATTCTATGATGTGCCGTACTTCATGGGATGGCAACCCGTCATTGCAGTGCAACGATTTGAGGCAGTAGAGTGAAGAAATGAAAGCATAAGGATAATTTTTTTGTTTTATGTCATTATTGATTTTAATTTCATGAAACGTGAATTTGCTTGTGGAAGCCAAACTAAGCGTATGATTTAACGAATCGAATTTTTTTCCTTTCTCTCTATACGCAATGAAATTTTTTAAGGAAGTCTTTTCTCAGTTTTTTTACGGAAAGGGATACTAAAAGTGGTGCAGGTTAAGCCGACAGTTTGCGCTCCTATATGACAGTCTTATTTACTTTTAAGATGTCAAGAATTCCAAGCGATTTCTTGAATGCCAGCTCTTCGTTTAATGAGACAAACAACCTGCAATACATCTCTACCCCAGGAGGAAGCAGGTAAATAGATTAATTATCTCAAGCAAGTGATAGATATCCTTGAACATCCCTTTACCGTGTGCTTGTATAGTTAATAATGCCTTTCCTTGTAATTGTTTCATCAGAAACTGGATTAGTAACCCATAATGTGGAGTGGCTTTCTTGGTAGTTCAGACTGAAGAATATCTGAACAGCTTATTGTCTGGCTTGACTTAATATTTCAGGTGACATATTCTTTGACCCAGAACTTTCCGTGTCAGTCTGATATAATTGTCCTCTCTAATGGATCCCTCACATCTGTGTTTGTATTCTAAGGTATGCTTTGGGATAGGAGCTATTTCAAGATATCTCGCTGTTGTCATAATGCTAATTTCCATGTATTAGTTGGATTTTGATAAACGAAGAGCTATTGTAATCTATTCCCACTGTACTATCTTGATATCAGAAATGTCTGTACTTTTGTTGCCAGTTGTGCACAACCTTGGTTTTAGGCCTGATTTTACCGTAACTAATATGTGCACATATTTGATACTTGTATATCATGTCTTTCAATTACTGGCAAAACAAGGATAGCTCTCCAAGACGATTTTTAGTTCGTTTTCTGCTATCTTTTTCTAAAAATGATTTCATTTCTTTGCCACTACTGTCTATATTATGTGTGATGTGGGTATTGATTAGACGTATTAATTATTGAATTTTTGTCGCCTGTAGCGTTGTAAACTTATATAAAGCCAGTAATCTCTGTGTGCCTTCAAGTTACAAAATTAATTTAACCAAACTTTTATGTAGGGTTAAAGTACTGTTTATAATTTGCTCTCATCTTCAGTGTTATGCTTTTTCAATGATACCATGTAGAATGATGGAGATTCAGTGATATTGATAGTAAGTTTAAATTGCAACATTATCTGAATTACATGTTGGAGTAGAATTCTTGTTAATGTCTTTGCCTCTTGTCTGTATATTAAAATAATATTTGGAACTGTGATAACATGCTGTGAATAGCGGGGTCATCTTTTAATGAAATACATGTTGAACTTTCCACCTCAATGTCATGAGAATGTGTTGTTGAAACGTAGAGCTTCATGTGTATAATTTGCATGTAAACGATTCATATGATTGTTTCACACCTGCAAGAATGCTTTTTATTGCCTCCTCTCTGCGTGATCAATATTTTTCAAAAGAATATTGGGCATATCAGTATCAATTTTGCCTCTGTTTTAGTTCCTGAATTTCATTACAATTTTGTTTCCCTACTCTTTGACTGCCTTTAAATTAACGTTATTACAAAGATATAATTAGTTGTCTTAATGTTATGAACCTGATGTGTACTATTTGTATTGGTATTGGTGTACTATTTTGCTGACTGTGCTGATCTGGCATTTGCTTTGCACCCACACTCCTGCTTGAATAAAGTTTGCTTTTTAGTGCATGAGATGTTACTAATCCTTTAACTTTAATAAATTCTTAATATTTCTGAATAAATTTCTTGGGAATGTGTCTTTCTCACAAAGTTGATTTCACTTAAAAGGTTTTCTTCTTGTCTTTTGCAATGCATGAGTGGGATTGAGCATAATTTAAAGAAAATTAAAATTTTCCATTTCAATTTTGCTGGCACTGCCATAGTGAAAAATGTACTTACTTTTAGATTGTTAAAAATGCCATAATTTTAGATTCTTTGAACTTTTATTTCTTTGGTAGTGTGGACCTACTCGTCATGTCGTTCCCAGGGCGTCCTCCGATGGTTCCAGGGATTCCAGTGCCGCCCTCCATGACCATGCCATATATGGGGATTGGTGGTAATTATTAGACAGTTTTGCTTTAAACTAAATGGTGTTATCAAAGATACCTTTGTTTTTCATAAACTCTAAATGGTTCAAATTTGATAAGTTATGGTGGGAATGGAATGATAAATCTTGAATTTAATTTTCCAAAGTAAGGCATTGTTAGTGGCATTCCACTCCACCTAAATAATTTGTCAGTTTTGTACTTGAATAGTTAGTAGATTACACGATAAATATTTATTTTGACGACTATTTGTATGTTCATAAGCCATTTGCAAAAACTTCAAATGCTTCAATTCAATGAATATCATTTGATTCACTGTGTATTAATCAGTATTTTTGATTATCAAATGGCTTGATGTGTAATCATGACCTTTTGATGTAAATGTTGTCTTTGTCAATCTTGCTTTTCATCAAAGGTAGTGCTGAAATATTTAGGATTATGTTATTGCTCCATTTTTCTTCATCTGATAATTGTGTATGAACATGATATATGTGATACTTTTATCCATTACTTTTTGATGCATTGCTAGTTTTATTTCTCTGTTGAATGCTTCTTAAGCATCGTATTTCCATTTTTATTACTGCTTTGTTAGTTTTCTAATGTACCATTTTTCTCATTTTGAACAGCCCCACCCCCTTTGGTTCCTACTGTTGGAATTCCAATGACACACGTAAGTATTTCTCTCTGTTGTGCCTTATCATAATTATTTGGCGTTTTTACCTTTGTGACCAGTGTTATCAATTTTCTGTGATTACTAATAAAAAGTAGGTTTTTCAATCATTTGATTAGACATATATCCCCAGAGATGTCATATTTGTCCATATACTGCTAAGAATGCTTTTCTTTTATTAACTGCTCACAGAATATTTTATAAATGTTAACGTGGTAAGCAATTTAATATGTGATGCTGAGATGTTCATGCAGTAGGAAGTGTATCTATGGATGAAATATTGCCCTCCCCTAAGTGTGGGAAACAATACGCCTTAAAGCCCAAATGGTAATTTTCTACCAAATCAAGGGGTTTATGCTCGAAGCATCCAGTACTTTTCACTTAACTGAGGATTCAAATTATTGTAGATTCAAAAATGTCCTCTATTGCCAGTTGACTATGATTCTGGGGTCTTAGTGGTTTTTTATTATCTATCCAAAATACAATATTTGTGTAAATGATGCTGGTTAGTTCATTGGAGTTTCAATTTTATAAATAAATTAGCTGAAATACCTGTTGATTCTCAGTGAGAAAAATAAAGATAGGATTAAATAAGTAGCCATATTTGTGAAGTGTGAACAAAAGAGAAACAAACATCTCTAATCTTAACTTAGCTCAATGGGACACATCAAAAACAAAAATTATCAAATCACAGTTCTCGTAATCTATAGCAAAATCCTTGATCGATAATAAGAATGTGACTATAAAACTTCATTCTTATGTCTCCAGTTTGTACGACAATTCTATCTTCTTTGCTATAGAAATACACTTAAGAAAAGATTGATATGAAGTTTACATGAATTTATTTATTTTTTATGACAATAATACATACAATACAAAAATAATTAGTTGAAGAAGAACAAATACGGCATGAACATATATAGTACATATTAAATATATTGTTCCCAAAAGCTAGAAACAACTACAGCGTCTTCAGTAGCCAGGTAGAGATCATCCAAGGTACAGGATGCTGGGCATTGGGGACAGGAATACAGGTGTTAGGTCATTTGCATAATCCTGCACTGGTATACATCTGATGCGTCCCTCAGGAGGTTCCATCTAATCAGGTTGTCCTTGTTTCGAGCCGCACCACTTCTCAGCCTATTGAGGGCCATCTAGGAGCTCCATTTCAGTTTGTTGCGTGGGGGCAAGGACTCCAAAGGTGGTATCTACTGATTTGTAGGCGTTACAGCTTTCCATATGGTATATCTTGCTGTGTGCTTGGGTAGGTGTAGGACAGAGGTTGTTCGCATGAAGCTATTCCTGGATTTTAGTCTCCTTTTAGGTACTTGGTGTCCATATAAGGGGTGGGCTTCATTTTTCTCAGCTTTCCACTGTTCTGCAGCTACTTTCCACTGGATATTGGAAAGTAGCAGCAGGCAGATAGAGTTTACATAAATATCTTATGGGAATGCACGTACACAAAATCACGTGGGATTGAGCCTGAGACCAATAAATACAATCTATTCTTGAAGGAAAATTCATAAGTTTGGATTCAGCAATGGAAGTGGTTGCCAGGGGGATGACGATTTTGATTTGAAAGTGATATTCTAGGAGCAGAATAAGAATCTTTCAATTTATCCTCTTTTGGTGCTTTTCTTGATGAAATAGCTATTCTTTCTGATTTAATTTTGCAAATGAAATCAATCCTGCAAGCGATAAAACTGACATTAACATGCATTTCCTATGGAAACAGTTTTAAACATCTGGAGTCTAAGGCCTGGTATTATAATGTATACTCAAATCTGCCTTTCAACTAAAGTGAACTTTAAGCTAAAGTGGTGTTTAAGTATAAGGAGTGTATTATAAGACTTTTAAGAGTCCTGTTTACTTAGATACCACTTTAAATATTAGATGCTTTGACGGAGAATAATTTTCATATCTGTTACCGTGAGGTTTGTTTGGAAAACATCACATCGTAATTCTGTAATACCGCGTAGCCCGTTTATTTTTAAGGTTTGATAGCTTTAAAAAGACCTAAAATATATTTTTTGAACTGATATGCATAGTAAAAGAAGTTGTAATTTTACAACTGATGAGCAGTTGACTATTAAATTTGTTAGAGGAAAATTAAAGCATTCTAGAAAATAAAAAAGTGATGCAATCACTTGGAAGCAGAAGGTATGTTTAGTTGTATTGCTTTTGCTGATATTTATGTTAATAAAAAGTTTTTGTAAATGACTGTCGTGTATATGATAGGAGGAGACATGGAAATCTATTAGCACAAGATTTAATGCTGAGGTAAGTACTTTGAGGTCTTGGAATAAACTTCGGGCAAAGTATTACTCAATCAAAGTGGTAACAAAATTTGGCCATTAAACACCAAAATTTAATGAGAGCCGGGGGTGGTGCTATGAGTTTAAATATTAAAAACCCTGTTTACAAAAACTGTCTTGGGTAAATTGGTTTAAATGGATGCGGATTGCACACAAGTGAACCGATCTTGCGGATGCGCCGTAATCAGAATCTCACCCCGCTCATGGGCATTAGGTGCAGCTTACGATTACTTTGTAGGTATTTGTAATCACTTACATTGTAGTGTTCCCCATTGAATTGGATCTTGCCTTCTTCTGACTTGTTCATTTGCACTGACTTTTTCTCTGTGTTAACGGAATGTGGTGAGAGACAGTCTCTCATCGATGCTTGCCCTGTGAAGTGCATCTCTCTGCTGCAGTGCTCATTGCGATCACCAAAATTGTATATATTGGTAAATAAAGAGGTTCATTAACCCCAACTAACTCATCTTTACCTAAGTGGTGACCCTTAACATTTGTGATTGTGACGTGAGTCAAGCCCGACAGTGAGTGTGTTCAAGCGGGAACGTGCATGCGTTGCTGTGAAGCGGTCAAAGAAGAAGAAAACCGAAAGTATTTTCACAATTAAGATTCACATTAAGACACCCATCCATAACTTAATTACCTTGTGTAAGAAATTTGACTGAAGAGCTGATACCTGGTGATATTATTTTCATGTGGGCACAGTCTATGCATCTAAAGACTCTTGGGAAATGAGCCAATTCATAAAATTTTTCTTGAGCATCACTCAATTCTATGATTAAAGATGGTGTTTTCACGTGAAGGGATCTTAATCCCATCATTGCAAGGGTAATATTTACGTACATGCAATCTTTCACTTATTCACCTCTGTTGAAGCACTTGTGTTTTTGTTGTGATTAAATGCATGTCTTGAATATGCAGCTTTATACTAAATAACTTATTTCACTGCCAAAGCGTAAGTACTTAACACATTTATAAAATATCTTATAACTTAAAGATAATCTTCACAACACCCAACGTGCATGTGATGATTTATGAAGAGCCAATGTCACGAGAAATATCTATGTATAGGAAACATTCCACTTTATTTGAAATATTTAAATGAATTTTTCTTAGAAATTCTGTAGAACGAAGTCGATTTCTGACAACAAACCAACTGTGGCGAGAAGCTTGCCAGACATTAGTCTGCCATATTGTTTGTTTACATCCTTGAAGCATTATGGTTAAACATCACTTAAAGTACCAGATAGGACTTAACTATCGATTATAATACGGTTTGTTAGACTTAAAATGAAGATTTCACTTAAAGTCCATTTTAAGTATACATTATAATACCGGGCCTAAGTGAGGATAGTTAGGTGAATAAAAAGTAGCCAATTATCTGTCTGGGGAAGATATTTAACAGTCTTCAAAGTTTGAAAGTTGTGCAACATCTAGTTCTTGAGTGTTTGGCAAACATACACACATACAAACATTCTACTTTATGTATAAGACTAGCTGAAGTGCCTGTTGATTCTCAACTGGGAAAATAGATGTCGGATTATTTGTACAAAAGAGAAAATTACACCTCCCATCATTTTGTAGGTTAGTCCAACGGGATAGGTTATCAAAAACAAAAATTTTCTAATCAAAGTTCGAGGCCGAAATCTACAATCAACAATAAGAATGTGAATCATTATGTAATTTCCCTCTTATTATTAACATGTCTCAAAGTAATGTGTAAGTTTGTAAGATTTTCAACTTCCGATTCTGGTAACTTTAATCGTTATAATTAAAATCTCTGAAAATTTTCATCCTCTTCATATCGTCATTTACTTCTAAATGGGCCAAAATACAAATGCATTCTTATGGGAAAACGCCTGAACTCGGAATCAACAATCGCATTGGTCGTCAGGGGGACGGGTTGTTTACAACCTC
>KZ308939.1:68615-112088 GCA_000376725.2 Ladona fulva | reverse complement strand
AGTGATAAAGATTCATTTGTTAATCAACATTTTGGTGTCCGAGGACATAGAAGCGCTAAAATTTCCCAATTTACTTAGGGGTTAATTAAATAAGGTAACTTACTTCCCATTAAAATAAATTTCTCTATTACTTAATCTATTGTTGCTATTCAAATTCTAATGGCTGTTACTAATCCTTAGTTGAACCTTAAGGTGCAAAACAAACTTTTAAGAGATTTTTAAGGTATTGGAAATGTAATTGTTGAATGGTATTAATATTTCACAAATAAAGTAACTTTAATTTACACATTTTTCAATAAAATTTCAGAATTTGTTTATGAAAATTATCTCAATATGTAGAACTTGGTAGTGGCATTTTTTTTTTTGGGAACAGTGAGGAATACAGCAATGGAATGAATTAATGCTGACAAATGTGGTTCCATTTAATTTGATTTTGCAGTTGCCATCTATAGAGATGTTTCTCCCTCTAATGAGTTTAATGTTACTTTTCAGATGATTGCTCCACCTCCATTACCTCCCATGCCGGCTCCGCCTATACGTCCTTATCGCGCTGCTCCTCATCACCACAACCACAGTACGTCTGCTGCCCCAACGCCTGCTCCTGCATCTTCTATACCTCCCCTCATTCCACCTTCATCCAATATGAGATCCAATTCCTTCAGCAAGAGAGTCCAGCAAGGAGACACCTTAGGCCCACCTGTTACTGTTTTTGTTGGTAATATCACAGAGCGTGCTCCTGACGCAATGATTCGACACATTTTGTCTGCTTGTGGACATGTTGTATCCTGGAAGAGGGTTCAGGGAGCATCTGGTAAGTTGCACGCATCTAGGACATACAAAGAATTGTTGTTCAAATTAATGAAATTCGTGTATCACTTCATTTGCTGGTTAAGCTTTTGAAATAATGATTTCTGTTAGCAATAAGCTACATATGTACCCTGCAAGCTGCCTTTTGCTGTGTGGCAGGGGGTGTATGCACTATGACTCATATTCTCTAATCAATTGCTTTTATATATCGTTTACAGGAAAATGAAGTTTTGAAACATTTTTATAAGATCTATTACTCTGATATTTCTTGCAATATTAGAATGGCCTATGCAACAAGGAGGACTATAGACCCAGTATTATAATGTACACTTCAAATGGACTTTAAGTGAAATCTTCACTTTAAAAAAGTGTATTATAATTGATACTTAAGTCCTTTCTGGCACTTAAAGTGATGATTAACCTAAGTACCAGATTGAGTGAGTTTTAAATGATAATGTGATGATAAAATCGATATTTTTAGGCGTGACTTCGTGGAAAGCCATAATACAATGAAAGCAAAGACTTAGTATTTTTCCACACTAAAATTTATTCTGCTGCAACCGGTTTTGTAAGATTACTTACATCTTCTGGCACAAGGAAATATGCACACATTGTTTAAATAGCGAATGTTGAGGGGAGGTCACCTCCCCTCAACATTCGCTATTTAAACAATGTGTTCATATTTCCTTGTGCCAGAAGATGTAAGTAATCTTACAAAACCGGTTGCAGCAGAATAAATTTTAGTGTGGAAAAATACTAAGTCTTTGCTTTCATTGGATAATTTGATGCTTATCTGCAATGCATTATGGATTTAAACGAAGTATATTGCAGACGAATATTAGGACAAGCTTCTCACTCATTTGGTTTGTTGCCAGAAATCAACTTTGTTCTGCAAAATTTCTGGGAAAAATTCCTTTGAATATTTGAAATAAAGTGGTATGTTTCCAATACATAGATATTTCTCGTGTCATTAGATTTTTCCTCTTCATAAATCATCAAATGTGTGTTGGGTGCTTTGAAGTAAATTTTTATTTTACAAGATACTTTATAAACGTGATAAATACTTATGTATTGTCAGTGAAATAAGTTATTTAGTATAAAGCTGCATGTTCGTGATATACATTTAATCACAACAAAAACACAATTGCTTTGACAGAGGTGAATTATATAGTGAATGTTACTACGTATGTGTATACTAGTATACTGCGCATACACATACTACGTATGTGTATGCGCAGCCACCAAGTATGGAATATAATTGAATTTATCTTTTCTTTTAGTTATTAAACATTCCATGATATATGAACATATGATATTGCATGATTGAATATACTGTTTGTGGTTGGACGTAAAGAATACTGTTTGTGGTTTGACGTAAAGAATACTGTTCAAGTTGGAACCAGTAAGGAACGACAAATGTAGTGAAAATTATAAGCGTTCTCATTGACCAAAGCATTAATATTTTGATATGCATGACAGTATTCCTAAATTGAGTTACCATAGAAGAAAGGGAAATATTTCATAATGAAATAAAACATAACTTCAGTGTAAGGTAAAATTGTACATTTACTTGCAAAATTTTACTTACGCACAAAGGTAATTATTAGAGAAAGTACTGTCAGAGGACATGGAGGTAGTGAATTTATTCGAAGATGAAGAAAAGGAATTAAATTTAAAATTAATCTTAGACAACCGTATTGATAATCTACCAAAAAATGATTCTCATTTTAAGAAACATGGCTTCGATGGCAGTGAACCAGCTTCTGCTGACTCACTGCTTTTGTGAGACTGGCTCCATGCTCAATGCAGTGGTGGTGGTGAAATCAGTGGTGTTTGTAAAGGGACTGCCTGTAGAGTTATTAAAAATGTTACCCTTTCAATAGCAGGATTAAGACCCCTTATCATGAAAACCCCATCATTAGCCATAGAATTGAGAGATGCTCAAGAAAGATTTAATGATTTGGCCTGGAATGTGGGCTGTCTTCCCTGAGTCAGTCCCATGTGAAGTTTCAGCTGATTGTCTTCAAACATCGTGCATTCATACGGATAAGAGCAGGCCGTGAAGGTGAGTGAGATAGCTGAGGCCAGGGGGATATCAGAAGAAAGGGTGCGAAACATCTTGCACAAAGAATTGGGGATGCGAAAGCTCTGTGCAAGGGTGCTGCATTTGCTGAATGCCGATGAAAAGCAAATGCGCAAGCGATTTTCGCAGCAATGTTTGGACCGATTCAAGAGGGCACCAACCAATTTTGTGCAGCAATTTGTCACCATGGATGAGACATGGGTCCACCACTACACACCAGAAACGAAACAGCAGTCGAAGCAGTGGGTGGAAGCCAGTGGTTCAGCGCCAAAGAAAGCGAAGTCGGTCGCATCTGCCGGAAAGGTGTTTTGGAATGCAAAAGGGATCCTGTTAATTGATTACCTTGAAAATGGCAGAACAATTACAGGCGAATGTTACTCCAACCTTCTTGACCAGCTGGATGCCAAGATTCACGAGAAGAGGCCTGGCTTAAAGAAGAAAAAAAAATCATCTTTCACCAGGACAACGTACCTGCTCACAAAGGTGCATTGGCGATGGGAAAACTATGGGATTTGGCGTACAATTTGCTCGGCCATCCCCCCTATTCTCCTGATTTAGCTTCTTCAGACTTCCATCTGTTCCCAAACTTGAAGAAATTTTTTTCTGGGAAGCGCTTCGCTTCCAATGAAGAAGTTGAGAGGGTGTAGATGGATATTTTCACACATGTGAAAGACGTCTACTGCAACAATATGTGTAAACAAACTACTTGAGAGAACAAGTTGCAACTTGCTTTATGAACTAATGACATGTGTGCCCAGGCAGGGATCATAAATTTTCACTGATTGGAACGCCATTTCTGTGTCGGGCCGAGAAATTTTCACCTTACCCTCGTAATTTGCAAACAAATCTCACAGCAACGGGTATGAACGTTGTCCTCAGTCAAAGTATCTATTATTCAAAAACGTATATAAGTAAACAGAAGTGTAAAAAGTTTTGTAATACACTCCTTATCCCTAAACACCACTTTAGATCAATGTTCGCTTTAGTTGAAAAGCAGATTTGAGTATATATTATAATACTGGGCCATAGCATAATCTACATCTTCTAAGAATCTACATTCTCTGACCTTATTAAATAAATTAATCATCTGGTTAAATCTTCCTTCCAGAGATTCCTATCCTGTGTTTTGGAGCATCTGAGTTGCCCCCACTAATTAAATTTTTACAAATTGCATTCAAATAGTACTTAATTTGGCATTGACCCACACCCAGAACTTTATGCCAAATTTGTCATGTTTATTAGGCATATACTAAATGAATAGTCATCTAGACTAAATAGTAGAGATGGGACAATCGATTGAAAAATACAATCGAATAATTATTCGATTGTTTTGGCATGTGTTCGATTTTTTTCATTCGAATAAATTAATTTGTTTTGCGGGTCAGTGGTTTTACAGGGGTAATAAATTCCTATAATTCTTCCACTTTACTATGGAAATCCAAATTAAATTTGATTTTTCACATTTCCGTCAAAGCAATATGTATCTTCATTTGCACAAATTGAAATATTATTAAGCCTGATTAGGGGAAAATAAATTCTGGAGAATATATCAATGAAAATGCGATTAGAAAAAAATGCGGAAAAATAACGTAGCTCAAGACATTTAGGGTATAATTTAGATGTTATTTAAATATGAAATGAACTTACATCTCCGAAATTTCAGGTTAACCTAAAAATTAAATCTATCGTATCGTTAAAAGATCTATAACTTTTCATCGTTGTTGTAAAAAGTAAATTATACGGAATTTTCGTAATTCAAATCAGTTTCATTGAATCAGAATTTAGCCGGAATTTCCTAAAACTATTTTTATGGCTAGGTTTAATAAGAAAAGGAGTGATAAAATATCTCGCGGAAATTGAGATTAATGAAAAAAATGTCTACACATATGAAGACGCCAATTATAGTTTATCAGTCCTCTCAGATTTGATTTGGAATTACGGAACTGAATATATTAATTCACATGTATTGAACATTCCAAAAACCTACACCATAATAGATTCGAATACATCACGAAATTACGGAAGAAGAGGAGAGGTTCACATTAAAGTGAGCAGCAATGATAGAATGAAAGTGGCCAATTAATGATCCCATGTGACTTCTAAATATAAATTTCAGTCTTCAAAGAAAATTTAATTTAATGTTTTATGATATTTTCATAATTCGTGATAATGACATTTAAATCATTGGAAAAGGCTTCCAGTACTGATCCAAATATTTACTGATATATTTTAGTTAATGTAAACAAGAATCAGGGGCCTACAGGAGAAGAAAATAGTGAGAAAACTTGTCTTCAAGACAGATAGATGTTATGGGTCAAAATGACCCATAGCTGTTATTCTAGGTATAACATCTATTAAAAAATTGCGCAATAAATATTGCAGAATTATCTTTCTATCTTAGTGAAATGTACGTCAAAATGTGCAAACTCACAAAATTTCAAAAGACTAATTATAAATTAGCAGTTAAATTTTTCGTTGTACTTGAAGAATGAGTCAAAATGACCCCATCCTTCTAGTGTTAATGTATCTTCTCTTGTTGCTGAGTACAACACATGTCAGTAGTTCTCAAACACTACAAGCTTACTTGAGATGAGGCCTAACATTGCTTGCAGAATTTTTCTACATCATTTTTCTACATTTTTCATCTCTTGATGAATTCTAGTTTCTTAAGTACTTGTGCACATATATTACAGATGTTGATGCACCATGTTAAGTAATTCATGAGGATTTTTCTAAGGTACGTCATCAATTCTACTGTTAATAGGTTTTCCCTCGGAGGTTTAACAGTGTTCCAGCTGAGACTTGCAACATCATGTTTTACAAAAATTGTGCTGATTTCTTTCTGGTTGTGTTGAGAAAGCTCATTGAATACTAGCAATTATATGTTTTATTATTTTGCCACTCAATGAAATTAAAGAGATATACCTATAATTTGCTAACTCCTTCTTGAAGCTTGTTTTAAATATTGGGGTGATATTCTCGATTTTACAATATTTTGGGATCCTAATTTCTGAAAGGAATATGAGCAAATCCAAGAAAGATTTAAGTGTTGGTATTTGAAATATTGATGTTTCTGTTAGTACTGGTACCAGTGGAGTTGGTCTGGATTCCAATCGTCGTCAAGCCATGGTAGTTTGTGTGTTTTCTTAAAGGTTCATAAGTATGGCCAGGCTTGACTAAAATACACTCCATAAATGAAGACTAAATAATAATAATTTTTATTAATGTTAATATGTTATTCATAATGTAACAACCAAAAATATAGAGCTGGGGTTACTGTCTCAAATCGAGCCATTACTTAATGTTTTCTGGTTGATATTTGTATTGGACTTCAAGAAACCTCAATCAAAACCCTTCAAAAGAAGAATTCTTTATTTATTTTGTGGAGCTAAAAATTCTTTACAATTCTTATCCTAGTAACCACATTGATTAGTAATTTATAAGTATTTACATTAATTGAAATACTTTTTGGAGACTTTTAATTGAGCAGAATCTTATGTTCTTTGACAGCTTTTGGATTCTGTGAATACGGTGGACCTGAGGCAGGACTTCGTGCTGTACGACTTTTGCATGATTTGGAAATTGGTGGGAAAAAATTGGTTGTGAAAGTCGATGCTAAAACCAAACTTGTCCTGGACAATTACAAAGGTAATTGCAGGCTCAACAGTAAGTATTAATAGGTTTTCTTTTCTTTTTTTTATTTTGGGTTTATGAGCCCCTTTTTAGTTTGTCTCATATGGTTTAAAAATTGATAACAAAAGAGGTGCTTATCTTCCTCCCCAGATGAGCAGAGGAAGAAGCTGAAGGAGAGTGGCACTCCCCCTCCTGATGGAGATATGATGAAAGATGAGAGTCGCAAGGATAGTGATGGAATTGAGGAGACAGATTACATGGATGAAGTAATGAAACATGCAGATGAGGTGGCTCAGGAACGCATACAGCAGGTGGTTGCTGATTACGAAATGGACATTAAGAATTACACCCCACCTGCAAGCAAATCTGGTTAGAAGTTGTGTTATTTTTTATCATGTTATTATTTTCTTAATCAATCTTTGTGTTCAAAATGTTGGATTCAAAGTTGTGATAAGTTCTTCAAAAGTATTGTCCTGGTGATACGTTATTCAAAAGCATTGTCCCTGCCAACAGAGGAATGTTGCCGTTCAAAATCACCTTTATATTTTTAGTGATTGCTACTGTTAGAAAATTGTACGAAAGAGAAGAGGTTAAGATTAGTGCAAGTGGAGCAATTGCAAAATTTTGTAATACAGTGAACTCTCGATTATCCAGGCTAATGATTGGGAGATGTGTGAATAATCAGAAAACATGGATAGTCCAAACCTTCCTTTAATTAAAAAAAAATGCTCATAATGATCAGGATTGGTGTGTTTCTCTTTTCCTTCAAACATGAAGTATTTACACAAAACATTTCCAATGTCTGAGAATTTTATTTCTCTTTTATTTGAGAAAATATTTTCTTACTTTGTAATTAAAATGGAACTTGAATTTGATAACTTAAACTAGTCATTGAAGTAGATCTCTAAATGGAGCTAGAATGAATGAAGCTGTATTATTATGAAGTATTAAGGGATTTGGAAGGACTTCTTATTCACTGAATTCAGTAAATTAAGAAATTCTGCATTTAATCTTCTGCAAGGAAATAGTGAAGTTATTGAATTGCTGTCTTCAAAGTTTGATTGAAATAAGGTGATTTCTTATTATGTTCCCTTAATTGTTATGTACTTCTGAATTAGGTGATCTTGGAGAAAATTTCCAGATTTTTTGAATTGCGAATAATGGTAGGAAGGATCAAAAACAGTTTTCAAATATTGATTCCAATTTTAGAATGATATACTATTCAGAATATCAAAAGGTCATTTTAATATCATTAAATGAACATTTTTCAGCATCTTGAATTGATTATATTAATTTTAAACAATGTATTGCAGAGAAAAATGAGAGGAAGATGTCAAAAACACAGGAGAAGCTGATGAAACTGAGTCAAGGATCAGATATGCTGTCTGGTGACTCTACCCCTGTAAGTAACTGTCTTCATTCCATTTAAAAACTAATTTCCAGATGAAGTAGTCTGATAAATGAATGTCAATTGATGTTGTTCTGCTTTGCCATGGAGTGCATCCACTTGAATGCTGGAGAGTCCAGCTTCAATGCTGCATCAATTTTAATCTTTTTTTAGATTTGGTGATTTTTGGTTCACATCTAATTTCTTTTAGTTGCCTTTCTATTCTGTTACTGAACTGTAAATTATATTTTGTATTTATCCTTTAAGTCATAAATGAAATATAACGTAATATCTATGTTGAATGAATATTTATGATAGTATTTGCCGTATGTTAGATTATAAGATTGAAATCTTATTGAGAGAGTGACTAAACTTAACAAGACAACAAACAAAAAAAAACAAACAGACAAAATTTAGCCAATAACTAATAACTAAATGACTTGGGGGAAAGCGATTCACGTCAAACAAGGCAGTCATCTCCACAACAGAGGCCTCTTTTGCACTTCGACAAAACTTATTTTGTGGATGGCTTGAATATCGCTGGACTTAATGTATTGAGTTTAAAGGAGACTGTATTGAGAAATAAATTTTAAAGGAGTTTTAAAAAATGCGTTTTCTTGCCTAACACAGGTACTTATCATATAGCCATCGTATCTTTGCAGTTCAGGTTTGAGAAGCACATCTGCTATAGATATCCTGATCTCATCTTCCTTGATTAGACCTCAGAATCTTTGAACTTTATCCCAGCAGAGATTCAAATTAGTAACTACCTCATAATAGTGATACAATTTTTAAATAATACTGTAGAGTAAGTAAAATAATGCAATTTCTATCTATTAACATGTCTCAATGGTGAGGAAAATTCCAATGGTCTACAAATACAAATTTTTGAAAAGGGTATTTGACCTCCCTACCCCAAAATCATTTTTACTTCATCTTTTGAAAGCTGTGTTAATGTTGTCATCAGATTCATTGTTATTTATGTACATTTACATTTACACAAGGATTTGACCAATATTGATTTTATTGACATTAAACCCATGTTTTCTCAAGTTAAATTGAGTAATTTTATCTACAATTTAATGCTTGATAAATAAATTAACAAGCTGGCATTTCGAACAGTTTTGATAGTCTCATTTTGAATGAAGTAATTTTCAAGTAGTGTATAATGTAAATAATTTGATGATTACATGCAAGTTTTTTGCATTTTATTTTGTCAAATTTAATATAATTCTTATTGGTATTAACTTTAAAATTATTCCAGCGAGATTTAACTTTTGATCATCCTTTTATGCCATCACCGCATATCACTTCAACCTCTTAAATTATTGTCTGACCCCTTATGTAATAGATTGATTGAAAACTTCTGGTAACAAGCAGTTGGAATACTTAGTTTCTGTGGTGCATTTTTTAAACTTTTAAAATATCCAAAAAAAAAGAAATTTAAAGGTGCTATAGAAGTAATTTAATTCTCTGGAGGTTGCTCTTAACCAATTGAGGTAATTGTTTGTAACTGACTACATGCTTGGTTTTATTTATAGTAACTTTAAATTTTTTCAAATAAAGTTTTCTTTTTTCAGATATTTGATGATCAGGAAATGGAGGAGGGGAAAAGGGATTTAATCACCAGGGAAATTGGGAAGTTCAGAGAAATTATGAAGGTAAATGCAAATCTTACCCCATGATTGGTTCTGCCAAAAATGGTTTGTCTCTAAAATTCTTTTTGTAGTTATTATAAGATAATGGCCAAATAACTGGATCTTTCTACTGATGTTTATGTAAATATTTTGCCACCTCGCACAAATCAATAGGGAATGAATCAGTCAATCAGATTTCTTATCCAGAATCTAATTTGTCCTGTTTAAGAAATTTCAGTCGCCTAGATAAAAGTAACATCATCTTAGCTTGATTACAATCATTTTTGTACACACAAAATTGAATAATCACCCAGAGGAAAGCAGGCTATCTATTAATTATCATAGTGAAGTTTGTATTTTTCAATCTAGGTCAATCTGTTAGCCACATTCCATCCGTACAACTTAGATATTATACATTGAGACATCACTTCCTGTACATTAAGACAGCCTGCTTAATTTAATGAATCAAATCAACACCAATTTGAGTCATGTAATTTATTACTGTTTATTTTCATTATAGGCTCTTAATCCCATGCATGCATGGGCAAAAATTGCATTTGCAAGTACATGAATATTAAACTCTTTAGTTTAACATTTGATTTATGTGTTTTAACATCAATGGGGGCTGTATGAAGTGATGGCTAGGAGCTCAGCGTAGTTGGCTTTGTTTGAAGGTCATGTAGATTGATAACTTGGGTGGCCCTTAAGTTGTAGGAGCAATGTGCCCCTGAGTACAAGGTGATGTCAAATGAATAGTAAAGCGTTTGATTGTGTGGTGGAGATACGCTCGACTGTTGGATTCTGGAGCAGTGATGTGTGATAATAATTCCTCAAACATAGGCAGACCGATTTGTTGAGATCTTGAGGTGGAGGAGGCCACTCTGTTCATAATGCCCGCTGACTTCAATTGTTTAATTGACACAGGTGGTGAGTAGTGTGCATACTGTGCTCCATACTTTTATACCATGATGCGCTTTCTTTTGAGAAAAAATTCACATTACCATGTATTTTAACTCTTCCTGTAGAGCAGCCTTTTTGGTTTAGCATTTTAAAGGTTTATTGCAGCTCTTTACCTATTACTGTAAATGAATTCAAATTATTTTCAGGCTGCAGTAAATCAATTTGTTAATTTTTCTTTGGTCTGGTAACATTCTCAAATCTTAAGTATAGACGCTTATTAAATCAACTGCACCTTTATTTTTTTTACCTGCTACCCATGGTGTGTTCCTCTCCTAAATATTTCAATTCCCTTTTCTGCATGAACTTAAAAGTCATATATATTTCTTTCACTTAATTCATAAAGCCTTGATGTTCAATTTTGATGAGGCAAAGAGATGCTTAGATGTCCATCTTTCATTCCAAATATGTTATGAGTAGTTGGTTCTTACGGATATGTGAAAGACATTTTTCTTGGAATACAGAAGAGATCGAATTAACCGCAAAAGTTCTGTTGCCTGTTGGATTCAAATTTCAGTGTTTGCCTTTGTATGCATTGTAACTTAGGAAACCTAAGATTCGCTGGCTACAACATGAGCTGAAAATCACAGGTGTTGGTGATTTCCCCAATTGGTGAGGTTTATCACTTGAATTATTTCCTTTGAAAATTGGTTGCATGTTTATGTCTCAGATACATTGTGAAAATTTTCTTTTCATAGGATAAGTAAATGGTTATCTGTTTCACTGATACATGTGGGAATGGAATAGAAATATTTTTAGCGATAATTTTAATTCTGCTCGATTAATGTTTGTGTAACTATATGTTTATTTGAAGCAGTTCTTTTACTTAGATCTCTTCTGCTTATTCCTCATTCCTTTTTCTAAATAGCCGATAAATCACCTTCAATGTACACTAATTTAATTTACTATTTTGGAGTTGGTTTTTGTCACTGTCTCTCCAATAGCCCTGACATTGGGCAGAGATTCTGTGTTGAAAAAAATGAGCAAAAAAATGCATTTTCTGAAGAGCAGGGTTCCATGCATCCACCTTAAGAGAAGACTCCTGGAATTAAGGTAGGAAATTAATGTATACTATGGTTTAATCTATTTTTCCTTCTCCTCTGCCCCTCAGCAGTCTGTTCGTTCATATTTATTACATGTGACCATTGTTTGGCTTAGTTGCCTTGGTGAGGTAGTTGACAAGGTAAGGCGCGGATTGTAAGCCTGATTCGTCTTTTCAAAATCATCAGGTTTTGATGTCTTGATTTTCAGATTTTTCTCATTGTGGTTGTCTGTTCCTATACTTGCTCCATTTTTGACAACTGGAAAATGATCCCATTCAGGTTGGATGTAGGTGGCTGAGTAGTTTTTTTAAGTTAAAGTCACTATGTTATTGAATCAGGGTGAAAGCTACTTGATATGTTTCTCTGTGACCAACCTATAACTGTCTGAATTGCTATTCTTACATTATTTATGTATCCCTTATAATTTTTGAGTTATTTTCTCTTTCATAAAATTGATAAAGATTGCATGATTAAGGACAGAATAAAATAAAATAGTCTTTCCTCCTGCTACCCTTTGTTTGAAGATAGTACATTTTATAGTTTTTTGACTTACAGATTATGGATTGTATTCAGTTATCAATTTTAACCTTTTCATTGTCGAATTATTTATAAAATCTTCAGTGAATAGTATTAACACTGAACATTATTCTTTGATTAATCAGGTTCGATGACGATTACTCAATTCATTAGCTGTGACTCTAGGAAATATTGAAACAGTTAGCTTCTACAATTTTGATGGAATTATTTAGCTTCCTAAAACAGAATTTAAGTATAGATAGAGGGGCAAGCAGTATTTCATTCTACAGTAAATAGTGAGCATCTCAAAAAATTTGGCATTAAAAACGTTCTTGACATCTCTGTAGCTGTAGCAGTCATTTTTTATTACAGACAACCAGATTTTTTCATAAATGGAAGCCGTGATACAATAATTTAGCTTAGAATAATGTTTAACTTCTGAAGATTGAAGTTCATAAAAGAGAATGAAGCATGTGAACCTTTTGTGTTGAGTCATGTTTTCCAGAGAAAAAAGCTCCCCTTAGATATTTCTCAATTGTTTTAACTTGTCGTTTTTAGAGTTCTGTGTGTACTATGATGTTTTGATTCATGTCTAGTTCAATTGGGCATTTCCTTTGAAATGCTTTCAATCATCTGCTTGCAGTGTTTGCCTTTTTATAGAATACTGCTGGTCTACAATAGAGGACTTTAATCAAAATGTATCATATGATGCATAAGAGAACATATATAATAGAATGGATCATCATTTATCCTTCCCAATTGTGACATAATGTTTACAATTGATTGCTGGGTTTCATATTTTAAATAAAATAATTTGCCTTCTAACAGTTTCCTAACATTTGATTTGTCATGGATTCTTAGTCTAATTTTGCAGACTTTACAATCCTTGTTTTCGTTCATGAATTACAGCCTTTTGACTAACCTGTGCTTTTAAGTTATTACTCTTATTTCTAAGGAAATTATCCAAAAAGTTTTGAAAATTATTGTAATTTGTTAGCATGAGAGAAATCGCATCTTAAAGATACTATCACATTCCTCCTCTGCTTTAGTGTAAGAAAAGTCCTCATTGCTTTTATTGAGGTAAGCAGTATTGCTGTTTACCAGACATTGTAGGTCACTAAAAGTATTTGAGTGGTAGTAATTTCACTCATGAAGAATAGGCAAAGGAGAACTTTAAATTAGTGCTTTCATTCCTAAGATGTGTGATGACCAATAGGTTTGTCCATAAATCTTCATGTGCCCTATTTCTGAACTTCCATTCCTCACTTATCAAGCTGGACTAAAAATTTGTCCATCGAGAAGACATTTCTCTGTGCGAGAACAGTTTGATCAGCTTTGCTTTGAAGATAGTTTACCAAGGTCATCGTCAAGGTGTTAATGGGGGAAGCAACAAGTCTACCCTTGTATCTTCCAACTGGATGGATCTCTTCTCAGGCGAGTGTGTTGGTCTAGAAGGCCAGTCTAGATGTGGGGATGGTATGGGAATTGTCCCTTGTCCTTGCTTCATGGACTGACCTTATGGGCTCTCAGCACACCCTTCCTCTTTCCCACCATCGAGCAGAAGCAGGAGGAGGAAAAGGAGGCTGAAAGACGGAGGCGTGAGATGAAGGAACGTGAACGGAAGGAGCGTGACGGCATGCCGATATCAACCCCATCAACACCTCCTGATGACTCAGCAGTGGGTAGCTCAATGGGATCTGTCTCCAGTATGCGTGCAAGTGAAAGCTCTCGGGCTAGGCTGTCTCCTACAAGGTCTCTTTCCCGCTCGAGATCGAGGGAACGGTTACCTTCACAGCCTCCCCGAAGTCCATCACCACCTGATCGGCATGGGACTCCGTCATCAACTGCTCAGTCTTCCACGTCCAGTAGAATGCGGTCAAAAGTGAGGGATAGAGACAGAGGGCGTCGCTCTCATTCCCGGTGAGTCTTGTTTCTCAGATTATTATTTCCTTCCCGTCCCCCAAGTCCCCGAAAGTCTCCTGAATGGATTGGAGATATGTTCTGCCGGGATAGCTCAATGGACAGAGCACCCTACCAGCAATTGGGAGACCTGGGTTCGATTTCCAGTAGCATCAGTCTTCTCCATTCTTCCTTGGGATTTTTCCTGGGTGCACACCATCTTGTGCTAGATCACCCTTACCCGTTTTCTGTTTATTTTTTCCTTACTTGAATTTATATATTTAATAGTGAGGATGCAAAATAATTTCCTTAAAATTGGTGTTCTTAGAGTTTTCAAAACTTAGGGCTTCGTTATACCTATGACATAAGTAAAATTTGCAACCTGCAAACTAAGAAGTGTGTAATTACTACTAATCCCCCAAAACTGTTTCCTAATTGGTACTTACAAAGCTTTATATTTTTGGCAATAAATGGAATAGGAAGGCTTATAACCTTACCACCAATACATGGTAATACTTTGGGGCCCCAACTTTTAGCCTTTGCTAATGAATCCTCAAGAAAACCAAGAGAGGGCCATTAGGGGACCTAAGTAAGCATTCATGTTGTTTCAAAAATCTATCTTACAAACCTGTGCTATTTTACGTGATATATTTACCTAACGATGGGTAATTCTTAAATAAATAAATAATGGAATTTTAACATTTTCTGGGGCCCTAAAACATATAAATCACTAAGAAACTGTCAGAATCCACATGGGCCACAAGTAAACATCCAGGTTGCCAGCAAAAGATTGAGCATCTTGGCTCACTTATTCCAAGTTTCCCTGTGATTTATGATCAAAGAGTATTTCGAGCTACCTAGGGTCAAAAGCAAAGTCACTTTTGATTTTTTGCAGTGCCTAAGCATGAATTAAAGATATCTTATTAACCCTTTAGTTAACCTTTAATTCTTTCCTAGCTTATTAAATGTTGAGATCTTGAAGGATTTTTGATCTTGAAGGATCTTCAGGTTTAATATGCAATTCAATGGCTAAACGCAGGCATGATCGAAACATTGGCCACGCTGTATTTATTAATTGTTGTAATTATCATCATTGTCACAATTATTGTTGATAAGATAATTTAACAATACCATTGTAAATTTATTGAGCCTCACTCAAGCCATCTTGTGTTAAATATCTGATTATTTAAAGCTGAAACAAGTAAGGTTTTTCATTCCTGTATTTATTACTTTCTTTACTGGGATCAGTTTAAGGGCCATTTTTACAGTTACATTAACTATTTTTTGGTGTTCAATGACATTAATATCAATTGTAAAAGCATCTCATAAAATGATTTTTGTTTTCCTGAAGATCTCGTGATAGAGATGATGCTCCAACAAAGAAATCAGAGAGGGACTTAATGCGTGAACGTGAAGAAGAGGAAGAAGCCAAAGAAAAGAAGAAGATGGATAGGAGAGCTAGAGAAAAAGAAGCTGCTTATCAGGTACAATATATTGAATTAACATGTTTTGTAAAATGTCTTCTTAGAAATTAAGCAAATGCTGTCTTTTTGCACTTTCTGCAGAGTGCCGATTATTCAGTAAAAAGTAGTTACTAGTAAGGTTGGTTTAAAGAGTTTTTATATTGTGTATGAGACTACTCCTATACAAAAGAAATATTCCTTAAACCCATAAGGGCATTTGTAGACTAAAGTCTATGGCCTATAAAATGTTTAACGATCAGGATCTTGTTCTCTGCATTCTTTTGGTTTCCACCACGATCGCGGTGGAATATTGCTGAGAATACATACGAAGCAACAACCTTCCTTTGTCATTTGTAAGAGATTTGTTATAGCATTTGGTCCCTTCTCTGGACTACAACCTTGTCGTGGTGGAAGGGCTTGCGTGTTCCTATGACCTAGAGAGCGTAACTGGCGGGAACTATGTTCCTGGTAGGGTCACCCATGCCAGGATGGTCAATAGGTAGGGGCCTGACGAAAGGTAGTCCACGCAGTGTCTGTACCTCAGTGAGGCGGCTGCAAAGGCGTCTGTACCCCAGTGGGGCGGCCATTATGGGTGATGGTGGTGTCACGTTAAGAGAAAGGTTGAGGAAGGCAACGGGAAACCACCTCGACTACCACACTTATCCCAAGCAATCATGATGTGCCAATATAAGAATATTGTAAGTGGCGTAAGCGGGACTCAACCCTCTACGGGGAGTGTCGTGCCCGGCAGTGATAGGAGTAAGGCTATCTCGGTCGTCATTCCACGAAACCCTTACCCAGGAAACGACAAGAAAAGAAGAGAGAAGATGGCCAAGGAAACAAGGGTGGGAACCTGGAATGTTAGGACAATGCTTAGGAAAGGAAAGTTGGAAAATGTAAAGGTAGAAATGAAGAGGTCCAACATTAACATACTAGGGCTATGTGAAGTGCGATGGAAGGATGGGGGTGATTTCTGGAGTGATGATGTCAGAGTAATTTTCAGTGGGGGAAATTCTAGCCAGAGGGGAGTTGCGGTAGTGCTAGACAAGAAAGCGGGAAAAGCCGTGATAGCTACAGAGCTAATAAGCGACCGGGTTATGTCAGTAGAAATAAAGGCTGAGCCAGTAAACACGGTGATAGTTCAGGTGTACTTGCCCACTAGCGAACATAGTGATGATGAAGTAGAACTTGTTTATGAACAAATAGAAGAAGTAATGGGAAGGGTTAGAGGCAATAAAAACCTAATTGTAATGGGGGACTGGAATGCAGTAGTTGGGCAAGGCAAAGATGGAGAAGAAGTGGGAGGGTTCGGACTAGGAAATAGAAACGAAAGGGGACAGAAATTAGTAGACTTTTGTAAGAGGAATAACCTCTGTATCACAAACACACTTTTTCAGCACCATAATAGAAGGAGGTACACATGGAAAAAGCCAGGAGATACGGATAGGTACCAAATTGATTACATTTTGGTAAGAAAAAGGTTTAGAAATAGTGTTAAAAATTCAAAGAGTTACCCTGGTGCTGATGTTGACTCAGACCATAACCTGGTCATGATGAAAACCGAGCTAAAGTTTAAAAAGATATTTCGAGCAAAAATTACACCAAAATGGAACCTTGAAGCCCTTAAAAATGGGAAAGCGAGAGAGTTCCAAGAGTCAGTCAGTAAGGCCTTAGAGGATAATGGGAGGGAACTTACTATAGACGGAGAATGGGAAAAGATTAAAAACAGTATCAAGGATAGTGCGCAAGTAACTATTGGAAGGGTCAAACAAAACAAAATTAGGAAACCATGGGTGACGGTAGAAATGATAAATAAAATGGAGGAAAGAAGGAAATGGAAAAGGGTTAACACAGAACAAGGACGTAGAATGTATAGGGCTCTCAACAACGAACTGAGAAGGGAAACAAATAGGGCGAGGGAACAGTGGTGGAAGGGACAATGTAACGAAATAGAAAAGCTGGACGAAAGTGGGAGGGTCGATTTAATGTATAGAAAGGTGAAACAGTTAACGGGAAATAAAACACGAAACAGAACAACCACAATAAAAGATAATAATGGTAAAGTTATACGAGATCCAGCCAGCATAAGGGAAAGGTGGAAAGAATATGTCGAGGAACTATATGGGAAGGACATGAAGCCAACAAACATAATGTTAGAAAGTGAACAAGAAGTGGAGGATGATGATGTTGGACCTGGGATATTAGATAGTGAAATTGATAGGGCCTTGCGTGATATGAAAGGAAACAAAGCAACGGGCATTGACGAGATACCAGTTGAGCTACTTAAAAACCTGAGGGGAAAGGGTAAGAGGAAATTCTATAATTTATGTAGAAAAATTTATGATGAAGGGGAATGGCCAGAGGATTTTACTAAGACAATCCTGATTCCTTTGCAGAAAAAGAATAATGCTTCTGAGTGTAGGGATTATCGTACAATCAGTTTAATATCTCACGCGGCAAAGGTTATTCTAAGAGTATTGAATAGAAGAATTGAAGGAAAAATTAAGGAACAAATAGGAGAAGACCAGTTCGGATTTCAGAAAGGGAAAGGAACGAGGGATGCAATCGGGGTAATGAGGGTGCTAGTAGAACGAAGCCTGGAATTTAAAAAGGATATATGTGCATGTTTTGTCGATTTTGAAAAGGCTTTCGATAGAGTTCAATGGCCAAAATTAATGGGAATTTTAAAGAAAATTGGGTTGGACTGGAAAGATAGGCGTTTGGTGCAAAATTTGTACTTAAATCAAACAGCGCGAGTTAGAATAACTGAAGGAGAGTCGGAATGGGCAGAGTTAGGGAGAGGGGTAAGACAAGGATGCCCATTATCACCATCGCTTTTTAATATATATGCAGAGGAAATGGTGAATGAAGCTTGGGAAGAAATAAGCAAGGGAGTGATAGTTGGAGGGAAAGTAGTAAAGTCAGTAAGATATGCAGACGATAAAGCTATTGTGTGCGATTCCGAAAGGGGTTTACAAATACTAGTAAATGCACTAAACGATAAGGCAAGGGAATATGGAATGAAAATTAACGTAAGTAAAACTAAGGTAATGAGATTCACTAAGGGAAAGAAGGCTAAATTAACGATCAGGGTCGATGGGGAAAAACTAGAGCAGGTGGACAAATTCTCGTACTTGGGTAGTGTTCTATCTTGGGATGGGAGGTGTGGAGATGAGGTTCGAAAAAGAGTAGCATTGGCCAAGGAAGCTTTTATGAAGCGAAGGGAATTAATGACAAAGGGTCTCGATAAAGGAATCAGGAAAAGATTGGTAAAATCCTTGATATGGAGTGTTTTGCTATATGGGTGTGAAACGTGGACCTTACGAAAAGAGGACATCAAAAGATTGGAGGCATTTGAGATGTGGGTGTGGCGTAGAATGGAGAAGGTAAGCTGGGTGGATAGAAAAACAAACATAGAGGTGCTAGAAATGGTTGGGGAGGAAAGGGTTTTAATTGAAGTAATTAAGCGTCGACAAAAGAAATGGGTGGGTCAGATATTGAGAGGAGAGGGATTGCTGAAGAATGTAATAGAGGGTAGAATGCAAGGGAAGAGACAGAGGGGAAGGCAAAGGCAAAAGATGTTAGATGACATAAAGGATGGGGTTAGTTACCACGTAGCGAAAGAAAGGGCTATGAATAGGGAATATTAGGGCACATGGACCTACCGAAAGGTAGAGCACTTATGTAATCAATGTAATAGCATTTGGTCTGAGAATAATACTGTTGATGAAAATTTATTTACATGATTTCTTGTTTGATATTTGAACAAGTTCTGCTTCAATTCTCAATTTTATACCCTTTACACTGCAGAATTGCACAAAAAGAGAAAGAAAAACATTTTTCTTCCATTCCAGCTTGCTTAACAGAAAGTTTGAAGAGAAAGTAAACACTGCAGAGGACCTTTTAAGTAGAGATGCACCGAATACTCTTTTTCGCCGATTATTTAATAATTAGTAATCAAATTTTATAAGTTTAAGATTATAGTGAAGAAACAATAATTTTTCTGCATTATTTGCAGTCAGATTACTCCTGCGGTCACTGTACTGCAGATTTGCAATGCTGAATAAACGTTCACTTTCCACAGAGGTTGGTGGTGGTGATAGGTATTTCTTGGAAATCTCTGCTAGTATAGGGTACTGCTGGTGGTGATGTTGCCACCAATTGGTTGGGCATTCTTTCCTCTCTAATAGTGGCTGACTTAAGTAAACTCTTATTTCCTCTTCAACTTCTGAAGGTGGGGATCTGGCAAATGTTGAAGTTGAAGCCATTTCATTGAAGCAATCCCATATGTTGAAGCTTTGTGTTCTGCTTGATGGAGTTGCTATCTGCACATTTCCAGAAAAAGATTTAACCGAGTCCTCATTCATATTTTTTAGTTCTACTATCTTTGCATGCACTTGGTGCATAATTTCATCACTTGTAAAAAATTTATCCTTAAACCTAGGATCTACAAATGTGGCAATGGAGTTATGTAATTGGCTTTCAAGGTCACAAAATCGTTTCTGAATTTCCATCTGCATCTCAGCTTTCATTGAATGCAAACCAATTTCAGAACCTTCCCTTGAGTAGAATGCCAGAAGTATCTTAACAGCAGGTATCATATAAGAAATACTTGCATTCTCTTGGCACATAAGTTTTGTAACTTCTTCAGCAGGTTCCAATAAACAAACTGCTTTCTCTGCGAGCAACCATTGATCATTAGTAAGTCCTGTTATGTTGATATTGTTATCAGCGAAAAACAATATTAGTGCTTTCTTCTGTTCAAGCAGCCTTTTCAACATGTAATAGCTGCTATTCCATCTTGTTTGAACGTCTTGTAAAAGTGAATGACATGGCAGTTCCAAAATCTCTTGTATTTCACGTAGTTTGTCATTGGATGCAGATGAATGATGGAAGTGACCTACTATCTTTCTGCTCATAGCAAGTAATTCTGTTATGTTGCGATGTGCTAAAATTGCTCTGTGAACACATAACTGAAGGGTGTGAACAAAGCACTTTATGCTTGTAATTCCTAGATCACTCATAGCCTTCACCATGTTTGCTCCATTATCAGTGACAATTGCATGACATTTTTCTTTATTGATTTGCCTTTCTTTTAGTATTTCTTCAATCAGTTTTACTATGTTGTTAGCTGTATGAGTTCCAAGAATTTCTCGGCAAGCTAGTAAAGCAGAATCATGGTTAAATTCATTGTCAATCCATCGTGCTGTCAAACTCAAAAAAGATTTCTGGTTGTTTCTGCATGTCCAAATGTCTGTTGTACAAGATATACTTGTAGTACATTTAATTTTTTCATTTATCTTTTTGAGCACAGCAGAATATACCTCAGGAATAATTTTTTCTGTTACATGTCTTCTAGAAGGAACTTTGTATCTGGGATTCATAGCTTGTGCAAATCTCAAAAATCCTTCATCTTCAACTATTGAAAATGGCTGGCAATCTATTGCTATCATTTCAGCAAGCATTCTGTTTAATTTTTTTGCCTCAACTGATTGAGAACTATAAGGAATAGCCTTATTGAAGCATTCTTGTAAAGTTTGCTGTTTTGAGGGTAGATTAGCAAGAGCACAATGTATTTTAGGTGCCACATCTTTCTCTAAAACCTTCTTCTTTTCCTTATACTCATTGTACTCCTTATTATGCCTTGTTCGAAGATGGTTAATCATTGATGTTGTTGTGAAGGATTTTGGTGTTTTTCCTCCACGTGAAATTTTGAAGCAGCAAATTTGACATTCTGCCTTCAATTCATCCTCACAAGATGTGAAGAATTCCCAAATAGGGCTCTTTTTTGAAAAACTCATGGGCTACATGGAATAAATTAATTTAAAATCAAATACAGCTCTAAAGATGATTTTTGGAATACATTATTTGAAAATAATTATTCGATATGAACAACAAAAACGAATAGATAATGATGCAGGAATGTTAGTTGAAATACCTATTATTCATCGAATAGCTAAAATATTAATATTTAACTTATTTTTATTTCAGTAAAAACGTTTAATGTTCTTACATTGTCATACTTTACCTTTTGTAACAGTGAGCTTTCTGTACGAACGTAAAATTTTGATTGTTTAGCCTTAGCCTCGTCTGTTAAAGTTAAAAATGATACTGTTCTGGGTGTTAAGTCCGTTTTTACCGTTTTTACACTAGGCAATTAATTGCGCAATAAGATGCAGCATTAATTCACGCGTGCAATTTCTGAGCGGAATGATTGTGCAACGGATGATTGTATTGTTTTGAAGGGAATGGGTATAATGCGCAACTTTGTTTACATCGTGAGTTATATCGAGTGCTGTTATTGAAATGGGTAATTAAGTATTCGCAAAGGCAATCCAGAACCAGTTTGAGCGCTCTTCCATGTCTGCCCATAACCACGAACGCCCAAAACCGTCCTGCGCATGCGCAGCAATCCCGAACAAATTTAATTTTATACCGTAAATTGTAATTTAAATAATAATTCCCCCGGAATTTGCATTAATAAAATTACATGTAGTATTCGGCTATTCGGGCATTCAAAGTCCGAGGCCGAAGCCGAATGCCAGATTTTGGCCGAATATTCGGCCAAAGCCGAACTTCGGTGCGTCTCTACTTTTAAGTGTAAGCTGAGATGAGGTCCTCTCTCATGCACAAAAGTGATGCAATAAAATAAATCCCTACATCCTTCCTTCTTGCTTTTCACATTTCTCTACATATTTCACACTTGCCAATTCAATGGATACTGCAGGAGTATTGTTGTACTCTACTCTTGTATGAAAAGTTTTACAACCTTAAGTGGCTGTTACTGTCAGTAACCTTGGCTCAGTCAAGCTATTGACTATATGTTTATCCAATAGCTATTGCTTCTGGCAGTATCAGACTATCCTGTCAGTTTGACAAAAAATTTCCCCAGCATTCTGTTGTATTCACAATTATCACCAAAGTTCCATTGAATTATTTTGTCTCCTTCTAAGGCTGCACCTACATTGGATCTGTTTTTCTCCCAATCCGATGTCAGCCAATTCTCTGGTCCGATGTGAGTGCCTACATTGGATTCAGATTACTTCCAATTGGGAAGCAGTTGAATTTTGGTTGTGGTGGTACCATGAGCGACTCTGAGGATGATTTTTTATGTTGGCATTTGTTAGAAAACAACGTTTTCCTCGATAGGAGATGTAAGAAAGGGCTATGGGTGCATCGGTTTAACGAAGATAGATCTGCAGGGCAGTTTTTTACTACCTATCAACCCATGCGAAATCACCTAGATAAATTCAAGGACTATCACTGTATGTCTTTAGAAATTTTTGACTACATTCTTGTATCAAGGACAAAAAAAAACTGGTCAACCTAATTTCTGGGAATGCATAAGGCCAGAATTGAAACTTATTATGACAATACGTTAAGTGAAGAGCAATTGGCTTTTATTATTTATATTTTTCTAATTTAAATATTAGTCTTTAATTATACTAGGAATAAAAATATCATTTTAAGAAGTAATAGTAAGGTATTATTTATATTTTATAAGGTAATTATTTATAAGTATTTATGTGTGAGCTAGAAATCTTAGTTAAACATTTTTTGCTTCAAAACTAATGACATGACCATAATATCAGTAGTTAAAGTGTTCAATTAATGGTATCCAGACATACTTGACGGACTGGCATAATTAAAATCATTCCTCACTTGCTCAATTAATAATTCCTTGTCAATTTTCTCCGCCATCGTGTGCCGTCTGTCAGGTGACGTCAGATTGGAAACAAACATGTTTGTTTCCAATCCTGTTGCCTGATGTATCAACCAACATCTGGCAACATTGGATGAAGAATCTACTTCCAGTGTAGGTGCTCTCGTTAATATCTTCGTGTTTGTTTTTCTACCGACGTCGGCCGACCGATCCGATCGTGTTTGTTTTTCTACCAACGTTGGTAGAAAATGGCGATTGGATCAGGAGAGAAACGGATTCAATGTAGGTGCAGCCTAACACATATGCATTGCTCTGCTGTTTTTATTCCTATTCTATTTCCTGGTTTTTGAATAAGTTTCTCAATTTCGTGATTTGGAAATCCTGGTTTATTCCCAGATATGTCGACAGTAACATCTTATTAAAAAGGCATAGTTAATCCAATTGAAAATACTGATAATGTACAAATGTAAAGTAATGAAGACAGCTGGTGATGGTTGTTAGGAAGGTAATGAGAGGATCATAAAGTTTGACCTCTTGTTTGGTTCTTCCTCGGTATTTTCCATTCCAAAATGAAGATTGTAAATACATGCCGGGCTAAGTTGTTTTTAGTATTTGGCTAGCTAGCTCTATGTTCTTACATAGAGAAGTTAAGCAAGGAAATGTACCAAAGAATAATTTTTATTTGACAAGTGACTTCAGAAAATTCCATTATGTTAAATTGTTAAATGCTAAATTATCCATTCCTAACCTATAATGAAGGATTTTTCATCAATTGAGAAAGAAGCAAGATAGAAGCCAAATCTATCTTAGAAATGCATCTGCAGAAATTCAGGTGCATTGCATTTGCAATGCACCTGCTTTGGGAATGAAGTGGAGATCTGAGAAGTTGACGAAACACCCAAGTGACAATTTTACAAGTGTTAAGTGTTTCAATCTTGGAAATAAGTAAGAAAGGAGGCTTTACTTACCATACTTGAATATAAGCTTAGCTAATTCTTGTTAATGTTTCATCATTCAGGAAAGATTACGCAATTGGGAGGCAAGGGAAAGACGGAAGGCAAAGGAGGCTGAGAAGGAGAGAGAAAGAGAGAGATTAAGACAAGAGGAGCAAGCAAGGGAAGCAAAGAGACTGAAGGAATTCCTTGAAGACTACGATGATGAAAGGGATGATCCCAAATACTACAAGTAATTATTTATTTACTTCTCTATGAACATTGATCGTTCACAAGTTGGTACCTTGCTATTGTGTTTTGTTGTGCTGTATTATCCCATTCACTCTCTTCATTCCTTCAGAAGAGCTTATTTTCTAGCAATTTTTCACTTTCTAAGTTTAGAGGTTTAATGAAATTATGCTTTACTATGAAAAGTCTTAGAAAATATTCTTTTCCATTATAAATTTTTCTTACTCTTAGAAAATTGTCAGCAAAATATTTGTTTACTAAATTTTTAAGGTACTGTAGAGCTTACCATTAGTGTAAAAACTGCATTATACTGCAATCATAAATCAGTGTTTTTTATGAAATTTGGAGCCGTGAATGATCAAATGGAAATACAGGTTATGGGTTCATTGTATATCTGCAATTTATGTATGTCTTTTGGAAACTAATATCCTCATTTAAATTAACAAAATCTTTATTTTATAGTGTAATAACTGTTATTAGAACAGTGCCTTAAGTGTGTATTGGTTTCCTGTCTTTGGTGAGGAGTATCTTTAGGATTCAATAAATTTTCTGTCACCATTTGGATTTCTCATTTATTGGGCTCATGTTTGGCTTGTCATAATTTAGAACAATGAAAGTGGAATTTGGAATGTTATTTGAAATACCTATAAGCTTAAACCTTTAACGATTACAGGGGACGAGAGCTTCAGAAGAGGCTTGCTGAAAGAGAGAAAGAAAATGAGCAAGATAGCCGAGATCGACAGAGAGAAAGGGAAGAGTTGGAGGAACTTAAAGCTAGGATATATGCAGAAGGTCATTCAGATCCTGGGGCAGAGTTTGAACGGCTGAGGAGGAGGCGGGAGGAACAGTACAGGCCTACTATTCTAGTGAGAGTGGATCCACCAGGACGTCCTCAACAGCAGCCTCCACTTCCTCCAAACCATCGCAGCTCCAGACCACAACCTCCCCCCCCACAGCCTCCTGCTATAAATATTCAACCACGCCCACCACAGACTCCGTAAGTTATACTATTTAAAGGGATACTGTAAGCTTAATATAGGATAGATTAAGCAAGGCTTATATGCACCCCCTGCAATATGCCAGTGGTGGCTTTCTGCAACTTACCAGTCTAAGTCTATCCTTTGGTTTTCAAGCACCTTATTAGGAAATACCATATAGGATAGATTAGGTAAGGTGTAAATACTCTCCCTGCCATATGCCACTGGCGATTTGTGGTGACTTAAAAATCTAAATCCAACCCTTTGGGTTTCAAGACTACATAATAATAGAAAATCATGTATACTATAGTTTAGGTAAGGAAATAATACCCCCCCTGCCAAACACCAGTGGCAGTTTGCGGTGACTTATGAATTTAATTCTATTACTTGGGTTTCAAGACAACACCATTATGGAAACTATCATATGGGGTAGTTTAGTTAAGGCATTAATACACCCCCTGCCATACATCGCTGACAGCTTGTGGCAACTTACAAATCTAACTATCCATTGTTTTTCAAGACAATACCATATTGAGAAGTACCACATGGGTTGGTTAGGTAAGTATTAATACACCCCGTGCCATATGCCTCTATTTGGGGTAGATGGCCATTCATATTATGGTTTAGAAGTTTCTCCAGTAACTATCACTCAGATTTGATGGCAAAAATGTATCCAAAATTACCTCAAAACAAGTTTCAAATTTTATGTACATTTCTTATGGAGGAATATTAAATTCTTCCTGGCAAAGAACCAAGAATCAATTTAGGGGTTATTAAGCTTGAATATGTTATACAGCCACAAATACTATTCATATGCTGAAGTTTTGCTATTTTGCTTTTCTAAGTGGCCCAAAAAAAATTTGAACCATAAATAAATTTGGGTATTATTTGCATTAAATATAATTATTGTACACCACCATTGTATTCACAATTCTTCGTGTCTCGCCAATACCCTATATATGAGCATCAACCTGAATTTAAAATTCATATTATTTATTTTTACTTGACACTGCAATTTGGCCAGGTGGCAGTGCTGGAGGGGAGCATAACATATTAAACATAGAATTCCCTGGCATTCACCCAAGGACAGAAGGGATAAACCTCCCGTAGGCAATAAATTACATTACATAAGACACGTACAACATTAAGTACATACACAGTGAGAGATACACAAAGATAAATACATATCGATTTAGCTTATCATAGAACATTAAACTTAGATAATGGCATGGGAAAAATGATGATAATATAATACAAGGATAATAATTTAAGTGAATAAGCTAGCTTACAAGAAAGAGCAATGCAGATCAGTAATTCATCAGCACATCCAATTTACTATATCTAATGTTTAAGACAAAGGATATCTGTAAATCCCTCAGAAGAGTTATGGTTTCTATCAGTTTTAGAGTTACGAGGGCTATGTGATAAGTACCTGTGTTTAGCAACTGATGGCACCACTGACACAATGTGTATGCCATAATTTAATGCCGTCTTTAGATATATGACTGTCAAAATTTCAGACAAATTAATTGAGTAGTTTTGTTTTGATAGCTGTTGAAAGTAGTCAAGTTCGTGTTTGCTTGCCACCATGAAGAAAGAGCAATGTCGATCAGTGATTCGATTTCTTTTTTTGGCTGAGAATATGAGTGAGGAAATAAAGGTGAAGTTGCATGCTGTTTATAAGAACCATGCACCTTCTATGACTACCATCAGATATTGGTTTAATGAATTCAAGCGTGGCTGAACATCCATTTTTTGTGAAGAGCGCCCAGACTGTCTGATTGGGGTGACTACGGAGGATATGGTTAACAAAATCCATGATATTGTGCTAGCAGATTGCCGTGAGAAGATCAGAGAGATTGCTGACATTGTAAACATCTCAATTGAAGGCATACAAAGTATCCTACATGAAAAATTGGGCATGAGAAAGCTATCGGCAAGATGGGTGCCACGTTTGCTCACAGTGGAGCAAAAACTGAATTGCATGACAACATCAGAGCACTGTTTGGACATGTTTAAGCGCAATCTGAAAGAGTTTCTATGGCGTTTCATGACTGTTGACGAAACATGGATCCATTACTACACGCCAGAAATGGAAGAACAGTCAAAACAGTGGATTGCACCTGGCAAACCTGCTCCAAAGAAGGCAAAAATACTTCCATCGGCTGGAAAAGTCATGGCCACCATTTTTAGGGATTTGTGAGGCATCATCTTTACCAACTATTTGGAGAAGGGAAGGACAATCACTTGGCAGTACTATGCTGATTTATTGGACCAATTTGATGCTGAATTGAGGAAGAAACTGCCCCATTAGGTGAAGAAAAAAGTGCTCTTCCATCATGACAATGCACCAGCTCACTCATCTGCTATCACCACAGCAAAACTAGTTGAATTATGGTACGAATTGCTACCTCAATCACCCTATTCTCCAGATTTGGCCCCATGCGATTTCTTTTTGTTTGCAAACATGAAAAAATGACTTGGGGGAAAGCGATTCACATCAAACAAGGCAGTCATCGCCACAATAGAGGCCTATTTTGCAGAGTTCGACAAAACTTATTTTTTGGATGGCTTGAATATTGCTGGACTTAATGTATTGAGTTTAAAGGAGACTATATTGAGAATTAATTTTAAAAGAAGTTAAAAATAATGCATTTTCTTGCCTACCACAGGTACTTATCATGCAGCCCTCATATGTTTACATTTACTAACATTAATTTCCATCCCGTTTACTTTAGTTCACTCGGCAATTTGAAGTAAGTCATTTTGTAGAAGTTCACGATCCTGATCCTCAGTTATATGCCTATTTAATTTGCAGTTGTCAGCAAATAATCTGATTTCGGACTTAATATTTGGGATTGGGGTCATTCACATAAATAAGGAATAGCAATGGCCGGAGAACGCTACCTTGCGGAATGCCTGAAGTTATATCTATCTCTTTAGATAAAACATCTCTGATTCTAACTCTCTGTTTTCTATTTTTTGAGAAATGTTGTATCCAATCAGTAATTCAATGATCAATGTTTAAATTGTAGATCTTTGCTATTAGTAGGTCTTATGGTACTTTATGGAATGCCTTTGCAAGGTTGAAAACCACCTCATAGATTTCTTCCTTGATATCAATGGTTTCTGAAAAAATAGATATGCGATGGGATTGAACCCACAACCTCCCTAGTTCAACCTAAGTTGAATCCGATGCTTAACCGGCTCGGCTAATTCTCATTGAAAAAAAAACTGGTAGTAGTCTTCCCAGCCCGGTGGAGGTAATAAACCCAACCTCCAATAGGAGGAGAGACACACTTTATACTGTCCATGAGGACTATTCTTTAGTTCTGCTTCCGCACTGTAGAGGGTTATGAGACATGGGACTTCGACCAGCTTTAACTTCATTATGAAAATTATCAAAATTCTGGACATTCTGTGATTATTATTTAATAAATATATTTAACTTTTCAGAAACTTCATATTAGTGGTCCACATGATTCTGAATTATGAGTCTAGTGGTCTGTGAGGTCTAGAAGGTTGGCGACTGCTTGTTTAGTATTCTTTGAAGTTAGTAACTGCAGTGAAGTGAGTAACTGCTTACTGTCATGGCAGACTAAAGCTTGGGAAGCTCTGCTCTGAGGTGCTTTAGTTTCGGAAAGATGTCATTAGTTGGAGGTGTAAATATTTATAGTTGTTTTATTGGTTAATTAGTCCAGAGGCACCTGAAAGAGACCAACCTCCAGAACCAGAAGAGGAGGAGCCTGAGGAGGAAGAGGTGTGTGAAGAAGAGGCAGAAGCAGATGATGATGACGATGGTGTGGATGCTGAGATGATGCATGTGGAGCAAGAAGGAGAGGAAGAGGATGTGTCAGAGAGAGTGCAGATTGAGATGGAGAGGCGGAGAGAACCTCGGATGGATGAGGAAGAGAGTCAGATGAGCAGAGTGTCCATGATATCTTCAGCTGACCAAAGCCCAGCTTCAGCCATTCCTGCCTCTAACACTGCTCTTGAACCCACTGGTAAGTATGATGCTCATTGCGCCTTATGTAATTTTTCTTTCAGTATTTCAACTCAGAGTGGAAGTGACAAAGGAGATTTTGATGTCCAAACATGATAAGATTGTGGTTTTAAAGAGGTGTTGTTAAAACACAATGTTTACTTTTTTAGATTTATTTTTCTAAGGTTAAGAAAAACATGTTTTTTGAGCCACTGAAATATATGTTTTTGCACTCTCATGTTTAATGGTTATATGGCCCAGTCACGAAGTATCTTGTTTCATGGATGACTGTTAATAATTTTCAATAATTTTAGTTTATTATATTTATGCTCTCCATTTATTGTGGCAAATGTTAGGAAATGATATTAAATGTTTGAAAAAATATCCATTTGCACAGATAATATGTAAAATGTCTATCCAATTTTCTTACTTGATACAATAAGTAGTTTTTTTGTTTAAATGATAAATACCAATGTTACTGCATGACTGGGGTTTGTTAACATGGACCTAATAACATGTTTCTTATTATTCTTTTTGTGCTAAATATAGCCATGTATTTTAAAATTGTTCACCATGTGCTGTTTTCTTTGATTTTTCAGCAACAATTTTAAAATAAAGAAAATTTTGTTCATTGAGATCTTTATAGTTTTAGGTTGCTAACACTTTATTGGTAATCTACTAAACTGTTCATCAATTAACTAATTTTCTTCACCCACATTGAATTTAAATCCTAGACCAACAGTTCAGATAGCAACAAAATGGCAGATTGGCATAGTTAACAACAATTGTGGAATTTAGCATGCTCTCAATCTCAGTCAACTGCCCCTTTCTCAAAGAGTTCAAAACATTCATTTTATACTGCTAAGCTTTATTCTAATGATAGTTCTATGATTCCATTTCTAAGAGTCTATAGTTATTTTTATGTTAAATAATTTTTTGAATTTATTTCATGTAAAACAAACCTTACCAAAATCAACACTCAATTTTCTCTGAATGCTAAAAATGTAAAAACTTGGACAGGATGTTTTATTTATAAAAATGTGATTTGCCTCTGGGTTAAGATGCCGCAGTGCTTGCTTCCTAGGTAAATGCCACCCTTTTCTCCATCAGAGGGTCTCTATTTTTAGTTGTAAACACTCATCCTTTAAAGACTTAATCATAATTAGCGAGTTTGTTAACTACTCTGTAGCAAATTCACTCACTGCCAATAAGTTTGCTCTGTGTAATAAGGTTTGCCAGGAAACTTGCTGCTCACTCTGCTAGTAGGAGTAAATTTGAAGACTGGGCTACTTTACTCACTACTTCCTGGAATTGTTGCTCTCTTGCCAGTAAACTTACCTAGTGATAGTCACATTCCTAATGAAAATGCTTCACAGTCACCATGAATAAAGTGAGTAGCAAAGGAGCAAGTTTATGAGTGAAGTGTGTAATGAAACTTTCTTACTCACTTGTTATGTTAGTGGCTGGCAAACCACTAGTAATCTCACTCAGTGCAATCGAGCATTAATTGTTGTCGGGGATGCCATGTTTTCTTGTAAGTATTGTGAAACCAAAGTGGATATATAAAAATGTAATTTTATTTATTAATTTATAGTATTTCTGCATCCCCTAGGAAATAAGATATTTACTACAAAGTAGTACTATAAAATGTGTAACAGGTGCTGATTATAAATGTGACTTAAAATATTCCGCACTACTTCTGCTTCCAAGGAAGAATGGACTTGAAAAAAGTCTGACGGGACCGGGAATCAAACCCGTGTCTCCCAATTGCCGGTCGGGTGCTCTGTCTGTTGAGCTATCCCGGCAGAACATTTCTCCAAGCCATTCGGTAGACTTTGTGGGCAAGGACTTTGCAATTTTGTCCACATGGTGGCATTGTTTGCAGTCACGGCTTCATCGAAGCACCGGCTACAAAAAGTGATGGAAATGATACCCCCTTCTGGTTGTAAACACAGGAAAACAGGTAAGGGTGATTTTGCGCAAGATGGTGTGCACCCAGGAAAAACCTCAGAAAAAAAAAAGGAAATGTTCTGCCGGGATAGCTCAATGGACAGAGCACCCGACCAGCTATTGGGTGACCCGGGTTCAATTCCCGGTCCCATCAGACTTTTTTCAAGTCCATTCTTCCTTGGGATTTTTCCTGGGTGAGCACCATCTTGTGCAAAATCACCCTTACCTGTTTTCCTGTGACTCCTTCTGCTATTCATATTTTATATTGAGCCACACTCGTATAGCTATTTACTGTGGCTCAAGTAGAATAGAAGACAATAGTGTATGAATTCCATCATTGAGAAATATCTGTGTGGCTAAGTGGTATTCACTGGGTGCTCTGTGTATAATAATAAATTAAATTTGATAATTTCTGAATTTTCAAGGTGCAATGCAGTGGGGAAGTTCACCTTCGCCAAATACCAATGCTTTGCTCAACAATGCGGCAGCATCTGCTCAGCCATCTCGGAAAAAGAAACTGGATGTAAAGGAAGTGTTCAACATGGACGATGATGATGACAGTAATTTAGGCACTGCCAAGAAACGGAAACTTGTTCCCTTAGGTGAGAATTCATGATCAGAATTCAGAAATTCTCGTTTAACACGTTCAACGCTGAGCGACGACGATCGTCGTCCACATTCCGTATGGTCCATATTCTTTTCAAAGGCCTTCTTCAAGTAGCGCCACCTCCAAGTGCTTCCATTTCTCTTTTGAGTCATTCGTAAGGCTCTATTTCAGTAAAGTGTTTTGTAGTTTTAATTTTTAACCAATATTTTTTAGCTTTTTTTCGACGATCTTCGTCAAAATTTAAATAATAAAAGTTGAAATAAAAAAAATTTCTATTTTTCTTTGGTCAATTCATGATTAAGAATACAAAAATAATCTATAACCATAAAAATAAATTTCAGTCTGGCAAAAATTGAAAATTTTTCCTCAGCGTTGAAAGTGTTAATTACTATGATCAGTTAAACTGAAAGGCAATGTACAGTTAGTACTACTGATTATATAATCAGAATTGTCAAGCACTTCATTCTGACCAGAATGAGTCATTTTCTTTAAATTTTCCTTAAAAGATACCACTAATGTTTTTGTGGAAATGTGATATAAATAATAAGAAATACTGTTTCTCCTTTCTTAGATTTTAAAATCTCCAAATCTTTAAAAGGTTTTAATTTTTTTCTGTTGAGAGATTTGTGTGTTTAGCTGAATTCAGTTTTTGTTTTAAGTTTTATGAAAAGTAGACATTAAATATATTCTGATGTGAGAGCCAGTATTTTGTACATTGTTAGTAAATAATTTGAAAATTTCTTTGCTTTAAATTTGATAGTCTATATCTGTTGATCTCAGTTCTTAGATTTTAGCATTTTAAAGATCAGTAATGTTGAAATTCAATCTCTTTGATACTTATTCCTATATTGAAAGTGTTAATGTGATGTTATTTTTCAGATTATGGAGAGGAAAAGAAAAAGAAAGAAGAGAAGAAGGAAGATGTGGCAAAATCTCAAGAAGACAAGAGAAAGCACATAAAAACACTCATAGACAAAATTCCAACAGAAAAGGAAGCCTTATTTGCCTTTCAGCTGGACTGGGCTGCTGTAGATAATGTGAGTTGCCAATGCCTTTTTTCTTATTTTTGCTATGGTTGAGCAGTGGTAATAAACTGTTGCTTCTTCTAAAGGGGAGGTTAGGTTCTTTTTTGTAATTTTAATGTTTGGCTCTATTTTCTAATTACAGGTACAATTATTATTAGTATTTATTTTCTAAAGTATTGAATCTCCCCATTAAAAATGACAGGAGTTAGTTTTGCTTTCTTTAAAAATTAATATTTCTTATTGTATGCATCTTATCATTTGTGAATTGTATGCATATTAAAATGTAACTCATTCCTCATTTCTACTATTAGTAAGACATTATTTACTAGATGGTTTGATAGGAACTGGCAAATTGACCTCTTCATGTATTAGTATTAGTTGATAAGTAAACCAAGAAGACCTTGACTAATTCTGTTTGGGCATAAATTCCCTAAATAAACTTATAGGTGTTATAATGTTGCAATTGGTGAATTTCTTATGTCAATCATGTTGGTACTTATATTAAACAGTTGTAAGTCTATAATAATGTAATACACAACTAATTCATATGGATTTTTATTGATATTGGTTGTAGTAAAATGTAAATAAAAATATAAGAAAAATCTAAGTATAAAATCTTATGTACACTGTGCAGTACATTTCCTTTGTACACCTCATTTTTACTAAAAATCTTCCCCAGGTTCCCACTTATATTTCTATTTTTCAATTGTACTGGTACAGCCCATTCGGGTTAGGAAGGCACTCACTCAATAGCCTACTGCGCAGATGGGCTTAATCCAAGTCAGAAAATAGGGGAGTCAGTGCTTCCTGAACAGGAGAAAGCATTAGGCATATAGTGGGAATAACCCCCAAAAAGGCCCCCGTCTCCTCCACTTTTTCCCCTCTCTCAGGATTCCAAGTGCCTTCCCAACACAAATGGGCTGTACTTAACTTGATCTATATTTCCCTTCTTCATCATAAAAAGCAGTACATTTCTCATTTTTGAAAATGCTTGTGATTAAGAAACACTTCTACTTGGGCTAGAGTTTGCCTATGCAATTTGTTTATTGTAGTTGTAAATGCTGGAATTACTAAGAATTGCCTCCTCTACAAAAATAATTTCAGAATCTTACCATTCATTCTATATGGGCCTGAATTCCCTGTTTATTCTTACTAAAGAAAGGATGGATGTGATGGAAATTTTGTTTGAAAAAATTGTGCAAATATTTGTCTTTTTTGTCTGAATTCTAGCAATTTTTAATCTAAAATGTTATTCCACTGTTTAAATAGGAATATTTACACAATTTCATTCCTTTTAAATTGCAAAATTTTGTTATATAACAGTTCATTGGCCTTCTAATGAATCCCTAAGGCCTGGTATTATAATGTATACTTAAAATGGACTTTAACATTTCTTTGAATCTCTTGGAAGAATGCCATATCTGTAGTAATGAATCTATCAATATATTTTAATGTCAGTAAGAATCATCTTACTTATATGTTGCTATTAAAAGTATGAAATGAGTTTTGTTTAGGATAGATTGTTTTAAATTTGAAATCTTTGTAGTAATACAAAGTATTCTGTGCATACTGCGCATACATCAATAATTTATTGTTTTTGCAGCAATTAATGGAAAGGAGGATACGACCCTGGATTAATAAGAAAATAATTGAATATATTGGTGAACCAGAACCTACTCTTGTGGATTTTATCTGTTCAAAGGTATTGGCTGGTAGTGCACCTCAGGGAATTCTTGATGATGTACAAATGGTGAGTATTTTATATGTATTTCATCTGAATAACCTATTAATTAACCCCATAATGTGGATGTTGCAGCAAAAAGACATATTCAGTGTCATATATACCTATTTCATGATTCTAAATTGCAAATTCAGTCAATCTGCATTGTTTAGGAAAAATCCTGCGATAAAGTGCAATCTTTTTCTCATTGCAACGTTTCCATCAATGTTACTTAGCCAAATGGGAAAAGTAATCAGCCAGGTTACTCCGCCTCTAATAGGGTTGAAAAGACCTGACATAGCACATATGAAGTCTTGGAGAAGGCAGTGCTTCATAATAAAAAGGGACTTTGCTCCAATCCAGGAGTCCATGCTGATTAACTTTGGTGAGGGTTTTCATAGAATTTATTTTTATAGAGGGAACAATGCTTTAAGTGTCAAAAAGAGGGCCATTATGCATAAGATTGCTCCAACACCACAATAGAAGGGACTGAAAAGTCACTGCCAAAAAACAATGAGCAGACTAACACACTTGCATCAAGTGAACCCATCCCCACACCATTGAAGCCGGTGGCAGGGGACATCGGTGGAATAATCACAGATCCCCATAACTTCGCTGAGCATGAAACCAACGCCGAAAATTCTATGGCAGAGGCCACCAATGAGGACTGCGACCTAATATGCTTCAACGACCTGCAAGAGAAGGCAGAAAAGGGTCAGCATGGATTCAGATGATGACAGTAGAGATATATGATGCAGTGGTTTCAGTCGATAAGAAAAACATTTTGCAAACTGGAAATGTCGACGAAGAAGTGCACAGTGTTGAATTGAAAGAGGAAAAAGTGAAGACAAAATTCAAAGGAAATCAAGAGGATGATGGAAACTAAGAGGAACAGGAGACACCCTAGAAAGGAAAAAAGGACATAAAATGGGGAGGGAAAGGATAGAGGAGGCAGACAGAGAAGCATTTTAAAAAAATACACAAGCATCTGTACAACAAGAAAGGAGATGAAATACCTTTTGCAGACTTACCCAAATTCCTAATCAAAATCAGGCAAAATACAGATTCACATAAGAAAGGCATGGAAATCTTCTCTGAAACATGTCCATTGTTAGAAGTTTTTGAAGACCTAATTGACCTGAGAATAATAAAAGAACAAGCTTTCCACAATAGGATAAACAGGTATATTAAAGCAATAAGGGAGAATGCGAATATCAGCACTAAGGAAAAAACATGCCTACTTGCTATTTATGGGGGTTGATCAAAAAATATGCAGAATTTTTAGATTGGTACACATGTCCCTAAGATACATTGTTAAGGGCAGCCATTTTGAAAGCTTAGTCTATTGTTAACAGTTAAAAAGGTTACATGCGTTTACCTCCTTCAGGGACTCTGTCTTGATCTCCTATATGTTGCCAAAACATCTTCCTTTCAAGGTTTTTTTCAGTTTTGGGAATAGAAAAAAATCACATGGGGCCATGTCTGGTTGAATGTAGTGGTTGAGGCATCATAATGATGTTGGTTTTTGCCAAAAATTGATGAGCAAGCATGTGTGAGTTGGTGTGTTATCATGGTGTTGTTGCCACGAATTGTTTTGCCGTAGGTCCAATCGTTTTCTTTGGATTGCTTCACACAAATGGTATAGAACTTCAAGGTAATATTTCTTATTTGAACGTACAACCTGATAGCAAGAACTCATGATGCACTACGCCATTGAAATTGGAGAAAACCGTGAGCAGAGCCTTCACATTTGATTGTACTTGACATGCTTTTTTTGGTCTTGGTTCTTCAGGAAGTTTCTATTGAGACGACTAGGCTTAGTTTCATTGTCATACCCCTACACCCATGTTTTGTCACCAGTTATAACCCGTTTAATAAGTTCTGAATCATCATTGACTTCATTCTGCAACTCTTGAGCAATGTTCATTTGGTGCTGCTTTTTCAAAATTCAACAATTTTGGGACAAAACATCTGTAATATTGCTTGGCATGAGCCAAATGATATGCCAACCTCATCAGCAAGCTCTATGATAATGGTTTGGTGATCGTCCATAATCATTTTCTGCACCTTTTTGACATAAACATTGGTTGTTGGTGTGCTAGGATGTCCAGGGCACTCGTCATCTTCAGTGTCTTCACGACCCTCTTGGAAACGTTTGTACCACTTGTTAACTCTCATTTTATTCATTGAAAATTCAAATCCAAAAGCAACATTAACATTTCCAATGTGGAGCAGCACTTAATTCCATTTCTTACGCAGAATTTAATGCAAATTCTTTGTTCCATTTTTGCCACAAGTCAAAAATCGCTGATCACAGTTAAACACGTGTAACCTTTTTGACTGCCATCAATAGATTAAGCTTTCAAAATGGCTGCCCTTAAAAATGTACATTAGGGACATGTGTACCAATACACGGAAATAAAATTTTGACAATTAGAATTATACAGGAAATTAAAAAATTCCACTTTTTTTATCACACCTCATACTTGGCCATGCAGCAATTGAAGAGTCGAGTAGAGGCCAATCTTACAGTGTTCCTGTATGTCTCACAAAATGCTTTTAGCTATTGTATTCTCTATTATGTTGTGTATTCTTAATCTTATGTTATCTGCATTGATTAAACCTTTTTACACACCCCAATATACAACTAATTCTGTATCTCATTCTGCTTGGCTTAGTGCAAGTGTGAACCTAACCAACTTCCTAATTTGCAATCTATACTTAATTGACTGTTAAATTGAATCTACTGAATTAAACTTAGTGTAAAGACTCAGAAGATATTAGATGAGAAATGACACTGTGGTGGTGATTAATGTATCACTCATAACTTTGATTAATTGCTGGTTTTTTTTAATATCTGTGTTTTTGTGTTGTACGTTTTAATTTTATGTACCTCTTTCAGGTTCTGGACGATGAGGCTGAAGTGTTTGTTGTAAAAATGTGGAGATTGCTCATCTACGAAATAGAAGCAAAGAAAATGGGTTTAGCTAAGTGATGTAAGTGATATTCTGGAACTAAGAATGTGGTCAATTTGTGAATAGAAGAGATAGCTTTGTGCAAATGTGTTGGATTGATAGCAAAAGTTGCACTGTGACAGTTTCATTTGCCACCTGTTACGAAGACATGTTCCTTTCAACTTAATTTGCAGGCATGAATGTGGGCTTTGAAACTTTTTATAATTGTTACAAATGGTGAAAATTGATAAAGGAGAAATAACTGAGGACATTTATCACCAAGTGAGTATTATTTATCGAAACATTATTGCTTGGTGTATGTAAATATGTGCCAACATATTTAAGGCTTCTTTGAAACCAAAGGCCTGTTTGATTAGGGGAATTAACTGCTACAAATAAATGCATGAAATCATTTGTTATAATTTAATGTTGAAAATGTTTGTCTCCTAAGCCTTTCTTGATTTGGACTATTAAATGGTCGAGCATTTCACTCACCATGTGAAAGTATTGTGTACATTATTATTATTCGTTCTCAAATAATTATGAGTGTTTCCTGATTATGATTTCAATGGAATTTTCATCCTTTTTTTAAAAAGAAATGTATAGTTTGTGTAGCATTTGTTCATTTTCCAAGGAAATGTGTTTTCTCATGATTCAGCAATAAATTTGCCTCAAGATTTGATCCAGAAAATTTCTAATGAAATAGTGACTTCAAAAAATATATTTGTGAGGTATAGGGTTGAATTATAGTTATATTTAGATTTCTTATCTACTCTTATCCAGAAAAGATGGTTCTTCTTAGAAACAGTGGCCGTGAAAACTATTTAATTACTGATTATGAATTCAGGAGTTTCCAAGTGTTCTATAATTGCTAATAATCATGGATTTATTCAGTATATTTGCAAATCTATGGTGATTGTAAACATGTTAAAATAATCCCTCGTTAGCCTCACCAGTGTAGAATCTTAGAGACTGACTATTTTGCATTTAATTCAGGATGGCATAACAAATTGAGTGTTTCTCGCCATAAGTAACAATTCTGTCAATTATAACTAAAGAAATTCATTCCATGAATATTAAAGGCAACAATTTAAATTATGAATTAAAAATAAAAACTAAGAATAAAAATCCTAAAGAAAAATTGACTTGAAAATGTGACAGGACTGGGACCTGAACATGGAATCTTCTGGTGGATGCTTAGTGCAATTTATCTATTAAGCCAAAACTTTCTGACATGCTGTTTAGTCAGACTTTTTATCTCTGTTTTTTCCTTGGGATTCATCCTAAGACCACAGGAAATATTTTAACATCAGTTATAAATCAATCGCTAATGAAATACTTCCTCTGGAACTTGGATGTAGTTATTTTTGTCTTCACTGTTATGGAGTTTCAACCTATTATTGCTGCATTCATTATTATAAACCGATCCTACTTTATTCCATATTTCCTGTGCTTTTTCAATGTCACCATCTAATATGCCAGTTCCTGTATCATCTTCATATACTTCTTGCTCACTTTCTGTCCTTAATTGGCAATTTCCATGCTTTTTCATGTGCTTCCTCTCAATAATATATTTATCTTGTACTAACTAGATCACATGAAAAGTTTCCCCTTAATTTATAATTAACAGTTGAACTTTTCTATTGATTGACTCCCATTTTCATTCCACTTTCTATTTCATCGCACTGCCCCTTTAACCATAGTTCTTCCCTTTCCCTGTATTTTCCTTCTCAGTTCATTTTTTAATACGCTGTATGTTCTTCTACCAGACTCAGTGTTGTCCTTTTTCAATTTCCTTCTTTCTATTCAATCCATTAGATTGGTCATTACCCATAGTTTTCTAATTTCATTTATCCTGTCTTTTCCAGTAACTTGTCCTAACTTATTCATGGACTAACTTATCCAAAACCAAATTTCAGTTTTTTCCCTTACCTCCCATCCCTTATGATGCTGAAATACAAGTGTTAGTAACACAGAGGGCATTCCTCTTGCAGAAGTCTATCAACTTAAGTTGTGCATAATTTCTTTTTCTGGAAAATAAGTTACTGTATTTCCTGGCCCTTGAGAAACACTGATTTTTCTGGTATTACTCTCTATCTTTTTCATTTCTTATTGTTTGCAATTAATTTCATCAACTATTGGCTGTCTTTTGAGAAAGATAAAGGATAAGGGGGTGAGAATCAACTACACCACTTCTTACATTTAAAAAATGCGCATTTGCTGTGCAACTAATAAATGCAATCTGAATTGGTGCTTAATATCAGCCTGAATAGGATATTATAGAATAACTGAAGTTGGGGCCTAAGGTCTTTGGTGATGGGGTTGGAGTTATGTGCTTGGAGCTGACACTACTCTCCTTACTGCTGAAGAGCTCTGTTACATTCTTTGTATTTAATAGTCATCCTTATTGACTCATAATGATACATAATAAACATGACAATTTGATGCGAAATGAAGATTAAAAATATCTAGGTAAGTAACTATCAAATACAAAAAAGCAAGTAAAATAATAAAATAATGCATAAAAGTTAAATTTGAAAATAGAATATATGGGAACACATACATTGCCATGTAAATCAAATCTCAAGTGAAACCACAAGAAAATCACTTTTAATAGCAAAAACATTGAGTAGCAAATTGAACATGGGAAGTATATGATGGCTATAATGTTTTATGTAATTCAGAAGTATAGTGATTCCTTGCTGGAGTATTTTGTTGTGTGACTTGCTGGTTATTTGAAATTCTCATTTATCAAAACAAACTTTCTCATAAGTAAAAAGGATAAAACCCATAGATATGGACCAAAGATACATTTATGTATTCCTTAGCAAACTAACCATTTTGAATGCATTGTTATACACAATAGAATGTGAGAAACTGCCATGTACCCATTTTATATTGTTATATAAAAATATGGCGGTATAGGTACTCAAATGATTTATACCATTAATAACCTAGCCTAAACCTTTAAAGTAATGACACAGAAAATCAAAGTTCAAAAGGCTTGTATGGAAACCCACAAACAGGCATCAACACTATGGAAAAGGTTACTGTGCATCCAGCTTATACAAAGACACTAGCAAAAGTGGGCCTAGCATTGCTCTAAGATGGGGATTATGGGAATGTCGAGGCATCTGAAAAAGCTTAGCCTGTCTAAGAAAACAAAATACCTAATTTTTGGGTGAATGGATTTACCTTTGTATAGCCATGCTAAATGGTTATGAGCAAAGGGTGAGGTTACTCAAATGGGGCAATGCTTGCAGATTTGCTTGCATGACTTGGGAGGCATTGCTCTCTTATCAAGTGATAAATTATGAAAATCTCATATTTAAAGGTGTTGACACAGAGGTATCTCACAGTGAAATAATATTTTACATTGATAAATAACTTTTAATAAAATCCACAGAGGAAGGCATAGTTTTATGGAACTCCATCACAATAAAATAAAGGAAATGGGAGTGTACTTTTTCCTTTATTTTATTAATAAATAACTTTTATTTATTTTCTGTGTATTGCAGCGCTTATGAAAGTGAAGTTGGATTCTACTGTAGTAACTGTAAAATTTGTTATTACTTTGAATACATTCTCCAATTTTCTTTGCCTAAGGAATTGTCTGAAAAATTTATAGACCAAGAACTTATAGAATCTTACATTTTTTAAGTTGATGGATTCAGCAGTAACTGAGTAGAACTCCATGAAACAAGGCAGAAATAACTCTATCGAAACTCCAAAGAAAATATTAAATTATGCAACTTAGAATTATGAGACAGACTGACTGAGAATTTAAATAAGGGAAGGTATTCATGAAGAGAGGAAATACAGTCAAATTCTACAAGATATTTCCAAAATTTGAGAAGTGCTCATACAACACTCGAGGACCTGTTTATGTGTGAAAAAATCTTGATTGATTGTTCTAAACCTAAGTACATATCAACGAAGGGCAGCTTGCATTCGTTTTGGCTCATTCCATGCTTGAACAAACCGACATGTAGGAAGTGGAAGTCGTTTAGCATCAAATACACTCAGTATGCGTGTCTTTGCCAATTGTTATGTACATAATGATTATTAAGGAATCTACTTGATTTGCCTTTGTAGTAATGAGAATCCCACTATTTAACGGTGATGCCTTTCTTTAAGAAGTGAAATGGTTATTGAATTACTTGTACTGCCTGCACCACGAACTCGCAGTTATATTGATTGCTAAGTCAGTAAATTTCCTAATTTGCATTGCTATATATAAGTTTAAAATTGACAACGAAGTATAGTGAATCGTATGAAATCGAGTTCAATTGTTAATTTCATGCTTTTCATAATTTATATTTTTTTATTGGTTGTATTGCAACTATTTATCGCCAGACCGCGCTCTTGTAAGTGTATATTTGTATAATTCAGCGAATTCACCGAAACGGAAAGTTTTGGCATAATTTTTTGAAGACATATTTCATCATTTGTGGATGGAAGTCGTAACGTGTCGGAACTCCTCCAGTCAATTCAACCAATTCAGATTTAGTTGACGTCGTCTGTTGAATCCGTAAAAATTCCTTCGTAAAGATTCCATTTTAGGATGTTACAAGACACTCATCTGTAATAAATATTCCACGTAATTAAAATTTGGGTAAATTTTTGATGGCGGTTCGACAAAAAAAAAGGCTGTCGAACCACTATCAAATATTTACCCCCATCTTCAGTGAAAAATTTTCCAACGCGGCTCATTGGCTGTGGTGAGAATATCGCAGTGAATGCTGTCGGTAAAGCCGTAAAGCCACATTTTGGGTAAGATGGCTGAAATCTGTGTGATACTCTTAACGAGTAAATGGCATGAGGCATTGGCTTTATGAAGCAGTGATTGAAGTTTAGAAGCGGTTAAGTTCTCTACCCTCCTTGTGTCACGCCGGCGTAGGTGTTGGGCCAATTTCTCACCGACTTACCCGCTCAATTTTTTGGTTTGATATATATATATTATATTTTAGATTTGTACCCCGCAAACCACCAGTGGCGTGTGTATTAACACTTCACCAACTGCTACTTTTAAAGTAGAAAAGAAATTTAACTTTGTGCCTAATTTTTTAACTTTTGCTTGTAGGTAATTATACATAATCATTTGTGAGAGCTTGCAGTGGTTTTACTTACATCATTCACACATATTCTGTTCTACGAATTTGCCAATTTTGAATTTATTTTATTCGAGGAAAGATCTTTAGATTCCTACAAATGATTTAGATTATTCACAAAAATGGGAAACATTATTCAACTTCTGTTAATTGAAAAGTTCTTCGTTTTACCTGATAAAATTTCGTTCCTATTTCAAATCGCAATCATGATTTTATTTTGTCCGACGGCATTTTATTGGACAAGAGCATTGTTTTTACAGGTCATTCAAGAGAGTACCTTACGAAATATTATATTGGAATAGTTACTTGGCTCCCAGTAAATGTTTAATGAAATACTCGATCTTCGAGTACCCTTTGGAAATTGTGGAAGCAATGTTTCTGAGATTCTAACTGCAATCTAAGCGAGGAACAAAGGAATTTTCAATCTTCTAATCTAGGAAAGTTGGAGTAGGTAATTGAGAAACTTGTAAAGTGCGATTAGTTGTGAGTGATCAGCTGATTTCTGGTAGTATATTGTTGATGGTTGTAACATAAGTGGTATCTTCTAATACTCTTCAGGCGTCTCAAGAAGCGGGAATGTAAAAGTCAGGTAATTCCGGTACTCAAACTTGGGTTTTCCCTGCCATAGAATTCGTTATATATGGAATAACCATTAATGAAATCTATATTCAAGCCCTTTTGTTTTATTAGTAAAGCCTTGCATTCAAACTACAATTTTACCTTGCAATTCAACAAAAATGGAATGGAATGAAAACAACTACATTATAAACATCAGATTTTGGCTACAAACTTTGGCAACTTATCCACTTGGTAATATTTAGCTTCTTTATCACAATATTTTTTATTTTTCATTGCAAAACTTACATGATTAACATATA
>KZ308939.1:28149-68595 GCA_000376725.2 Ladona fulva | reverse complement strand
TTTTTCATGTATGTTATATATATATATATATATATATATTATAGAAGGCTAAGGCTGTCTCCTTGTTTGACACCTTTCCTCAAGTCGAACTCTGTCGACGTTTTCCCTGCTATTCTTACCACTCCTTTCACATTTACATACAGACCTTTCTTTCCTTCTGTTAGGTCTACTGATACCCCTCTTTTCTCAGTGCTTCCCATAGGCTTCTTTGAACAGTGTCAAAAGCTCCCTGTAAATCTAAGAAAGCTAGGTATCATTCCACCATTTTGTCCTTTTGACCTCCATCTTCACAATTTGCTCTCCATGGACTTCTCTGGTTTTATTTAATTTCTTTCAGTACCCTCCAGCCTAGTTCCATTTGATCCTCATCTCTTACCACACTTCTTCTATTCTCCTTTGTAGCTCTGCTGTTATTAGGTCTCTGTATTCCGTTTTATTTTGTTCTTCTCTAAGCTGTCCAACCTCTCATATGGCAAATCCTTCCTAGGCTTTAGAGGGTGCAGCTGCAGCTTCGTGATTAGAAGTCTATGTTCTGTGCTTAGTTAAGTACTTCAATCTATACATACATTGTTTACAGCAGTGGTTCCCAAACTTATTTGGCCTACTGCCCTCTTTCCAGAAAAAATATTACTCAGCGCCCCCCTGGAAATTAATTTTTTTTTCTACCTTTTTTTTGTTTCTACCTTTTTCGTGAAATATAGTAAAGAAAGGTGTAAATTAGAAACATTGAAGTTTGAAATTATGAAACTATTTATTGAACTAAGAATAGAAAGGTATTACAAGAAAAGTTAAAACATTCGAAATCATCTTAATGAGAAGGATGAACCTGGTATGCTGCTACCAATTTAGTAATCCTCAGCTCTATTTTCGTCAGCAGTAATCTTAAATCACTGTGATTGACTATTTGCAATCGGTTTCTTTTTTTGTTAATAAATTAGTCACCACACTGAATCCACATTCCACTAAATATGATGTATGAAATGCAATTAAGAACTTTTGAATTACAGCCCATATTTCAGGATAAGCCATAGGGATCTCCTTTTGCAGCCAGAATTGTTGGTAGCCGCTTTTGAATTTAAATTTCAATTCATCATTTGCAGTTACTTCCATCAGTTCTTCTTGTAACTGTGGAGATTCTTCTGTGTTTGCACTTGAAAAAGGATCCAAAATCCAATCAGGTATGTTCATTTTCAAAATATCATCAAATCGTTGATTAAAATCTGAATGGAGAGCATCCAAGTGCTCACAATAAGAAAGTATGTCTTCATCTTTTTTTCTGCACCTGATAAATTTGGGAATTACCCCTTACAGTTATTCATCGCCCCCCAAATGCACCTGTGGCCATCACCCCTGGATCGCTGCAGCACCCACCAGGGGGCGGTAGCGCCCACTTTGGGAAGCACTGGTTTACAGCATATCTCATACTTCCTGTGGATGTGAAATAATCTATCACACTCCTTGCTCCTCTGTTATCAGACTCAAAGTTATTTATGTGTTTTTCTATGTAGAAAAAAGGTGTTGCCAATCATTAGATCATTATCTCTACAGAAGTCAATCATCTTCTCTCCATTGGTGTTGATAGCTTGTTTGCTACAAAGAGTGTCACAACTTTTATTATTCTTGAACTCCCTGGCTCCCACTCCATAACTTTGTCTCTATATCTACCCTCTGTTGCTATGCCAACTCCTCCTTTTGCTCTACTATGTTGTTCTACTCGAGAGTAGAATATGTGATATCCATCTTTTGACAGTACTCCTCCAAACTTTCTTTTTCATCTCATTTAGACCTAGAATCTTTAATTTGTATTATTTCATCTCATCTACAATTTCACACTTTTCCTGTGAGTGATGTTATGTTCCATGTACTGAAAATCATGTCCTTTTGCTTGCTCAGCTGACTCATGTTTATCCAGTTCTCTCTATTTGCCTCTAATAATAAATTGTTTCACTCAAGTGGGTTACTGGCCCTACCGAGTCAGCCAGTTGGAGAGGCTGCGCCCTGAGCCTACTGGCTGTCTGTTTTCTATCAGGGTTGTCTCCCTTAGCCTTTGAAGATTCCTCTTCAGACCTCAAGGCTTTGGTTTCTGTCCTGTCTAACCCCTGTCAGTAGGGTCGCTTCATCCGCCAGTTCAGCCATACCGAAGTTCTTCACCACCACCTTTACTGCCGTTTAGGGCTTTACCGTACCCTTGGCATGGGGCCCTTACAGGGTTCTACCATCTGGGCCTGATGGACCCAGGTTTTTTTTACAAGGTTGTTACTCCTCTGACTCCTTCCTGTTGTTAGACAGTCCTCGGGCTTGCCACCAGTGTAGCAGAGTTAGTAAAACTAAACCCAACATGTAGTATTTTTATTGCTGAACTACTTGGCATATAAATGGCATAATCAAAGATTGACCACAGTCAAAGGCACTACATTATATGCACAGACTTCCTGAGTGTACTGCAATCAGTGCTCTGCTTTTCTCGTTCCACCCAACAGTCCAGAACATACAATTGCTTCTGAAAGATCTAATGAAGAGGGGCATCAAAATTATATTCATATGGGTTCCTGGACATGCTGGAATTCCAAGAAATGAAAAGGCAGATGTGGCAGCAAAGGAAGCCCTTCATAAGTAGGATATGGAGTGGAATCTGGTGCCAGCTCAGGGTCACCTTGAGAAATACAACATACTCTCAGTGGAGTGGCAAGCACCAATTGGGAATAAGCTGAACTCTGTGAAGGATGGTATAACATCATGGGGAGTAAAATAATAGTTGCAATACATTCTCACCTTTTTCATCAACACTAATAATTACCTTAATTTCATATTTTTCTAAATAATAATTACAAAATTGCAGAATTTCACCAAAATTAATATTTTCAGCTTCAGCTGCAAAATGAAATGTCTTGAAGCATGGTGTTACACACAAAGCCACATCACAGTCCATACAATTATACCTTGTTTCTCTCTGCATCATTTTTCCCTTCGCGTCTCTTTTATGGGAACAGACGGTGCACTTTCTCGTCGGATTTACCTTCGTCTCAGTAGCTGGGATCAAGTCTAGGAAGTGTCTTTCAGTGAGATGAAGGGGTTGTGGTCCTGCCAATGGCCTTCCCACCTTTGGGGAAGTTACACATGGGTGGTACACTTCTATCATCTTCTCTCTTACATCCAGCCGGTAATCTAAATGTGCACTTTTTCCTACTGTTTTTTTATATAGTACATATGAATTCCACACACTTAGTTCCATAAAATGAAAAAACAATTTTTTGTAGTGTTCTTTTCCCCTTTTCCTGGGAATAGGATAATCCGCTAAATGCTGGTCCACCCTGTCAACACCCCTCATTGATTGTAATCTACAACAACATTTGGTTTCTTAACAACCACACCCCATTTTTCTACAGTCTGCATCTCATTGTTATGCGCAGTTGATAGCAATGTCATATCTTTCCATTGAAGCACCATGATTTTCCCTTTCAGAAAAGCAGCAACCTCACCTTTCTTCAGTTTCTTCCTCTTCAACGGCTCTGGCATCCCTTTTCGTGTTACGCACACAGTGCCATATGTGTTGCATGAATGAGAGATCAGAGCCTTTTCCAATTCGGGGGAGGTATAAAAATTGTCTGTTGTGACACAGTATCCCTCCTCAAAAAGTGGTTTCATGAGGGACATCATCACTTGGGAGGACATAGACATATTCTTGAAAGTGTCATCTAAAATTGTTCCTTTTCCCATGTAAACAATGGTTGACTAAACATATTTTGGGTTTGGATGGTTTAGATGGTCTTATTCCTCATTATTGCTAAAATGCAAATATTGCCTAATACTTGCAAACCTCTCATAGGACATGGTATCTCCCAAAAAAGGCATAACTAATATATGCCTTCTGGACCAATAATGCTCTTGGTCTGGCTTTCAAATAATACTTTGAAGTATTATCAGTGCAAAAAAAACGAATTTCTGCAGCACTGGTGTCATGCCATTGTGGTCTTGGACTGGATGGTTTCTTACTGAGACACTGTGCTGCAGACTGGTTTGTTTCATTGGTGATATGCCCAATCACTTCATCATCCAAGAAAAGTTCCAGATATTGTAATACACTTCCACCTGGAGCAACTTCAAAATTCACTGATGACTCTCCTTTAAAGTAGAATCTGGGCTGTGCAGGAGGGCAAGAAGTATCTAATTCCCGTCATACTTCTTCTTGCGATGGTTCTCCCTCATCCTCCGAATCATGGTTGGTATCCTCTGAGTAGCTTTATTCCGATCTGGAGACTTTGATGTTTTCATCTTGAAACTCCACATTGGAAACATCACTTTCATTATTACTTGCCATCTCAAATAGGGTAAAATAATTTACACCTGATGAAAAGTTATAACGAAAAGAAGACAAGGACTTCCAAACTATGAAATCTCTAATGATAGTACAAGAACGCTATCAACAGAGTGCAGATGTATGAATGCTAGACATGTTCGATCGAGAGGACAACGAATAACTAAGTAAGCTTTGAAGTATTGAGAGCAAATTCTATTTTCTTGCCAAATGGTGGAAATATTCGTAACAGTAACTCCTTTTGAAATTCGTGGGTGGAGAGAAACCCTAGGGTATTGACCTGAGATAGGGATAAAGACACAGGGTTGGGGCTTCATAGCGCTCCATTGTCCTTGTCATGGATATTTTACCCGTACTTCATACCACGTGCATTTCTATCCCTTTCCATAGGGATTATCTCTCTTAAGAGTAGTAAATAGTGCCCTTGTGGACTTGGGTGAAGAACCCTTGTGTAGTCTGCGATGGTGCCTTGACTCCAAAGACAGTTGAAGGAGAGGTAAATATATACGGTCACTGAAAATTTAGCGAAGGGCACCGCCGAAAACAGACATATACTCCTTTCCTCATCACTGGAAGAGGAAAACCCTTCCAAAACATGTCAATTTCTCTTTGTTGTGTCGCGAAACACAAGCAGATTCATCTGATAGAGAAGGAAAGAGAACAGAGGCCACATTCCACAAGGGACGTCTAAGAAGTTTGTTTTATTGATCTGGGACCACATATTGGGATAGTAATGGAAAAGGGTCCCAATTATTTTATTTCTGATGCTGTTCAGTCATGTTTCTCTGACTTCAATGAAACATACGATGCAGTATTTTAGGACCTAAGTCTCTGTCAGTGTGGATATCTCAGCATATAAATTCCTTGCAGAATATAGGATTTACGATAAATCAAATTTCATCCTCACACATCATGAAAGGAGTTCAAATAAAAATAATAGAAAATAATGATAGACTCCAATTTTGTTTGAAAAGTATGCATGGTTGAATTTTGAAGTAAATTCGTGCAAAGAGTAGAAATGACAGGACATATATAGAAATTAAAATTATAGAAGTGGATTGCATATGCAGTGAATTTCTAAACCTCTAAATTTCATAAAAACATTTCCAGTGAGATAATAACTAAATGATTAGCACTTCATAAGAGTATAATGAGTTGAGCATGCAAGAAATGGTACAAAAAATTATAGCCAACTCCTTCGGATAAAATAAGTTAATCTCCAAAATATCTGCTAGATGTATTGACTAACCAGTGTATGTGTATCATCTAGCATCAGAAAAAACAATGCTTTGAGGTAACGAGTATACTCGGCCTAAACGCGAAAGAAACTGAAAGTTTTGGGTAGGACGAGTTAATTCGGCCGCATCAGAAAAGGAGCCACCCGTCAGGATGAGTATATGGGAAGTGGTTAAACATTAAAAACTTTGTAATGATCATCATCAGCCGAAGTATCCTTAATAGCATTCAAATACTCTGTTCTTTCAGATGAATTATTTTCAAATAATAATTGCCATACATTACTACCTTTTTCATCAACACTAATCAGCATTTCTTTAATTTCATATTTTCCCAATAATAATTACAAAATTGCAGAATTTTGCCCAAAATATTATTTCTATTTCATATCAGGAGCTCTTGCAGGGAGGAAGTTGCAGTTACTCGCTTCTGGATCGGGCACTGCTCTCTTGCACACTCTCATATTCATTCACAGAGATGAAGGAACTTCCTGTCTGCCATACCTGCAGAGGGCTGCTACACATATCTTGTTAGAATGCAAGAAATACCAGGCTTCACGAGAGAGACTAAACATTCAGAAATAGAATAAAATATTGATATATTATACCTTTTCTGCAGTCCCTACATGTAGATTTCTCAAGAACCTCAACAGCAATGAAGCGACAGAGGTCCTTTGCATTCCCACAGGGATGGGAAGTGTCCACATCTGGAGTTGAAAAAGAAATGGGACTGGAAAGTGCCAATTCATGATAATCTTCCTCTAGCACTTCATCAAATCTGCTCAACAATTCTGCTCCATTTTCAAGGCAATCCATCCCCTTTAGAGTACTTCCAATGGCTAGGCCACTGAAGATGCAAGTCTTCCAGGCATCGATGAAGGAGGACATAGTTGGGTCCCTGTTGGATCTATACTGAGCTCTGAGGCATCCAAAGAAATTCTCTAAGGGATCTTGGTTGAGCCGCCGTGTAGAAAGCTTCTTCACTTTCATTGCCATAACCTTATCCCAAATCATTTCCATGGCAGTCAGTGTGGTAAGCCATCCAGTCACAGTTGGAGGCCACTACATTGAAGGCCGGTCGATGTCAGGAACCTCTGGGTATGATGAAGAGTCCTCCAGGAATTCCCAGCTATCTACCAACTTCCTCACACTTCTCCAAAATTCAAAATACCCTGATTTTTGTGTGACTGGCGCTTTCCACCTGTGACCCACATCTTATTGAACTCATCCATTCATTGAGTCAAACATATTATCAACAAGCCACACAAATCTTGATGTTGCCAGTGCTGATGATGGAAGGAATCCTAACGGGGATATGGGGATGAAAGTAAATTAATGAATTAATTACTACAAGAATACATACATGTTATTACAAGTGAACTTTAAATGAACTGACCAGCTGAATATCCTGTCATCAGATAACTGGAGACTGCTTGACTCAAAAATTGTGCAGCAATTCTGACTAAGTTTGCTACCCCCCTGGGAATGAATAGAATATAAAATTCACAAAAAATCAGCACATAGTAGTAAAGAGTTTCCATAATTGATAAGAAACAGAAATAAAGTAAACTTTTCATAATGCTACAAAATGAAATTGTCTCAATAAAATTTCATAAACTCTAAGTATAAATCAATTTAAGAGAACAATTAATTCTCCTTACCTTTGGTTCAAAATGAATGGGAGTCTGCTTTTGCAAAGTCCTATACTCAGCATGTCTATTGTCCCATTCAAATGTCTCTCAAATATCTTGCCATTTGGCAATTCTTGGGATGTTCACAGATAATCCCTCAACAGCTACCTCCACAGGGAAACAAACGTCATGCTTCAGGAAAAGGTTCCTAGTTGACTTCAGCAGATGCAGAGGGTCATATGTAGTTATCAATTCTTGGCCTGCAAGATTTATAACAGGACTCTCCACAGTGGAACCCATGAGCTTCAGAGCTTTAACATTGTTTGACCCCATGTCGCAAACAGTGGAAATTATCTGAAGGCCAGCTTCACTGCATTCTCTCAACACCAGCTCCAATAATTCCTTCAATCTTACACCTGATGAAAAGTTATAACGAAAAGAAGACAAAGACTCCCAAACTATGATCTTGCTAATGAAGAGTGCAAGAACGCTATCAGCAGAGTGCAGATGTAAGAATGCTAGACGTGTTCGCTCGAGAGGACAACGAATAACTAAGTAAGCTTTGAAGTTTTGAGAGCAAATTCTATTTTCTTGCCACATGGTGGGAATACTCGTAAAGGTAACCTTCCGAAATTCGTGGGTGGGGAGAAACCCTAGGGTATTGACCTGAGATAGAGATAAAAACAAAGGGTTGGGGCTTCATGAAAACGTTCCATTGTCCTTGTCACGGATACTTNTATCTCTCAATGCAGGTGTGAAGCATTAGAATGACAAAAAAGAAGTGAAAACTAAAATTTAATTTTTCTCTCCAGGTGCTCGGATTTTTCCCAACAAAGAAATCTATCATGACAATTGACAGTATTGGTCCGGTATTCATCTTCGGAGGAATGGATAACAAAATGAACATTGCTGAATTTAACTAAAGTCTGATGCATAAGTAGTTTTTAAAATTAATTTACAAAAGATTACCTAACATATTCAATATGCTTAAAAATGTAATCCTGTAAACAAGTAGTCAAATAAATGGATTGAACAATGAGTTCCAAAAGTGAAGGTTTAATGGAAATAATCACTAATAAGATTTTTGGATAGAGAAGGAAATTAACTCCGCAGTGCATTTTTCACTCAATATAAACCCAATGAATAAAAGCTCAAAGTCTGGTAAGACCTAGACTTTAAGCTTTATCTTCCAGTTTACTGATGGATATTGCAATAAAGTGTGTTCCAATGAGTGTGTTCCATGAGCTAAAGAGAGACCCCCACAAACTTTTATCAGACCCAAGAGATATTTTTTGCATAAATAGATGTGAAAGTCTAAAAACATAGCATATTCTTGAATTACATAAAAAAAGCTGGTCCTGTGGCCTCCGATATGCTATTTGTGCTGTACCTGAAAAGTTAGGGCACCACTGCTACACAGAACAATACCCCTCAGTTTTCAGGATTTCCCAGTACACTGAAGCTTGTTGGACCCACCTCTCACCAGTTCCAGTCTCGTCAGACTTTGTCACCTCTGATTAACTGTTACATAATACGTGCTCACCTTTAATCTCATTCTATGGTCTATTTTTTGGGCTATACAAAAATCACATATAAAAATATTTTGAAAAACGTAACTCTTCAATTCATGTTGTTGGAGTCAACATGAACATTGTCAAACAAACGAGTAATTTTCATACGCCATAATGATACTAAGCATAGGAAGGAAAGCAAAATTTACTGTACTTCTATTTCTGATGGTGCTGATAAGTTCCACCCATAGCATTTCATCATCAGGGTAATGAGGGTAACAAATCTTTCAATCCTGAATTCTCAAACTTCTTACCCAATTTATACTCATGATTGTCTCACTCTGTGAGACTGTGTGTCAAGTACTTCACATGACTTTCAACCGCAATGAAGTGATGGATCAACAACAGCAATGAAGTGACAGAGGCCCTTTGCATCCCCACGGGGATGGGAAATGTCCACTTCTTGAGTTGAAAAAGAAATGGGACTGGTAGGTGCCAATTCATGATGATCTTCCTCCAGCACTTCATCAAATCTGCTCAACGATTCTGCTCCATCTTCAAGGCAATCCATCCCCTTTAGAGAACTTCCAAAGGCTAAATCACTAAAGATGCAAGTCTTCCAGGCATCGATGAAGGTGGACATAGTTTGGTCCCTGTTGGATCCACACTGAGCTCTGAAGCATCCAAACAAATTCTCTAAGGGATGTTGGTTGAGCCACCGTGTAGAAAGCGTCTTCACTTTCATTGCCATAACCTTATCCCAAATCATTTCCATGTCAGTCAGTGTGGTAAGCCACCCAGTCACAGTTGGAGGCCGCCGCATTGAAGGCCGGTCAATGTCAGGAACCTCTGGGTATGATGAAGAGCCCTCCAGGAATTCCCAGCTATCAACCAACTTCCTCGCACTTCTCCAAAATTCAAATGCCCTGATTTTTGTGTGATTGGTGCTTTCCACCTGTGACCCACATATAATTGAACTCCTCCATTGATCGAGTCAAACATATTATCAACAAGCCACACAAATCTTGATGTTGCCTGATCATCACTGATAATGTAAGGAATCCTAAGGGGGATATGGGGATGAAAGTAAACGAATGAATTAATTACTACAAGAATATATACATGCTATTACAAGTAAACTTTAAATAAACTGACCTGCTGAATATCCTGTCATCAGATAACTGGAGACTGCTTGACTCAAAACTTGTGCAGCAATGCTGACTCTAAGTTTGGTATGCCCCTGGGAATGAATAGAATATAAAATTCACAAAAAATCAGCACATAGTAGTAAAGAGTTTCCATAATTGATAAGAAACAGAAATAAAGTAAACTTTTCATAATGCTACAAAATGAAATTGTCTCAATAAAATTTCATAAACTCTAAGTATAAATCAATTTAAGAGAACAATTAATTCTCCTTACCTTTGGTTCAAAATGAATGGGAGTCTGCTTTTGCAAAGTCCTATACTCAGCATGTCTATTGTCCCATTCAAATGTCTCTCAAATATCTTGCCATTTGGCAATTCTTGGGATGTTCACAGATAATCCCTCAACAGCTACCTCCACAGGGAAACAAACGTCATGCTTCAGGAAAAGGTTCCTAGTTGACTTCAGCAGATGCAGAGGGTCATATGTAGTTATCAATTCTTGGCCTGCAAGATTTATAACAGGACTCTCCACAGTGGAACCCATGAGCTTCAGAGCTTTAACATTGTTTGACCCCATGTCGCAAACAGTGGAAATTATCTGAAGGCCAGCTTCACTGCATTCTCTCAACACCAGCTCCAATAATTCCTTCAATCTTTCAGGGTTGGTTGGTGAACCACTAAAAAATGCAGCAACTGGCTGCTTCCAATCTTGAAGCAAGCCCCAGACCATGAAAACCAGTACATATTTTGCTGGTGTTTTACTCCCTCCCAAGATACCATGGTCTTCAAATCCAGTAATGGTATCACTGGCTACCTTACAATTGAAATGCTGCCTTATTGCCATTTCATCAAATAAGAGCAGGCATAATCGATTGTGAGGTTCTTTATCTGCCAATGCCTGGATTAAATTGGCAAGGGCCTTCTTGTGTATTCCCACAGAGAGTGGAGAGGAACCTAAGAGGCGCTGGAGCATTTTGCTGCAAGGGAGTGCCCAAAGACTATAGAAATCGATAACATTTGGGACTCCAGTTGTAGATACTTAAGGCTGCTATCTTTTCTTAATTACTCCATCTCCTGCCTTTCTGTTTTTTGTTTAAGGTCTGAATTTGTGAGTGGAAGAAAACTACAGTGAGTTTTGATAGAAATGATTTCAAGAAGTCATCAGCAGACAATGATTTCTTCCCAGAACCATTGGTTGTCTTCGCCTTAGCCTTCAGCTTCTCATGTGCAGCCCTTAATTTCTCCAACTTTTTTACTTTATCCTTTCCAAACAGGTAAAAACAAAGTAGCTTCTTCCTGGGAGCGCAGTGGACTAACCGTGACATTCCAATATCTGCTAGTTTAAGTCTTTTCCCAGAAGATTTAGGAGTCCTATGAATTAAAGGGGAAGAAGATGAAGCAGTATTAGCGGTTGAAGTTGAAGGAAAGGAGACTTGAGGATTGGGAAAATGGGCAAGGGTTGAAGGAGGAGGAGGGGTAGGAGATGGAGGAGGAGGAGAAATAGGACGAGAATGAGGAGATAGGGTGCAGGTTGGTTCATCATCTGAGCTGGTAGAAGTGGAAGGACCATTTAGAGAATATCCTCTGTTTAATTTTTCCTTCCAGCAGCTGGTAAAATCGTTGTCGTGGAAATGTCTAGAACAAATCCATGATACACTGCGACTTACTGTTGCCAATTTCTATTGATACTGAACCCACGGATACTTCTCATCACCGAGAAGGATTCCCTGTGCAAATAGTATTCTCAGGGCAATTATTTTGCTTTCTAAATTTACTAGGCTGAGACCCCCCCTGGTAAATTGGGGCGCTCAACGACTTGCCGTCAACCCAGTTCCTTTCCTGTCCCTACACGAATTTGATCATCTCTGACTATAGGGATTTCACTACAGTTTTTGCTACCTGTGGTGCAAAATATGCCATAATTTAGGAGCGAGGAACTGATTTACTAGTCACACCCTGCCTATCTACGACCACGACCCGCTCACTGTTTGCCACCTTTGACTTCCAAACTTTATTTTTTCAGCCGTCATTTCGACTGCCACATTTTCGGTTTTCTTTTGGTTGTTCCCTAACCAAACACCGAGGAACTTTGCCCCCTACCCATTCCACTTTACCGTAATGGTTTGTCTGTTCTTCCCTTCAATCGACCGCACCATAACCTGGTAGATTTATTGGTATTGAGCTCTGCATTCAATGAAGCTGAGCAATCGCACCACGTCTCCTTAATTGCAAGTATATCTTCATCACTTATGTATTTGACATCGACGTTGTCCGCATATGCTGACAATATTAACTTTGCACTTGGGGTCTCAGGAATTTGCTAATCTTGTAGTTTCTGCTTCAACTTCAACAACAATGGCTCGATTGAAATAATAATAATAATAATATTTTTATTTGTCTGAAAAACCTTACAATAATATGGTAAAAGACATCGTCAAAACAAACATACATCAGAACTTATGATACAATTACAAGTATCGGAAGTTGTTGCAATATATAATCAAAATGAAAGGAAAAAAATACAAAATTATATTACAAACTTACAATTAAGTAGTTCATCTATAGAGTATACAGGATTATTGGTTAGAAACTTAGAAAGATAGACCCTGAACCTTTTTCCATCCAAGTCTCGTGTATTGGGAGGTAATTTATTATAGAGTTGAAGGCCTATAATATTGAAATGGTTACCAGATTTGGCTAACCTGTGGTAGGGTATGTCAATGTTATTCTTAGTTCTGGTGTCGAAACTATGTACATTAGATCTTAGGTTAAATAATACGCATATTGGCTGAAGATAGTCATAATTTTATGATTTTTAAATTTGGGTCTGCATGATTCCATAGAATTAATGCCAGATATTACTCTTATTGCTTTTTTCTGTAAATTAAATATATGCTTGGCCTTGGTTGCGTTGCCCCACAGAAGAAGGCCATAGCAAAGATGGCTGTGGAAAAGAGCAAAATAGGCACTTCTTAGGTGTGCAGGGGGTATAAGAAACTTCAGCTTCCTTAATACATAAATACACCTGGAAAGCTTGCCACTGAGATACTCAGTATGTTTGTCCCATTGGAGCTTATGGTCAATATGAATTCCCAAAAGTTTAACTGGCTCAATATCACGGTAAAGATTACATAAACTGCACACCAATTGTTTGGTTTTATCAGGGTTCAGATGACCATTTGCACTAAACCACATTTGTGCTTGGTCAACAAAGGTTGAGTTCTCCATTCCATTCAAAGAGAATGGAGTACAGCATCCCTGAAAGTGGACATTGTGGTGTAGTTGCTAACCTCACTCAGGAAGCCCTATACACTTCACTGGTGAGGTTGCAAACACCCTTACAGGCTGTAGCAGCGACCATAGCACTACCAGAAATGATCACCTTCTGCAATCTATATCTTCCAGAGTGGGCACCCGTCACAAGAAACAACCTTGACAACCTAATTAAACAGTGACCAAAACCCTTTGGTGATCATAATGGTAGAGGCAAGTTCTTAGAAACCCTCTTCAATGATTTCAATCTTATTTTATTGAATAAGAAAGAAAAAACACATTTTAACGCAGCCAATGGTAGATTTTCTGCCATTGACGTTTTTGTAAGTACCTGCACCATTGCTCCACTGTTCAACTATCAGTGCACAATGATCTGTGTGGTAGTGACCACTTCCCTCTTTTAATCGATAAAGTAGGAGGTCACAACTATAAGCATGACCAACCCAGGACATGGATTACTAAGAAAGTCAACTGGGCAAATTTTAGGAAAGATTTTACTTTCACTTTTAACCCCAATGACAGAGCTTTGAAAAATATAGCTGCCCTAACCTTGGCTATCATTGTGGCAGCCCAAAGAAGGTCCCTTCCGGGACACTTCGACGATCACAAGTTCCTTGGTGGAATAGGGATTGCATCCAGAAATGAATGGCCCTGCAAATTTTTAAAAACTACCCAACAGCTACAAATTTGGCAGCCTTCAGATGTCTTAGAGCTAAAGCCAGACAGGTGGTGAAAGAAGCCAAAAATTCCTCTTGGATGAAATATGTATCAGAGATCAACCATAGAACTCCTATCTCCAGTGTATGGAGAAAAGTTAAATCTATTTCGGGGAATAACCATTACTCCCCAATCACAGCACTTAAAATTGGTGACAAAATTATAAGCTCTCTTCAAGAAATTGCTGAAGCCTTTGGTGAGCACTATGACTCAATTAGCTGCACAAATAATTACACACCATCATTCCTTCGCTTGAAAAAGCTAAGTGAGAATATAAGCATAAACTTTGTAGATTCTGGAACCTCGGCACCTTACAACAAACCTTTCATGTTGTGGGAACTAAAAGCTGCCATGCATCAAAGTAAAGACACCTCATCGGGATTAGACGGAGTCCATAATTCATTCATCAATAATTTTCCCAGCACTTATCAGAGAGAGTCGATAAACACATATAATCAAATCTGGATGGAAGGAGTCTTCCCAGAGAATTGGCAGGAATCTCTAATAATCCCTATTCCTAACACAGGGAAAGAGAAGAGCCAAATCAAAAACTACAGACCAATATCCCTGACCAGTTGCCTGTGCAAGCTGATGGAGAGAATGGTTAACAGGAGACTAATGTGGTACTTAGAAAACCGAAACCTTCTTTCCAACATTCAATGTGGTTTCCGCCACAATAGATCCACTATCGACTACCTTGTGAGAATAGAGAATTTCATCCAAGAGGCATTTCTTTTGCGGCAACATGTTGTGGCTGTCTTCTTTGACATTGAGAAGGCTTATGATACCACCTGGAGACATCAAATCCTTAAGGCACTACACGATTGGGGGTTCAGAGGAAACCTACCTATTTTTATAAATAACTTTTTAAAACATCGTACCTTCCGGGTAAGGGTAGGCAACCACTTTTCTCAGACTTTTACACAAGAGAACGGAATTCCTCAGGGCTCTGTATTAAGTGTTACTCTCTTTGCCATTGCCATAAACAGCATAACAAAGTGTATCAGAGCACCGGTAACTGCCTCATTATTGGTGGATGACCTAGCTACCTTCTGCCACTCATCCAAGCTCTCAATAGCTGAAAGGCAAATTCAGATAACACTTAACAGATTTGATAATCTGTTAATATTAAATTAGATAGGGAGCAGATCGATGTAGAATGCTGCAGTTGTACAGAGCACTAGTCCGCAAAAAAATCGACTACGGCTGTTTCGTCTACTCTTCAGTCTGAGAATCCTACTTGAGACCGCTCAATTCCATACACAATGGGCTCTCCACTGGAGTATTCAGGACAAGCCCTACCATGAGCATATACTCCGAATCTGGTGAACCACTTACGTGGACTCGCAGAAATGCTCTGATGTGCAACTATGCAGCAAAACTCTCCTCGATACAATCTCACCCCTGTTTTAATATTGTTTTTAAACCAAAGCTTTTCAATATTTTTATTTAACAACAGAGAGCTACAAAGCCTCTCGGGACAAGATTTTATGATTTTATAAGGATGAGAGGATTCAATATCCCAGATGTAAGCCCTGAAGGGTTTCCTAAATGCCCACCGTGGACATTGCCAGATCCTGATTGTAACACCAGGCTGGCTAGAGAACCAAAGTCTTTGACTTGTGATCTTTTCTACCAGCAAAGATGCCTAGATATGTTTGACCTATATGAAGGATACACCCCTATTTTTAGTGATGGTTCCAAGTCCAACTTAGGGACTGGATGTGCAGTGGTTTCAGAGGATCTTGGAATGGTGAGAGTAAAACTGAACCCAATGTACAGCATTTATACTGCCGAACTACTTGGCATACAAACAGCATTAACAAAGATTGATCACAGACAAAGGCACTACATTATATGCACAGACTCCATGAGAGCACTGCAATCCATAGCTCAGCTTACCTCATTCCACTCACTAGTCCAGAACATTCAGTTGCTTCTGAAAGACTATCAAAATTTTATTCATGTGGGTTCCAGGACATGCTGGAATCCGAGGAAATGAAAAGGCAGACCTGGCATCAAAGGAGGCTCTTCATAAATGGGATATGGAGTGGGACCTGGTACCAGCTCAGGATCTCAGAGTCACCCTGAGAAATGAAGCCTATTCTCAGTGGAGGTCTTTGTGGCAAGCACAAAATGGGAACAAGCTTAAATCTGTGAAAGATGATACAACAACATGGGGCACATCCATCAGGAGTTCCCACAGGGAGGAAGTTGCAATTACTCGTCTCAGGATTGGGCACTGCTCCCTCACACATTTATATTTATTCACAGAGATGAAGGAACCTCCTATCTGCCATACCTGTAGTGAGCTGCTAACTGTCAAGCATATTTTGTTAGAATGTGAGAAATACCAAGCTCCACGAGAGGGATTAAACATTCAAGGAAACCTGAAGGACATTTTAAATGACGTTGAAAGTGCTATTGGGAAAATTGTCACATTTTTAAAAGAAACTAATTTGATATATCACACATAACTATTTCAATAAAAACTATATCTGCTACAGTCAAAACAAACAACATAGGACAATAAATACAAATACAATTAAAGCAAAGTCCATTCTCATTTGCTTATAGAACATACTTTCTATTGGTGGTGCAAATAACCTAAGCCGTTGAAGCACCCTAAACCTGAACACTACTACTACTTTAAATGATGACAAAAGCTCTATAGGGAAAATTGTCAAGTTTATAAAAGAGACTAAACTAATAAACCTCAACTAACTATCTTAATGGAAACCCTAATTGCTGTAACTATTTCACTTAACATTCAACAAATAATACATATATAAATAAAGCCAAGTCTTTTCTCATTCTGCTCGTGGATCAGTTTGTGGTTCAAATAACCTATGCTGTTGACAAACCCTCAAACTTAAACATGTACTACTAATAGAAGTTCTCTTCTTTGAAGAACATTAGGGGGAATATGGCATATTTTATTGAACAATTTTTAGAGAACTGCAACTTTAGAATGCATATAGGCAAAACCATTTCAATGTCTTCTATCCAGGAGAATGAAGTTCCCCAAGGCTGTCCTAAGTGTGACACTGTTTGTAATTGCTATCAGTGACATAGTTACTTGCATCCAACCTCTTGTAATCTCATCAGTGTTTGTGGATGATTTGGCTGTATTTAGTAGATCATCTAAGCCATCAAAAGCAGTAACACAGCTTCAACTAACCTTAAATAGGCTTGACAAATAGACCAGCACAATTGGTTTTCGTTTTTCTACCAGCAAAACCAAATGCATTCATTTCCACAGGATACATGCATTTTTCCCTCATACAATGAGAAGACACAAACTACCATTTATTGAAACCTCTAGATTTAAGGACCTTTAGATTGTGTTTCTATGGGTTCCTAGGCATGTCTGAATTCAGGGGAATGAGAGAGTGGATATGACTACTAAGGAGTCCTTAGAAAGGTGGGATACAAAATGGTAATAGGTATCAGCGCATGAACTGAAGAACTCCCTTAGAAAAGTAGCACTATATCAGTGGAAAATGAATGGCACAAAATAGTGAGAAACAAACTCAGAGCAGTAAAGTAGGAAATAAACCTGTGGGAATCCTCTAACGGGCATTGCAGTAGAGAGGAGGTAGTTCCCACATGCCTGAGGATTGTTCACAGTGTGCTAACACAATCGTATCTATTTTCTGAAGGGAAGACTCCACCTCACAGCGAGGAATGTAATTCCTCTCTCAGCCTCTGCCACTTACTACTGGGGTGTGGTAGGTACAGTCAGGCTCGCAATATGCTGAGGATTAGAGGAAATCTGGCCTCAGTCCATGGAGAAGACTCTGAAGTTGTTACTAGAGTTATACTTTTTCTCAAAGAGACTGGGTTATTTTATAAACTTGAGTGCTTGGACAATACTGCTTTCACTTCTGATTTTTGATGGAGGATATCATTGCCGAATGTATTACAAATTGGGTTTTCCAACTGATTTATTATGAATACGAGTTACAAGTATAGTAGATATTGGCAAATGGGTAGTTTTAACCTGTATGGTCGACCCGTCCCCAGAAAGGACGGATTACAGGTTGACTCGTACCGCCAAAATACGGGTTGAGCCAACTTGTACCATTATGAATCAGTCTGACCAGTAACGTCATCATCGTGTTTCACTTACGCATGCAATTCAAAAGCGAAGGCTCACACTTCTTTCGTTTCGCAAAGTATGAAAGTAGATTGAAAGAAATCTTATTTGATTGATGTGGACTTGAAATTTGTGCTCCCTTTTTTACATGCAATTTTGTTTTCTCACTATGAATCGGTCTGGAGAGGTGAGACTGTATTTCCCTCTTGTCATTATGTCCATAAATAGAGATGAAAAAATATGAGATGAGAATGAAAAATCGAATGGAACGTCTTTGGTACCTTTTCGTATTGGGTGCAAAGTATCAAAGTAGAAATGTTATTTTTACAGTAAGAAAAGAATAAATGAGAGCCACAAACTTCATATTTTTCATATATTGATTACTGTCAGAAAAAAAATAAAATTTTACATGCTAAGAACTCCCTTTTTCCAATCATTTCGAGAAGATTCAAGCAATGAAACCGTGAAATGTAACGAATAGAGAAGTGTGATATCTCGCTTCACTGGATTATAACTAACTACTACATCCACGTAAATAAGTATGATAAAATTCTTCAGGTAAATAAAAACGTTAAAGGATAGACATTACTAATAAGTGACAACATAGAGTGTTTCACATATTAAAAAATAATTTATTTGGGAATAAATATTAAAACTTAAAAAGCATTGTCATGAACAAGGAATAAATCATTCACAGTTTGTGGAAGAAGGTGAGATCTCTGCTCCATGACAACAATTTCTATCTTGCTAAAATTTCTTTTCCTACTTGTAGGACGGAAAGTAGTAGGTACACTTAAAATTCTCTTGGCTCGGCTGCTAGTAGCAGGTACACTTAAAATACTCCTGGCTATTTCGATAAGTGCGGGAAATTTAAAGGATTATTTCTCCACTGCAAAAGTATTTCACTTTTGTCCGTCCATAAGGTACTGGCTGTTCTCAAATACATTGTCTCATCATTCTCAAGAGAGTTTCAGTCTGACCATTCACTGAATAAGTCGCCTTTCCTTGATCTCTTCAAAGGAGAGGTCGTATCAACATCATTGACTGAAACTGAAAATAAAACATTTGAATAGAATGCATGGGTACCAATCGACACCTTATGAAAATGACTACATACTAAAGGTAAAATTAAGTAAGTCGCTGCACCTTCGATTCCACTGCAATGCTGACAGACTTCAGCATACACTCACTCTTTTTCATCCTCTGGAATTGCAAAGATCAGAACTGTGGCTATAAAAACATATCTTAAGTTCATCATTCACATCTCTGATAAAAATTTTTTAGTCATGGATTTCAGTTCTCTTATGCTCTGCAATTGAACATGAATTACTCTTCCTTCAACAAATGAAATAATGCACCAAAACTATTATCTAGATACTTATATGTCTATGTCCATCATTGTGAAGGCAATGTTTCAAGAGTTTACTTCACCATAGCAGCACGAGATATAACGTCAGCTCCTTTTCATTCTCGAGCTAGTCTGTTGCCTCTTTGGAAAGCTCTAGGAAATCGGTCAAATTTTTTGCTAGGTGCTCATGGAATCCCTCCATCTTGGCACTCTGCCTCTCCTCATCTAGCAACAGCTGCACCTCTACTATTTGTTTCCCTACCAACTGGAGCATCATCAGCTTGCTGTTCCACCTCGTTTCTACATGCTAGTGAATACTTCTCTAAAGATTTTGATTCAATCCACTCTTTTTAATGAAAGTCATAGTCCATTTGTAGGCAAGGTAGGCAACACTTTTCTCAACTTTTACACAAGAGAACAGAATTCCTCAGGGCTCTGTATTAAGTGTTACTCTCTTTACCATTGCCATAAACAGCATAACAAAGTGTATCAGAGCACCGGTAACTGCCTCATTATTTGATCATTAAGCATCCTCAACCTGAACACTACTACTATTACTACTAATTCCAGAGAATTTTTAGGTTTGTCATACATTTACTGATACATAACACCTTGTGTTAGACAGCCTACACCTAATATCGGAATTCCGATCCAATTATGGGCATTTATGTAATAATTTCATTTGTTATACAACTATGCAGAGTTATTACAATTTATAATTTTCATTAATAAAAATTCTTTCATAGAATGGATGCAGTTATTTCGTAATTTTAGATTCATTGTGCCTTAAACTCTTCGCTAGTTATCAGAGTTGGGTAGGACTATTAGCATGTAATGTTGCAATCTGAAGTTTTGAAAAGCATAATTTTAGGGAGTGATGATATAAACAAACATCTTCTCAACAGGTAAATTGAATTTCCAGCCTTCCATTTGAAAAACAGCGAATAAAGGAAATATTATAAAAATTTCAGCAGATAATTTTGAGTTGAATTTAACTCAAAATTTATTTTAATTTAAGGTTTATGGTAAAATTGCAAGAAATTAAAGCTTAGGTTATTTTCAAAAAAATAATATTTGTTGAGACAATTTTTCTATTGATATCGCAAGTATTTCAATAGCCACTAACTTCTTCTTTTCCATTATTAGCTTTTTGCAGCCTATGCTCATCAGGGCTTCCAGCTTCTTCTCCTGAACCTTCCTTTCCTCTAGCCTCAATCTTCTCTCCTAAACATCCACAAAACCCTCTATCAACTTCTCTCCCTTCCTTTTTCTAGTAGCTGATGGTCCCTACAAATGGTGATTAGATATTGCTGATTGAAAATATAAAGTTGATCTACTGAATATTATTCTGACTGTTGTCTGATGTTAGAGAAAGTGAATGCACAACAAGGTAAAGGAAACTTATTTTGGTACCCAATGAATTACTTCTATTCAGACACAGTAGGTACCTTTTCATATTTCAAAAGTTTGGTCCAGGAAACATCTTTCTGACAAAGAAAAATATGTACAATAATACCAAATATTGTTACTTTCATCCCACCACTAGCAAGTATATACAGTGCAACAACACACTCAAGTAACTTGGTCCTTCCCATCTTCGAAACTACATAGCATGCATACTCTACATAATTTGACAGGAAGTACTAACTGGTAAAATCTCTTCATACTGTGTTACAACCTCTACAGGGTTGCTCTCCTCAACCAATATTTCCTCCAGCACCTTGAAAATACTTTCAGCATAATCATGGTAATATTATCACTTGTTAAAAAATTTTCTTGAGCAGAGAAAATACAGTGAACCCAAAGACATTCACAAAAATTAATGTCTCACAATATCAGGAGATTGTAGGCCAGCCTCAGGCAGTGTTTGGTCTCCCTCCACTGATGGGCCAAGAAAACTAATGAGCCTCTCTTCTAATGGACTTAATCCTATGTGGGTAGGAGGCCCACCTCCAGTTCTTCCCTGATCCTGTCGTATTTTGACCCATTCTTTTTTGTTTTGCTCTTCCAGTCCACCCATGACTGAATCATGAATGAAAAGAGTGAAAGAATCTCATCATCAATAAAGTGTTTTCTTAGAAATTCATTTACATTAGACTCCTGTGGGTAGGGGGATGGAGAATACTCCTGTGGCATCCCGGCCTGTCGTAAGAGGCGACTAATCGGGCGGGGAGAAAACCCCGAAAACAAACCCCAAGAGCAGCAAGGGCTGAGCCCGGACAGTGATGTGGATCAGCTGTCTGTGTGTGGTCATGCCAGCTGACCAAGGATCCACCCACGTGTTTGCCGTGCGTGGAGACCCGTAAGGAGGAGAAGGGTGTCCTGGAGGTTGAGTGCCAACCATTGGCACAACACACCTCTTTGGCCCCGGATTCGCTGTAAACGGGAGGCCAGGGAGTAGCTCACCCTGGTCAATCGGCTTCTGGTGGCTGGGGAAATTTCCTTTCGAGCGTACACCAGATTTGTGCGAGTCTGCTGTGCGTCCCATAAGTGGTGTGTGTGGAGGGAGATGGATGGGAGGGGGGTTGGAGGGCCCCTCTTGCCAGAAATCTTGCCTTGCGCTACATCTAGGGAGCATGCAGGCTATACCTCTCAGGTAGCCCTGGCGACCGCACAGGCTTGCTGTGCGGCGTCCCAGTTTGTGTGGCTCCGTGGTGGGTGGGGAGCCTGGGGGGTGAAATATTTTTTTCTATCTTATGGATCCAAATCAACCTCCAACTAAAAGATCCCGCCCAACCATGGGTGGGGGAGATAATGATTACGAAAAATGTCTTAAATATCTAGTAATTAAATGTGCTAACGAAGGTGAGTCCCTAGCAAAGATGTCTCCCTTCTTAATTCATAGGGTCTTGTCTGGCGCAGTACCTGGAAAACTAAAATCAGTAAAGAAGCTTCGGGAGGGAACTCTACTAGTAGAAGCTAATGATGAAAAACAAAGTGTAACTCTCATGAAAATGACAACCATACAGGATACCCCAGTCAGAGTCGAGCCCCATAAAACATTAAATACATGCAGAGGGGTAATATCATGTTATGTTCTATTGTATGTCACAGTTGAGGAAATAGTAATGGAAATGGCTCCCCAGGGTGTTATATCATGTTGCAGACTCCAGAAGAAACAGAATGGAGAAATGATAAACACCACTTCTGTAGTCTTAACTTTCTGTCGCGACAAACTCCCAGAGAAGGTATTTGTGGGGTATGAATCATGTTCTGTGAGACCCTATATCCCCAGCCCTATAAGGTGTTTTAAATGCAGCCGTTATGGCCACACAGCCAACTCTTGCAAGGGCAAGCCCACCTGCCCTAAATGTGCTGGGGATATGCATGATGGAGAGCCATGCAATAATACTCCTAAATGTGTAAATTGCGATGGATGCCACCCAGTTTATGCCCGTGAGTGCCCCAGGCTGCAGGAGGAGAAGAAAATCACAGAAATTAAAGTAACTGAAAAAATACCCTATGCCGATGCAAGGAAGAAATACAGGGAAATGGTCAGCCCTACCTTCTCTCGCTCCTATGCAGCAGTGGCAAAAATTAAAAGATGTAGTGTTAGCTGCCAGACAGACCCATGGATAGGTAAAGCAAAGAATGCAAAAGAAAAGGCAAAATCTATTGAAAAGAAACTTATGATTTCTACTGGTCCTGGTACTACACCAGAATCTAAAAGTCAAAAGAATAGCACACCTCCTAAACCTGCCAAGAAGGCAGAACAGGAGGCAAGAGCAAAACCCTTCCTCTTGCTGCCTCCGTAAAATGAGGCAATCAACGGAAGATGAGATGGAGGAGGACGAGCTGGATGAGGAGCAGCTGCGTCTCTTCCTCCATAACCGGAAAAAAGGGGGGAGGACGAGGCTAGCCAAGTGTTTTTAAAGTTTTTTGAAATGGACTACGTTGTCCTTATTTTAGAAATCTATTTATTTATTTTTATTTTAATTTTAATCTTTTTAACCATTTAACATGTTTGCCATTCAATGGAACATGAATGGTTTTAATAAAGGGATGCATGAGCTGCAACTACTGATTAACAAATTGAAACCAGCGTGCATTTTCCTTCAGGAAACTCATTTTTAAAATTGTGACCACCCACATTTAAGTGGTTATTGCTTTTATCGGCAAGACTTCTTGGATGGGGAGCGAGCTTGTGGAGGGGTTGCAACTGCTGTCCGAGAGACCCTTTACACCTCTCGGATGATATTACAGACTCCACTGCAAGCAGTTGCCGTGAAAATAGCTGCTCCTGAAATTATTACTGTGTGCAACATCTACTTGCCAGAGTGGGCACCAGTAACAGAGGAGACTTTAACAGAACTCATCAGGCAACTACCTGCTCCTTTCATTCTCTTAGGAGATTTTAATGCTCATAGTCCTCTTTAGGGTTGCGACTCCAATGTTTTTAACAATTTGAGTTGAAGGGGACGTCTCCTGGAAAGGATTTTAACAAATTTTAATCTTGTTCTTTTAAATAAGTATGAAAGGACTCATTTTAATTCTTTTAATGGCAGTTACTCTGAAATAGATTTAGTTATATGTTGCAGCTCAATTGCACCACGTTTTAAATTTCAAATACATGATGACCTGTGTGGAAGTGACCATTTCCCAATAATTTTAAGCAAGTATTGTTTTAATAATGCTTCCTCAGCTCCCAAAACGTGGCTTCTTAAAAAAGCTGATTGGGAAAAGTTCAAGGCAAGCTGTCGATAGAATTCAACGATTCCCATTCTGCCAGGGAGAATGTCAATGTACTTACCTCCTGCATCCTAAGTGCAGCTGAGGATAGTATTCCCATTTCCAATGGCAAATTGCGACATTCCCCAGTTCCTTGGTGGAATGAAGAATGCGCCATGGTAGTAAGAAAGAGGAAGAAAGCCCTGAAAATATTTAACAAATTCCCCACAGCCAGGAACTTAGAAGCATTTCGTCAGCTCCGGTCCAAAGCCCGCCAAGTGATAAAGAATGCCAAGAAAACATCCTGGATGAATTATGTAAGCTCCATCAATGCACGAACTTCAATTACAGAGACATGGAAAAAGATAAGGCAAATTTCTGGCATATATAATGCATCAGCGCTTTATGTCAAATGTGATGGCATCCTCCTCACTGAACCACGAGATATTGTAGAAGCTTTTGGGCAATATTATGCACAAGTAAGCAGTTCAGAAGCCTACCACCCCTCTTTTAAATGAATTAGAGAACAAGAAGAAAGGAAAATAATACCAAGCATGGCACAGCACTTAGGGGAAAACTACAATGATCGCTTCACTCTGTGGGAACTAAAAGATGCTATTGCCAATCTTAAAGACACTGCCCCAGGAATTGATTTTATCCACAATGCCTTCTTTAAGCAATTTTCAGGGATAGAACTAACTGTATTATTGAAGATCTTTAACCAGGTATGGGAGGAAGGAGAATTTCCCAAGGCATGGAGTGAATCTGTGTTAGTGTCCATCCTGAGGCAAGGAAAAGACAAAATCTCCCTGGGAAATTATAGACCAATTGCCCTTACTTCATGTCTCTGTAAGCTGATGGAGAAAATGGCCAATAGACTTCTGATCTGGTGCCTTGAAAAACACAATTTACTATGCAACATACAATGTGGTTTTCGAAGGAAGAGGAGCACTATTGACCATCTGGTGCGAATAGATTCATTCATCCAGGAAGCCTTTGCTTATGGTCAGCATGTAATAGGCATCTTTTTCAATTTAGAGAAGAACTATAACACCACTTGGCGGTATAAGATTTTAAAAACATTGTACGAATGGGGTTTTAAAGGTAACCTATTAACTTTTATCAAGAATTTTTTAACAGACAGAGTTTTTAGAGTAAGGGTGGGAGACTTTTTATCTAGTCAGTTCGTGCAAGAAAATGGCATCCCTCAAGGATCAGTCTTAAGTGTAACTCTATTTGCTATAGCAATTAATGATGTGGTGACCTCAATACGACCACCTGTTGAGGCATCATTGTTTGTGGACGACCTCGCAATATTCTGTCGTTCCCATAAGCTCTCCTCTGTGGAAAGGCAGCTGCAAATGACGCTAGGCAGACTATGGAGGTGGTCCATCAAGAGTGGCTTTCGCTTCTCACTTGAGAAAACCTCTTGCCTCCACTTCCACAGGCGGCGTGGCATCCATCCTCAACCAACACTGAGGCTTGGAGACAAAACTCTAAAATTTGTAGACTCTGTTCGGTTCCTGGGTATGCACCTTGATAGGAGGCTAGACTGGAGGACACACATAAATAACCTCAAGCTGAAAGCTCATGCAGGCATGAACATTTTGAAGCTTTTATCTTACAAATCCTGGGGAGCAGACCGCACCTGCATGCTTTTACTCTATAGATCACTGATTCGCTCTAAGCTTGACTATGGGTGTTTTATTTATGGTGCTACTAGAGCATCATACTTGCGACCTCTGACATCTTTGCACAATGCTGGCCTACGTCTTGCAACTGGTGCTTTTCGCACAAGCCCAGTTCTTAGCATCTATAATGACGCAGGAGAGCCACCGTTGGAGACCAGGAGAAGCATCTTGATGTGCAACTATGTCAGCAAAATTTTAGCTTTACCTTCTCACCCTAGTTTTAATTATGTTTTTAATGATAATTTATTGACTGTTTTTAATAGAAGACCACGCACAATACAGCCACTTGCTGTGCGTATTCAGGAATTTTTAAATAATAATAACTTAGTGCTCCCCAATATAAAGCAGGGATGCCAAAGTAACAGACCTCCATGGAAATTACCGATGCCAGACGTCTCACTTGTCCTGGCAGAAAGGGGAAAAGCCAACATACTTCCTAATGAGCTACGTTGCAATTTTTTAAGGGCAATATCAGAATACCCTGGTTTTAACATAATATATACTGATGGTTCCAAGTCTGACGGAGGCTGTGCTAGTGCATATGTTTCATCTGAGTCATCACATGCTATAAAGCTACACCCCTTGAGCAGCATATTTGTTGCTGAGCTAACAGCTATCAAACTGGCATTGGAATCCTCTATAGACTCCGAGACACCCATTTTAATATGTTCGGACTCAATTAGCGCCCTAAGAGCCATTATAAAATATGAACCCTCACACCCACTTGTCCAGGAAGTGCAGAATAAATTGAGCACGCTACACATCAGGGGTGTAGTTGTAAAATTCATTTGGACTCCTGCTCATGTGAATATCACAGGAAATGAAGCAGCAGACAAAAGGGCAAAAGAGGCTATAAAAAGGCCTGGATTAGATATAGAAGAGGTGGTCCCAGATGATCTCAAGAACCATTTAAAATGCACTGCATTGAAAGAGTGGGAGCAAATCTGGTTCTCCTCTGTTGGGAATAAGCTCAGGGCTATTAAGGAGGATATTAAACCCTGGGGCTCCTCTATTAGGCACAGTAGAAGGGAGGAGATTGTAATAACTCGACTGAGAATAGGACACAGTGCCATCACACATTCTTACCTCTTTTCTATCCCTAGACTTCCACCTCAGTGTGAGGAATGTAACTCCCCTCTAACCATAAAACACATTCTCACAGAGTGCCAGAAATTCTCCGAGGACCAACAGAAACACTTGAGAACAGGGATACTAAAGGAAATTCTTGGGAACAATCCTGAGATGATAGACAGAGTTGTGTCATTTATGAAAGCCACAGACCTTTTTTCTAAAATCTAAGAGAAGCCCTTGCACAAATTGACACTTTACAAGACTCAACTATGCTTTTTAGCTAAAGTTTTTAATATTTATATATATGTTATTAAAATATTTATCTATCTATCTATCTATTTTATGTTTTTTAATCATGTTTTCACGCCACCATTCTAGTACGGTGAAGAATGAAGTTTTTACCTTCCCCTATTTTCCAAGGTGAAGTAAAACAGGTTTTAGTGGATGAAATATCTCTATAGACAAGGTGCAAAATGACCTCAGCTGTCGAAGCACCTTAAAACCAACAACTACTACTACTACTACTTTTGTTACTGAGGAAAATCAGCAGTTAATCAGCAAATATTTAGAACAGCAGTTGGCGCAAATAACCTAGGTGTTGAAGCGCCATTCACCATAATACTACTACTAGTAAACGGCGCAATTCCGGTAAATTCTGGAGAAAACATTCAATTTTGCATAAAGTTTATGGCACGGAGAAGAAATACTTGAGACCACAGGACGTATTGGTATGTTTTCTTTATGGATTTTGGGTAACCCATAAAGTCTTGGGGGAAGGGGATTAGAGTTGAAGAGGCGGTAGGACACATTTTTAGGGAAGGCAACTGAATTTGCTAGGGCACTTTTTACACGCTTCCGAAAAACACTGGTGGGATCACTGTTGATTTTGGAAATCTCGTTGTTGGTGATGAAATCCATGCATTTGGAGACTTAGTCGTTCCGGTTCAGGATCACCATGCAGTTGCCTTTGTCCGCCTTTGTGATTACGAGATCGTTGGTTTTGGTTGAACTTTTTATCTTAATTGCTTTTTTAAATTTCTGAAAGCACTGTGGTGGGTTGTGAATGGCCCCTCCTTTATATGTGAGGAGATGGTGTTGGCACAATCGTAGAATTCGAAAAAATATTACCTATTAGTTAGTTCTTTAAGAAGCTTATTCAGCCTCTGCATATTTTCGTTCATCTCCTTCATTCTCCTGACGTTGTAAGATGAGTAGGGCTTAAAAAGGCTAACACTCCTCTCAATAACACTGGATATAATTAATCTCACTCCTGGATTCATAAACAATACTTCGTCAATAAGTCTTCGATGATGCTGGCATGCTTCCTCCAGTGTTTGACCTGCAAAATTCCATGAAATGTCATATAAAGAACACTAAGGCTGACATCAAAGAAAACAGATGAAATATTCCTAAATTCACTCCTACTACATGCAACAGAACTCACCACAAATCAAGTTGTTGGTCCCAAGATGAATAACTACATCATTAAAGAATGTAGTTGCCAGCAGCATCGAATCGTCAACCTCTTCAATTCTCATTCCAGACCTAGAAATTGCTGTTACCTCGAAATCTGGGAAGAGGTGAGAATATTCATGGACATACTTTAATTGTGAGTCTCCAATGAAAAGTAGCCCAGGAGCCATTTCTACACATAATAAAAAAAAACACTCATTAAATCATATATTATTTAGGAATATATGAAGTAATAGAAAACAGATGTATACTTTTTCCACAGAAAATTTAATAACGGAACAACTGGTTTCGGCTACTTAGCCATTGTCAGGTTCACAGAACACTGAATATTGGAGCAAGCAAATACAATTTGGAAATATGCAGAACCAATCAGGGAGAGGTGGGAGGAAGGAGGGGGGAATGTTAGGGTTACTGGTACCGGGCGGAAGGGATGAGAGGGCAGACTCCAAGATGGGGGAGGAAGAAAGAAAAAGGCATTCGTTTGTCAGGGAGCTATGGGGGGAGGGGAAGTGTTGCATGATCTCAAGTTGTTCCAGGGCGTTGAGGCGAGGACCTTTGTTTGAAAGTGTAGGATTTCTGGTGAGAAGCTACTAGAGTGGCCGTTTTCAAACTAATGTTTGGCAAAATGGGAGGAGGGAGATATATTGCGGAATGTTCTTGAGCTCTGATGTGAAAGTTGCGAGGAGTCAAGCCGATATAAATGCCATTGCAATCATCGCAATTTAGTTTGTACACTCCAGATCTGTCGCATGGCTGTAATTTATCTTTCCATCCTCAGCTGCTGTAAAATTTTTCTCAGCCTCTTGATACACCTCTCCTTATTCTTAGTGTAAATGAACGCCATAGCCTTCCCTGGGGGCATGTCATTTCTTCTTTTCACATTTATGTCAGAGAGAGAGAGTCCCTTCTCCTTGTTGAGTTGATTGGAGGTAGCAGAAGATGGGCTAGGATCATGTTGAGGAGAGGTTGGGATATCAACGTGTGGAGTAGCTAGTGGAGATAAGGTGAGATGGTGAAGGATCTGATGAACTGAAATCGGCTAATAATGAGTGTGAAGGCGAGAGAGGTGAATCAGGTTGGCAGGAAACTAAATTGGTAGGTGAATGAAGGAAAACTGGAGACTGAAGAGTAGGAAGGGAATTGAGAGAGGAAGGAGAAGAAACACTCATCCACTTCTCATCTAAGAGAAGCCCTTGCACATACTGACACAGTTCCACTTTTACAAAGATTCAACTATACATTTTAGCTAAAGTTTTTAATATTTATATTTATGTTTTTAAAATATTTATTTATTTATTGTTTTTAATCATTTTTTCACGCCACCATTCTAGTACGGTGAAGAACGAGGCTTTTACCTTCTCCTATTTTCCAAGGTGCAGTATTGGATTACATATCACTGTAGACAAGGTGCGAAATGACCTCAGCTGTCGAAGCACCTTAAATCCAACTACTACTACTACCACCAACACTCATCCCCCTGATTATTGCATTAGAAGAAATGGAAGGTACAGAGCCCCTGTTCAATTTTAGCCTTTGTGGAGTGCAGAAGCATTTCTCCTCAAAATGAAGATGTCGTAGGGACATCAAGTAAAGTCAGGTTGGCCGAAAAATATGTTTACTTTGTTACTTACAATAGAACAAAGCCTAATATTCCGGATGGGAGGGCGGTCCTGCCGGTCAATCCTGCGAAAGGTGGTACTGGTGGACCGAGGGGCTCGGTGACAAGTGCCTCCTTGAGCCTTTTGGCATGGCCCTTATATACTGCCTGGACACAAAGGGTACGGAAAAACCCGAGTGCAGGGGGTAACTGACGTAGCAAGGGTCGAACTGACTCAGGTGCACGTGATCAGCACGTGGTTTTTACTCTACTCCCAACAAAGAGAGCACACTCTCCAATACTTTGCTTTGCAAAGGGGAGATCGAAGACAGATGCAGGGTGTGCAAGTGCATTCATTGACTCAGGTCTTTCACATGAGGCCAAGCTACACCCAATATGCAGTGTATTTGTATTTATTAGCAGAGCTAATGGCCATCAAGCCTTCCCTAGAATTCTTCCAGGATCAAGATCTACCGACTCTCATCTGTTCTGACTCAATGAGTTCACTGAATGCCATCACCTGCTATGAACCTACACACCCACTTGTCCAGGAAGAGCAATATCTGTGTAGTAGGCTTAGTGAGAGAGGAGTCCAAGTAATATTTCTTTTGATTCCTGGACATGTGAACATTGCAGGAAATGAGGCAGCAGACAGGGTAGCAAAAGAAGCACAAGAAAGCCTACATGAATTTTGAAGAAGTGTCCTCAGGAGATCTAAAGTCCCTACTCAAATGTATTGCCCTCAAGGAGTGGGAAGAGCAATGGTCTTCACTAACTGGTAATAAGTTACCTGCAATCAAGGAAACCGTTAAACCTTGGGGCTCTTCTGTCAGGAAGGATAGGAGGGAGAAAGTAGTTTTAACATGTTTGAGAATTGGACATAGTGCACTAACGCACTCATACCTTTTTATAACCTTTTCTTCTCTTCTCACTCCTATCACTTCAGGAAGTTGGGATTCGAATCCTTCGAAATATGTGTCAGAGAGTTCTTCTCTTCTCACTCCTATCACTTCAGGAAGTTGGGATTCGAATCCTTTGTAAAATGTGTCGTCATCCCAGTCTTCGGCGTTGTTGGAGGGTTCTTCTCTTCTCACTCCTATCACTTCAGGAAGTTGGGATTCGAATCCTTTGTAAAATGTGTCGTCATCCCAGTCTTCGGCGTTGTTGGAGGGTTCTTCTCTTCTCACTCCTATCACTTCAGGAAGTTGGGATTCGAATCCTTCGTAAAATGTGTCGTCATCCCCGTCTTCGGCGTTGTTGGAGGGTTCTTCTCTTCTCACTCCTATGAGGGTTCTTCTCTTCTCTCTCCTATCACTACCATGGTAGCCTTTCCGTCCTTTCCTTCTTCATCCTGGGACGAGAATATTCTCTTCTTCATCTCCAACGCGGTTGCCTCCTCTGCCATCTCCACCGCTCATATGTCACATCCTAACTGAGTGCAGGATCTATTCTAGCGAACAGGAGAGATATTTGGGAGCAAGTACACTGAAAGATATCTTTGGAGATGATCATGGCAAGACAGACAAAGTTATTTCTTTTATGAAGGAGACTGGATTCTTCCAAAGAATCTAACAAATGTAGGGCTCTTTTCCTTTCTCCCCCTTTTTATTTTATTTTTTATTCATGACACTGACTAACATACCACATTGCTACAAGTAATATTCATTGTTCTTTTTGGTGTAGAAATTAAATGTTGGAAATGTACCATCACTTTTAATAGCCAGTATACTGAGAAAGTGCAAAATGACCTCAGCTGTCGAGGCACCTTATAAAAAAACTACAATAACTACTACTATATACAACATTAACTACATTCTATGATTATTGAGATTAAGATATTGAAATTGAAAGAAATGAAAGCTCCAGCTATTTTTCCAAAAAATCATTTATTCCTTCAGCTAATGCACTAAAGGATTTCACAAAAGTGGTAATCGATGCTGCAATTTCTTGATGGGTTTTCAATTTGTCTTTTTTTCGATGCAGCTATCAACTCTAAATCTGCCACCTTCCTCTACTCCAAGTTTGCCTTCTTCTCCTCCAGCCTAAACCTTCTCCACATCCACAAATCCGGCCATTAACATATCTTTCTTCCTTTTCCTGGATGCTGATGGTCCTTAAAAATTATAATTACAGTTTGCTGTATAGAAATTAGTGTTGTCAGAGTAATATTCTGTTGTTCAACAAATTGAGACACAATAGGAAAAGAACAGGAAACTTGGGCACTAACATAGAGTTGGTATCGTTCCATATTAAGACTGTGGTCATTGAAACTTTCTCATAACATATATTCTAGACTCTTCTTATGGAAATATTCATACAATAATGCCATGATAAGTTACTTTCATTCTAAGACTAGGGAATACATACATATATTGAAGTGACACACCCAAGTCACTTTCTGCCCTTTTAATATTAAAATCTACATCATATGAATGATGTATATAACTTTAGTGGAAGTACTAACAGGTGGTAGACAGCTGATAGGTCTTATGGCCTTATTGTTTTTATGTATCTTGGGTAAACAATATAAACGTGGTAATACAGGGTTGGAGACAGATAACAAATACTTGAGTTTATTATCTATTAGATTCTTACAGCATTTTAACACATCTTTAGTTTGAGTTATGTATTTATTTATGGGATTTCTAGCTAGAGGAGTGTAAGGCCTGTCTTTAATTAAATCTTCAACATTAGAGTAATATTGAGTCTTATCAAGACTAACTATTGAATTGCCTTTATCGGCTTTCATAGAGAAACAATCTATGTCAAGAAGTTGACTATCCTCAGGTTGTTAGAAGGTTGATGTCGGTGGCAATTCAAAATATTTTTTTGTATTTGAGAAAAGCAGGATAATCTAAGTCAATTTTTAGTGTTTTCATTTAAGTGGGTAATGGAAGACTCAATGTTGTTTGCTTTATTACATAGCAAATAACATATTTTGCTCAACTTTTTTAATTCTTTATTTTTCATCTTCTGTATTCTTGCATGCAACTTAAGTTGCTTGTGGGCACTTACGTAGTCAAAAGTCAGGAATTTTTAGAAAATGCACCAATGCTCTTTTTCTTAATTAATTTTATTCTACAAACTATCAAAATGGTATAAAAACATTAAATACAAAATTTTCAGTAAAAATTAATAATATATTACATATATTTTAAATCACAGTGGTTACATCTATTTTTCCCACATATTCATGCATAACTTTTCATGATAAATTACGAAACACTCCGGATGCAAAGAGACTTGACATTTTTTACAAAGGTATACGGTTCTCGCCTTACATTGAACAGATACTTGGTATTTTAATTCACCTTTAGTGATTAAATGATCTAGACGATCTCTTCTAATATCTTCTAATACATTTTGTACGGATGCCTCTTGCCTCCTGCTTCATCTTTAGGAAACAGTCGATATATTCCCTAAAAAGTCCGCCTTCCCCCGTCGCCGGATTGTACGTAGAAGTTTCAGTATAGTGCCATACCTCGTGGATTTTCATCACCTTATACCCCTCACGCACAGCAACTTTTACCTCGTCAGACACCCATGTACCGGTGATGGACCGATCTGTGTCACCGTGATTGCAGTCGCCCTGATTTTCCTCCAACGCGCAAGTCTTGCACATAGGAAACAAGATCTTACCGTTGGCCCTGAATGGTAGGATGGGGTAATAAAGGGATGGAGGCGGCACGACCATGCACTTTACCAACCCCTCAACAACCTTCAATGGGGGACACTCCTCCCCTACAGTATTTATTTACGTAGGAGTATAATGAACAAACGTCGAGTTAGCGGATCACCTCAAGGCTCTCGACTTCTGCCTTATGAAACATCCGTACGCAATTCGTTCTACCGCCGAAAAAAGCGTCCCAAGGGTCGATGGGGGAATCCGTAAAAAGGGGGTTGGTTTTGTTGAAATCATAGAGAGCACCGTTCTCCCTAACCAATCTGTCAAACGTGCACTCCCACATTTCGACGACTTTCGACTTTGTAACCATTCTCTCGCAGCCTCTCTGTCTTCTTCACTGTCACCTCATAACGGGTCCCCAGTGCTCTCACTCCTGTTTAGGAGGCACGAGGGACAGCCGTGGAAGAAACAGCCGTGAAACTCGAAAACAGTCTTTTCGTGTAATCCGTCCACTTTCCTCCTGAGGATGCGAGCTTCTCTCCCATTACCCACGTGGTTGATGCAAATACTGCGCTGTTACTCCTCCCATGTCAACCACGATATAGCTTTCTGCGATTGATGGTTGGCCATTCTATAACTGCCCGGTGGAATTATGGCGATAGTTACAGCCTACAAGAAATTCCGGCGAAAGACTTGGTACACGCACCGGCGATTGTTACAGCCTCTTGAAATAGATTGACCCCTGTCGAGGCTAGTAAAATGTCGTGGAAACGCAGACACGAGTAGCGTAAAATGCGCACATCCTGAACGCAGTACTTCCTGATTTCATCCTCCATGGAGAAGACATACCCACTTGCAGAAATTTCTCCATGCCAACTCAGAAACGCTGCTTTATCTTTCGTTGACATGGAGTCAATGCCGTACATTTTGGGCTCGGGAATAGGTCCAACATATCCGGAATTCTCCTTTGTATTAAAAAAATGAGGGAAGAAACCCTTAACCATGGGATCTTGTAGACCTAGAGCTTGGGGGAGTTTTGATAGAGACAATGGTAGGAAATTTAAAGAGTCTATAAACCGCAGACAGGCAAAGACGATGGATAAAATATTACTCCTGTTCATGAGACTTGCGGCTTCCACAGTGTATTTTTGAGAATGAATTTCAAGACAAAATTCCCATCGTACCCCTTTATGCGCGACGCATGTGACACTGAAAAATGTTGCCGAGAGATTCTATATATTTGACGAAATCGCGGACAGGGTCGTCAGAGGAATAGAGTTTTTCCCTGATCCCACATTTATCGCAAACTTCGACATCCTGTGAAATGCATGTGTCGCAGCAGGAGTTTGAAACCAAAAGATTAGGGGTGTGTAAGAACATAGCAGTAGAAGAAGAAGAAGAAGGAAATTCGTCATCTTGCCGACATTCGATATCATAAAAAAGGAATATATGAGTCCCTCTTAAATCTTTCCTGGTTTTCACTCCCATATAGCACCTATGGTCCAAGGCCATGTGTTTTTTGCAAGTAGAGCAAAATACATTTCCACATGTATGCCCCCCAAGTTTCCCCACAGCATAAACAAACAAACATTGAGGACAGGAACGAATGCTGTTACATGTCGATTTTCCTTTACCCCGGGGGAGAAGGTGATTTTCGAAGCACCGTTCTCCGAAGAATCCCAGTTTACATGATCCACAAATTTTCATCTGAGAAGATGATTTACAAGGCGGAGAAGATCGACATCTAATGCACTCCTGGTTACATTTATGCTGGAAATCATTGTTGTAAGGAAGACGGCACGGTCTGCAGAAATAAATGCAACTAAATGCACCCGTGACGGAAGTTATCAAATTATAATGTCCTGCATAGAAAATCAAGTCTATGGTCTTCCTCTGCTCACCATCAGGAGTGAGATTCAGACCCTCGAAAATAATGTCTTTTCCCCGGCGGTCTCCAAATACGGTGATTTTATACCCGGGGATAGAGGCATGTAGAAGCGTTATCTCCTCCATCCCACCCCAGTTCTCCCTAATCACAATGCCTGATGCATCACATAGAGCAAGGGCCTTCAGATGTAGGGCGTGATTTCTGTTGTGCAATGTTTTAAAAACATTGTGAGAATACCGAATTGTCGTGAAATCCCTAAACATATGGCTCGAGGGAGACAGATTATCGTCATTACTGACCACCACTATACTTTTGCGTCTAAAGCAATAACTATCGAAATCCACGAAAGGTGGCAATTTCGATTTTCCGCAACCATGAGGAATGTCCACGTATTGGAATGAAACAGATAACAATCCATCGAGGAAGAAATCCTCGTTGGATTGTATCACCTTCTTGATGCGATTAAGAACGACTTGGGGCCTGATCTGATCACATCTACGAAAAGCTATATTAATATCCCTCTGTGGATATGATTCATTCCGTATCGACATCCCATCTCTGGCACCCCCATCCACGTCAGCTTTCAACGTAGGAAAAAGTGAATGCTCCGTACCATTCGATGGGAATGGAATCCTCTGGAATCTGATGGACGCGAATGTTTAATTCATTCCCCCAGAGTTTGATTTTTTTCAGAAAAACGTGGTTTTCCCTAATGGCGGAAAAGTATTCTCCACCACCTACCTGATGAACGAGCGGAGTGGTCGGTGTAGGAGTATCTGGCTGCTGTAGAGGATGAACTTCCGAACGTACATTGCCCTCTTCATCGAAAAGAACACCTTCCAGATGTGGAATCGTCTCCGATTGGAGAAATTCGCTGATGAACGTGTCCTTGCCGTCGCCCTCCTCAATAAAGGAATCCCCCGTCAGAACGGGCGAACCCAAGGTTCTTTCAGATGACAATATACCCCCGGTATTCGAATCCAATACACTGGTTAGCAAGGAGGAAAAATCGTTGATGTCGAAAATCTCCCACGTCGTAAAATAACGATGGATAACTTCGTTGTAGGCAATCTCCAACATTTCGTGCGTATTCCGGTACGGAATACACCGAGTATTTCCGACGCGGTGAGTTGGCTAAAAAATGCTTCCATATTTGAAAATGGAAAATATCAAAGATATATAAACTTGCGAAAAAAGTGCTCAAAATTAAAACACCCTGTAAACACAGTAACTCCTGCACACCACAAAAGCGTCAGAATAAGCACAACTCCCGAATTCGAAGTGCTTTTATACATATGTTTAAACCACGTGACCTTGCGACCATATGCATCTTGGGGTAAACCCCGACACTGTCACCACCATTTAAAAATATTTCTGAAAATTTTCTCAGGCCAGAAAGAAAGGGTTATTGATAACCCTCCCTCACGATGCCAGAAGGATCCTCCTACCACCCCTCGAAACATCCCTCTTTTCACGATTTTGAAAATATTTCCGAAAATTTCTCACTCCGATAAGAAAAGGGTTATCGCTTGAAAGCTATAGACGTCTAGTGGTCAGTAACACAACCACCCTCCCTTACGATGCCAGATGGATCCTCCTACCACCCCTCGAAACATCCCTCTTTTCATGATTTGGAAAATATTTCCGAAAATTTTCTCATGCCGATAAGAAAGGGTTAGCGCTTGAAAGCTATTCCATCTTGATATGGTATTTTAACAAGAAAGGGGAGCGTGATGATGAAGAAGGTGTGATCAAATCATTTTTTGATACGGATGATGCTGTGGTTGAAGACATATCTTTCGGAAGAATACTATTAAAATTTCAAAATGTTGTGGAACAAAAACAATAATGATATTGGACTGTGAAAATAAAACTCGTGTTTATTTAGCAAGACCTTCGTGGGAAGGTTTCATGATTTTTCTGAGACCTGTGAGATGCAGATTCGACGAGAGGGAAGAGTGGCACCCTTTTGTGGTGAAGACACTGTCTTCGCACTTGGAAAATGTTTACACGAACTATCAGGAAATGGAGAGTGGTGGTGATAGAGACAATCTTTTAAAATCATGTTTAAGCTGTACACCTTTAGAACCTCTGGTGAATAAGGTTCCTCCGAATTTAAATCTTACAACACTCTTGGAGGAAATTAACTTGATACTTGGTACGAGTGGTGGAAAGGAATATGTAATTGACACACTGAGTTGTAATTCTGTTTAATAAATTTTTTTTATTTACAAAATTATGTATATTTATTTACAAAAACAAAAATTAATCTAAATATAATACTATAGGTGATTCAGGAGGTTGGGATTCGAATCCTTCGAAATATGTGTAGGAGGGTTCTTCTCTTCTCACTCCTATCACTTCAAGAAGTTGGGATTCGAATCCTTCGTAAAATGTGTTGTCATCCCCGTCTTTGGAGTCGTTGGAGGGTTCTTCTCTTCTCACACCTATCACTACCATGGTAGCCTTTCCGTCCTTTCCTTCTTCATCCTCGGATGAGAATATTCTCTTTTTCTTTCAATCTCCTCATTTTCAATGAGGAAATCCTCTCCTCAATCCTCATTCCCATTCCAACGCGGTCGCCTCCTCTGCCATCTCCACCCCCGTTGCCTCCCCTGTCGCGCCGGAATCAGGCTCTCCTTCTGGAAGTAGAATACTTATTTTAATACATACACACCTTACCCCATTCACCAAGACCTCCCACCGACCCCAGGAAGCATACGGTATCCAGCTGTCGTAGTTACGACTAAAATGTCGTGGAAACGCAGACACGAGTAGCGTAAAATGCGTACATCCTGAACGCAGTACTTCCTGATTTCATCCTCCATGGAGAAGACATACCCACTCGCCGAAATTTCTCCATGCCAACTCAGAAACGCTGCTTTATCTTTCGTTGACATGGAGTCAACGCCGTACATTTCGGGCGCGGGAATAGGTCCGACATATCTGGAATTCTCCTTCGTATTAAAAAAATGAGGGAAGAAACCCTTAACCATGGGATCTTGTAGACCTAGAGCTTGGGGGAGTTTTGATAGAGACAATGGTAGGAAATTTAAAGAGTCTATAAACCGCAGACCGGCAAAGGCGATGGATAAAATTTTACTCCCGTTCATGATGACTTGCGGGGTCCACGATGTATTTTCGAGAATGGATTTCAAGACAAAATTCCCATCGTACCCCTTCGCATTATGCGCGACGCATGTGACACTGCGAAAAATGTTGCCGAGAGATTCTATATATTTGACGAAATCGCGGACAGGGTCGTCAGAGGAATAGAGTTTTTCCCTGATCCCACATTTATCGCAAACTTCGACATCCTGTGAAATGCATGCGTCGCAGCAGGAGTTGGAAACCAAAAGATTAGGGGTGTGTAAGAACACATCAGTAGAAGAAGAAGAAGGAAATTCGTCATCTTGCCGACATTCGATATCATAAAAAACGAATATATGAGGCCCTCTTAAATCTTTCCTGGTTTCCACTCCCATATAGCACCTATGGTCCGAGGCCGTGTGTTTTTTGCAAGTAGAGCAAAATACATTTCCACATGTATGCCCCCCATGTTTCCCCACAGCGTAAACAAACAAACATTTAGGACAGGAACGAATGCTGTTACATGTCGATTTTCCTTTACCCCGGGGGAGAAGATGATTTTCGAAGCACCGTTCTCCGAAGAATTCCCGTTTACATGAGCCACACATTTTCATCGGAGAAGATGATTTACAAGGCGGAGAAGATCGACATCTAATACACTCCTGGTTACATTTATGCCGGAAATCATTGTTGTAAGGGAAACGGCACGGTCTGCAGTAATAATTGCAATTAAATGCACCCGTTACGGATGTTATCAAATTGTAATGTCCTGCATAGAAAATCAAGTCTATGGTCTTCCTCTGCTCGCCATCAGGAGTGAGATTCGGACCCTCGAAAATAATGTCTTTTCCCCGGCGGTCTCCAAATACAGTGATTTTATACCCGGGGATAGAGGATTGTAGAAGCGCAATCTCCTTCACCCCACCCCCGTTCTCCCCAATCACAACGCCTGCTGCATCACATAGAGCAAGTGCCTTCAGACGTAGGGCGTGATTTCTATTGTTCAATGTTTTAAAAACATTGCGAGAATCCTCGTGTCGTGAAATCCCTAAACATATGGCTCGCGGGAGACATAGATTATCGTCATTACTGACCACCACTATACTTTTGCGTCTAAAGCAATAACTATCGAAATCCACGAAAGGTGGCAATTTAGATTTTCCGCGACCATGAGGAATGTCCACGTATTGGAATGAAACGGATAACAATCCATTGAGGAAGAAATCCTCGTTGGATTGTATCACCTTCTCGATGCGATTAAGAACGACTTGGGGCTCGATCTGATCACATCTACGATAAGATATATTAATATCCCTCTGTGGATATGATTCATTCCGTATCGACATCCCACCTCGGGCACCCCCATCCACGCCAGCTTTCAACGTAAGCAAAAGTGAATGCAACATCGCTCCATACCATTCGAGGGGAATGGAACCCTCTGGAATCTGATGGACGCGGATGTTTAATTCATTCCCCCAGAGTTTGAATTTTTTCAGAAAAACACGGTTTTCCCTAATGATGGAAAAGTATTCTCCACCACCTACCTGATGATCGAGCGGAGTCGTCGGTGTAGGAGTATCTGGCTGCTGTAGAGGATGAACTTCCGAACGTACATTGCCCTCTTCATCGAAAAGAACACCTTCCAGATGTGGAATCGTCTCCGATTGGAGAAAATCGCTGATGAACGTGTCCTTGCCGTCGCCCTCCTCAATAAAGGAATCCCCCGTCAGAACGGGCGAACCCAAGGTTCTTTCAGACGATAATACATCCCCGGTATTCGACTCCAATACACTGGATAGCAAAGAGGAAAAATCGTCGACGTCGACAATCTCCCCCATCGTAAAATGACGACGGATAACCTCGTCGTAGGCAATCTCCAACATTTCGCGCGTCTTCAATACGCCGGTACGGAATACACGGAGTATTTCCGACGCGGTGAGTTGGCTAAAAAATGCTTCCATATTTGAAAATGGAAAATATCAAAGATATATAAACTTGCGAAAAAAGTGCTCAAAATTAAAACACCCTGTAAACACAGTAACTCCTGCACACCACAACAGCGTCAG
>KZ308938.1:302818-322036 GCA_000376725.2 Ladona fulva | reverse complement strand
CAGTAACATGCTTGTAAAAATGACTTTTGAGGAGATGGATGTTGGCTAAGTATTTAACCACCATCCATCTAAAGCAAAGAATGACGAACACCTATTAAAGGGCAAAAAGAGATTGGTTGTTAAAGAATTTACTCACCTGAAGTCCATCTATATTGCGGCCATATGGCTTATTTATTTCTTTCTCATTGTTATAAAGAATACTATGATGAAGCATCCATGCAATTGGTCTTTGAGATTATGAAAGACAGAAAAACTATTAATGCAGAGTTTAAAGAGAATTTTTGTTTATATGGCTAATTCTTTGTACATGCATGTTAAGTTATTAGTGTATGAACATGCAGCCAGAAATTCTTCACTTAAAAGAAGGACTACACTGGCTATTTCACAGAATCCCTGGACTACACAGTAAGTTTTCTGGTCTCTGAGTAGAACATTTATTTTGTATTAAAAATTCCATTTTTCCTTGATTAGATAGGTAGAAATTAAACTATATTAAAACATTGAAAGATTTTCTTGTATTCACTACCTGTTGGACCTTAAAAACCTATTAAATCAAACATTAACAATTTTACATTTTAATCAAAAACTTTGAAGTCTATAAATAATGATAATGCACATCATTGTACATAAAAATATTTTTGAAGAATACTATGTGATATACTGCACAGTTTTAAACTATGCACATTGTATATATAAATAAGTCTTCCACTTTTTGGTAAGTTCATTTGCTCTAATATTCCTCACTTATCTCTATTTCCTTCACCTCTTGATAAGTTTTCCCACCCTTTATGTCATCTAACAACTCTTGCCTTTGTTTTCCCCTCTGCCTTTTCTCTTGCATTCTTCCCTCAATCACATTCTTCTGCAAACTATCTCATCATAATATTTGACCCACCCATTTCCTCCGTCGATGGTTAATTGCCTCAATTAAAACCCTTCCCCTGTCTTTTTTTTTCTATCCACCCAACTTACTAATTCCTTTATATGTCATATGCAAATGGTACATACATACAACTGTTTTGTATTTATATACCCATCATATATATTGAAAGCAAATGTCTGTCTGTCCCTCTATTTATCTCAGAAACGGCTTGACTTAGAGATCTGAAACAAACTGCATTGTTTTTCAACAATGCTGAAACCCTCAGGAAAACTATTCTCATCCCTGTAAAGAACCACGTTCGAACCCAGGATCACAAAATTCGTTTCCATAAGAGATGTATGTAAATTACATTTTCATGACTTGCAGAGGTCGTATAAGATAATAGAAATATTTTTAAACCAAATTAAGTCCCATCATGCTTGATGGGGGTGTTTACTAGTTAACATACAAAAAACAAATATTAATTCAAATGATGACTATTAAAATCATACTTATGATAGACTTACGATGTCCACATGGAAGGAGTTATGTTAATGTCGTCTGGAGAACTTGTGCAAATTCCAAGACCTAAGGAAGTGCTGAATTTGGTATTCTTCTTCTCCAACCTGATTTCAAATATCTCATTATCTCTCAGGGGACGATTGGTGAATACTATTGAATTACTTCCATCATCCAAGCTGAAGTCAAACCTCCATGATTAGTGTTTGATAAAACAACAGAAACAAAGTTATCAGTGTGACGTGGTTATTGTTTTACATACTTTATCTTTTGAGCTGATCTTCCATTGTTGGATATGGCTACATTCTTTCCAGTTTTCAGATGAAAAAATAATTTCTTGGGAGATGAAGGGGAAGTATCACCTGAATATGAATTTATTTTCCTTTTAAATTAAGAATAAATATTGAAATGGTATGGATTTTTGAGGTGAATTATGATATGGTATTTGATAATTAAAGTAACTATATTCACAAATCACTGGAATTCATGCAACCCTTAAAACTAGTGATGGTTTTTGCACCATCAGATAATATTTCTTCATTCACATACATCACTTCACATCCTAGAATCTCTCTGAAATTATTAGCATAATTGATTAACTCATATTAAGTGTCATTATAAAGTAAAAAATTAAGTAGATCAGAAATACATAATGTAATTCAAAATCTAAAAAGATTCACATTCTGTATTTTAACAGAATATAACACAAAAAGGTAAAATTTAGGACTTAAATTTTACCTGTATGCTATTTGTATATACTAGGTAATGTTTTATTTAAATGTTATTATAACGTATTTTAAAGTATATTTAACATAATATTTTAAAGTATATTAAGTAATTAACGTATTTTAAAGTATATTTTCTTTTTTAAAGCTATATTAATACTATAATGTCTTGATAAATTTACATATTGATTAATTTAAAAAGTTCAGAATCCTATCTTTATATATTAAATTTAATTAATTTTCTTGCCAGGGTTCCTTCTTAATTTTACAATGCATGTTACATGACAACATGTGATACATGCCAATAAATGTAGTAATTCACAGAAGTTTTGAATTTATTTCTTGTCGATTGTTTTTCTGAGTTTAATTACTATAAAATTGATACATTATACTATATTTTCTTCAATCAAAGCTAATTACTAAGGGCATATTAACACACAGATAAGTAATGCCATACTTGCCAAAATGATTCTTAACTTCTGTGAGCTAAATAATTCTTATTAATGTTTACTTACTGTTTGTAACTCCTTGTATGTAGATTATTCTCCTATCTCCACATTCAGCAACATTGTGAGTAACTTCTAAGGAAAGATTCTCTGATTGCATGCTGGTATTAGCCAGAGCAGCAAAGCTGTCTATCCATTTTCCAGTAGCATGTTTCTTACTTTTAGCAAACAGCTTAACAGTTTGAGAAGTATTGGAAATGTTAACACAGTCCATGCTTGCTGCAGGTTCATCCTGTGAGCATATAATGATGGACAGTTGGGTGAAGATTAGAAGAATTAGCAAAATTTGCTGCAGAGGCTTCCTAATTTCAGTAGGCATTCTCAATGCTTTAGAATCAAGTCCTTTCATGATGAGGAAAGATGAGCTACAGGCATGTGTAAGTGAAGTGAGAGGAATTATTGTAGCAATCTTTGATAGGGGAATAGAAACACCAACTGGAGTTCTCAGAAGATTATCTTTGACATAACTTATGGCTGGATATTTTTAATCCCGACCCTGTCACATAACTTAAATTTATCAGGGACATGATAAAATATGAGATTTAGGATGGTCAAAAAATGATGAAATCTCACATAATGGAGGGCAGGGGAAGTGGCATATCTCTCTTCCTTTTTAGCCTCATCTTTTTTTCAGTTTTCGACAGACTTCCATATCATATTCCTTTTTTTCATTCAATCATATCTCAAAATTATCTCTCTATAGTTTCATGAAGGAGCCATCTATTCTATAAAAAGAGAAACATTGATGATTTAACCAACATTAGCACAAAAAAAGAAAAATGGTTATCATTCTATAACAACCCATGATCAGGGAGATCCACATTAAATTGACACATTTGTAAAACTCTGAAAATATGTTTTTGTATTCAATCATTATAAAATGCCAATATTCACAAACTATCGTTATTTGAAAATTCCTTATCTCACATGTTGAGATTATATTTTTGGTTGATTTGAATGTTTTAGAGTTATGGTGGGAAATTCAAACAGTAATTAGTAGATTATAAATTAAACATAAATGTATGTAAATTATAATATATAAAATTCTAGGAAAGAATCATCACACAAAACCCATTATTCTGTTATAGTACTTGGAGAATGTAACCTTGTGATTCGATTAAGAATTTTCAACCATCTTAATATCGTAATGTTATGTAATTTTTCTCCCAATACTTTTCTAATTTACTATGCCATATGTTGATATTGAGTTAAGAATTTAGTTTGGGGATGTTTGGAGACTTGGAGTGTTAAAATTTTCTATTCTTATCTTAATGCCATAGGTGGAGTAGAAAAATTATTTATTATTATTAAAAAGAATAGAATCAAAGAAGCTCTTAAGTTTTTCAAGTGTAAACAAATTATGATTTCACTGAATATTCTTGAGATTGAAAGCAAAGAGTTTCAATCAGGAAAAATTGTTAGATTTAAACTTAAATTTCAATATTCAATAGTGCCTCACTTTGATATTTAAGCAATGCTACCAACATGGTAGCAATGCAATGCAGAATCTAAAGTTTAGCATGAACATTAAAGTTGAAATCTTGAGACCTTGGAAAATATTTCAAAGAACGTGGAAATTGTGGTAAATTTCAAAATTTATTGATTGAGGAAAAAGTGATGTGGTTGACTCCCTTTTTTGATTTATGAGTACTTTTTAATATGAAAAATATGGATCACTAATTATGTAAATGAAGATTTAAACACATTAAACTGAATGTCAGAAAAATTGAAAATTAGTCTTTACTCTGGATTTAACTTTGTTCCTGGTGATGGAAAAATTTGTATCATTGAGTAATTTTGGGTGTTTCATGATATCTCCCAGCTTGATAAAGAAAGATTATTATAGTTTTGGTGATCTTTTTTCTACCCTATCACTGAGTTTATCATGATTTCCATGGATTAGCATTTACTTCAACAAGTGCATGTCTCACAGTTTTCTTGTTAAAAAAATGTGAGACCATCACTCTATTAGCCAATCCCTGCTTCTTATACCTATATATGATATAATATAACATATTGAAACAAGTAACTAACATGAAAAAGAAAGTATGCACTGGATTATTTATTGATTGATATGTAAGATTATATTTTTCTAAGACTTTGCCAGTCATTCATTCACCCATTTGATATAATATTCATTATTTCCCATCCCCTCTTTTGTAAACTTGTCAAGATTGTAAGCTCTGGTTTTGGGGTACTCCAAATGTGAAAATCTCTTGTTTTGGAAATCTTCAAACCCACATCCCTAGTAAAGTGGTGGGCTTTTTAAACCAGAATGATATTTTTATTTTTCACTGGGAAAATGTTAGTGGATTTTATCTAAAAATATCTAATGTCATGTAAAGGAAATAACAATTAATTTTTAAAATTTCGTTGATTTTGGGATTTGTGACAAATTAATTTGTATGAGCACCAAAGCCTCAATAAAAACATGCACAAAAATTCATTAAGTAGAATAATTGACTTAATTTGGTAAGAAGAGAATACAATAATAATGGGAATAATATAGTGAGAATACAAGAATAATGGGAAGAACTTAATGCAGGGCTGAAAATTGATTAGTTGTCTCTATAAAAGACTTAGGTAGAGGAGGGTTGGGAAAGAAGTAAATGGGTAAAATCTACTTGAGTAGAAATGAAAAATATGCAGGAATATGAGGTTTGGAAAATCATTTGGATGTGTTGGAATGTCACATAAAAGACAAAGAATGTTATATAGGGAAGATGTAGAAGGTAGAATGACATAAAATAAGAATTTTGATAAATGCAAGAACCAGAAATAGAACAAAAGGAGTTTTAAAAGAGATGTCTAAGTAATTGTATGAAGTAATTGTACTTTAATGTCAAATATGTGTAATAGAGAAAATTGTAAAGAATAGAGGAGTAGTACTAGTAGAAGAGGCACCCATAGGGAATAGTATAATTGATATATATTTATTAACCCTCCATCTGAGTATTTTTTTCATTAGTCTGGTAAAAAAATGTATTTTTCTATCCTTGTTATAAGTTAGGCACAAATCTCAGATTGCAAATATAAATCTTTTATGAATGAATGATTGTAGTAGCCATCTACAACTGAAAATGTTGAAGTGCGTCACCATCAAAGTAACACATAGGATAGAGGGATCAGATGGAGAATTTACGGGGTACACAGGGGAAAATGCAAGAAAAACTACAAGCCCACTGAAATCACAGAATCCACAGAGAAAAGAAGGTTGCCTAACCCGCAGAAATCACAGGACACCCAGCTGGAGGGTTAATGAAGGATAAGAATATAAGAACAAAAGGAGAAATATACAATAGTTTCTATCTCTAACCCCACATACCCATGATGTAGTTAAGAACTTGAAGTGTGTGTGTACATGCAACATCATGGTGTTTATAAGCCCAGTTGCTATACTTTGTCAAAGTAATGGGTGATTATTAATGTTCATCATTCATAAATTTCATTACAGATAATAATTACTGTTTGTCATCTTATTAGAGCAATGAATTATGTGTTGATTCAGGTAGAATATCTCATAATAAATAATTTTATCAATAAATTCTGGTAATGGATAAGAAGTTATGAATATAGCCAATATTCGCTCTCATGTGATATTTTTTAGTTATTCAGAATCAAGTTTAAAATGTTATTTTGGAGTATAATACACATGTGCTGGCCATATTACTAAAAAACAATCCTTTATTTTCAGAGGCTTCTTCTAAGATTTACTTTCCAAAAATCAGAGTAATGATATATCAATGAAGAAACTTACTGTTGTGACATTCCAAACCTTAATACAATACCCGTCAGTTATTTTTCAAGACATCGCTGTCATATTCACCAACACTACTTGACCTGTAACTTGGAATTGCCTGAGATATTACATCTTCTTTCTTATGATATGTTGGAATTAGAGTCTTCATTCACAATGAACGGAGTTCTCATTTGCTTTCTGCTACACAAAGGTGTAATATTTATTATCATTTTTCCTGGTGTGTTGTTTTTTTTAATGAGTATCCGGAAAAACCCCATTTATATCAAATCAAGAAATGTATTTAAGATTACTTTGAATGCCATTTTATTTACATTAGTAAAGAATGGTAGAAATTTTAATGCTGAAATAAGTTTTCTAGAGTAAAGAAATGGCATTTATCCTTTTAAAGAACCAATATTTCAGGTACATATCAGGTGGATCCAAAAACAGGGAACTTAGTTAGTATGTAAGGCTTGCTTGGAATTTTTTCATTTCTTAGCACGTAGACATACATCTGTGGTAAGGCCACAAAATTTGAATTCTCGGGATTCCAGCCGGGTGAGGTCATCCTGAAGATGGCCTGCTGAAATCCCGAGAACTCCTCTTTCATTTGAATAAATCTGTCAACATCATATAATATACCATCTTTGGTGAAACTTAAATTCCTAAATAAAAAATCCTGCAGTTACAAGATAGTCTTTGAGATTCTGAACTAATAGTTCCATACATTACTCAGTTTTCAAAACAATTTGTGATATTTTGCAAGGATAGGAATAGTGCAATGCAAACTTTGATTTTAATTTAATTGAAAGAGACATTTCTTTACTGTCTATGGCAATGGTAACTAACAGGTGGTCTGTAAAAAACCTTAGGCTTAAATAACGAATTTTTAAGTTTCATTATATTTTGAAAATTACATCAAGAACACAAGGTAGATGAGCGAAAACATTGATTTCATAGGAGAAACGGACATGAAAAAAGTCTGACGGAACCGGGACTCGAACCCGGGTCTCCCAATTGCCGGTTGGTTGCTCTATCCATTGAGCTATCCCGCCAGAACATTTCTCCATGCCGTGGATAGAGCAACCGACCGGCAATTGGGAGACCCGGGTTCGAGTCCCGGTTCCGTCAGACTTTTTTCATGTCCGTTTCTCCTTGGGAATTTTCCGAGATGCACGACTTTATCGTGCCAAGTCATCTAACCCATTTCCTTGATTGATTTCATATTAATAAAATGGATAATTTACAATAGTCATTTCATTTGTAACTTAAAATATCTTCATATTCAAAATTGTTAATCAAGTGGTGTGTGAGATCCAAAAGGTTTGCAAACCCCTGGTCTGTGGCAGATATCCCTTTGTAACAGACAATGTGCAAAAATATGTCTGCTTGAGTAGAGGAATTAATAACCATAAAATGCAAACCTATGATATTGGCTTTAGAAACACTTCTCCTTTAATGATTTGAAAATAATCTTATGATAATAGATATTAACTCAAGTTGCATGAAAAAGGGTATGAATTGGTAAAGATAGGATAAAATAAACAAAGATATGACAGAAAAAGTATGGATTAACAGGAAACAAATTTCCAAAAAAACCAATTTATTCTCCTATGCTTACAACAATTGAAGCAATTGATAACATTGAAAAAATTGGTGAAAACAAGAACCAAAGAGACCTTGCATTTATTGTGTACCTTGACCTCTGTACATGTTAATTCAGGAAATTAAAACATTTCCCTTTCTCTATACTCGTGAGGTAGTGTATTCTGAAGGAAAATGGAATGAGTGTGATCCATGTGCAAAGATGTTTGGGAGCAATCCAGCGTTGGGAATCATATTCCAGGCAAGAGTTAACGTGATGTTCTCATGCCCTCTGAAAGAAAAAGAAGTTGAATTAGCCAAAATAATAAATAACATTTGCAAATATGGCTTAACTATACCTCATCCTTATTAGTTGTTGCATTGTCTTAAAATGCAGATTAGTCATAATGTTATATACAAGAGAAAATATACAAGAAAGCCTTTCTTTTTATATATAAGAAGAAAAGCTTTAAGTATTGCCAGAAACCGGATGGTAGAGGTAAATAAAACAAAAACTATTTATGTACCTAAAAAATTTTCACTTTGGTTTGTGTTATATTAAATTCTTTAAGAAATGTATAACCAAACAGCTATTATACCAATGGAAGCTTAAATGAATGAATTGAATCTTCATTTCTACATTGATAAAATTAATGGCATAAATTGGAAAGGAACCACAAAATACAACCAATACAGAACAGATTAAGGTCCTCTTGCATCAATAAATTTCATCTCTTCTAGTAAATAATATGAAAAAACTTATTCTCTTCTTATTTCTTCTTTCCAAAGATAAGTAACTAATTAGGATGAAGCCAAAATGTGAAGATTTTAGAAGGCGATAACAATATGGAAAAACGACTTCGCACTTCTTATTTTGCTAGCGTAACTTTTAGTTGGATGAAACTGAGGAAGGGCACTCATTCATTTAAATATATTATATGTGGAAGTCTTGAAAAGAAACATCTCGTACTGTGCCAAAAGATAGGACAGCTGACACTTAAATGAAGTATGAAGAGCCAAAACAGAGAATTTCGTCTCGAGGACTGACTTAAAACTTTATGAAAAAGTACCTTAAATCCTTCAACATAACTGACATTTCCGACCAACTCCTTTCTTATACATCGAAGGATTCTCACTTTCAAATAACAAACTAATATTCAACAAATTCCGTAAGCGCTTACCTTAAGCCATTACCATCATCCCAAAAGTAATACTTTGTATTAATATTCTTGAAATCAAGAACTGCATTTTCTCCTCGCTGAATTATCTTGTCCCATAGAACAACCTGAAAGAATATTTAAACAACAGTAGGTGATCATGCAATTGGATATTTTCATAACATACGAGCAGAAAACTTCCTTACCTGATTAAGTTTATTATTTGGAGTGGAATACTCGGCTGTTAAGTACAAAAACAACTGTTTCACGTTCCAGTTGAAGAGATGAGTGAGATGTAAGATCAGTCAAGGATTAAAGACACTATCTCACGCTTCAATTTAGCAGTATTGTGAAAAAATTAATTAGAAAATAATTGTACCATATCAGAAATAAAATGCATGAACGGTTTCACAGCAATGTATCTTCAAATGGTCATTTTTACTGAAGAAGGGTATTTCCAAAACATTATGTGATCAAGAACACTTAGTAACCAGACAGAGAAAGTAAAACATTCCCTCATGAAGTAATAAAAGCATGCTACGTGCAAAGTTGAGAAGTGTATGTAAAATAACTAAGACTAGATGCAAAACCAAATGTTTACTACAGATGTATTAGTAGTTTGGTTGCAGGCTTCTTGACAGCGCAGCGGTAAAGGATGTTTGTAATAATATTAATAATCCATACTTATATAATAATATCAAAAATGTAGTAAAGGATATCTGTACGTAGATTAAAGGTTAGAAAACCCAAATCGTTTTTCTCTCTAGACGCACTATAGTCTGGAACATTTTTTCTGAAACATAAGGAAGCTAATATACAACCAGCAAGATAGAGACAAAAAAGAGTTTGTAGACAATCAATTAGAGTTTTATCAAATACTTACACAACCACTTTAACTGTATCCATTACAGCTTTTGTCCTATAATCTATAAATACCGTGGATATAAAACAACAGAACGTAAGACAAGCAAGAACGCTCAAAGTATATGCTAGTATTGCATTCCCTCGAGTTAAAATGGAATGCATTTTGTTAAAAAATTACAAATCAGAATTCAAAGAAAAATTGATTCAATCGATATTGCTTCTGAAAGCAACAAACGTGAGTAAATTCATGAAAGAAATTCTTGAGACGAATCAACACCCCATACACCGACACCGTTAATGTATTCCGAGCTTTCAATTGTTCACTCAAGCCACGAACGCCACGAAAACGACGACGTACCACGCGTACCACCGGAAGGAATCTTAGAGCGCAGGTCTTGTAGGCGCCCAATTCAAAGAATATTAACAGCAAGATATTAATCAAAACTGCTTTCTTTCAATTTGGAGGCATTTTCGTAGGAAATATTTTAATACGACTAGAAAAAAATTAAAAAGATGATGTCTTACTGTAATATAAATTGGCTCTTGCATTTATCAAGCACATCAAACCTTAGGCTTACTTTCTACTTCTAAGTTCATCGCTACTATTTTCCAAACTTTCTCTTCGCATTAAAAATTGCGATATTTCTCACGCGATTGATCATAAAGAAACGGAAACTTCCAAGCGTCTTTAAAACTATTTCTATATCTACCGTAATTGTTTTGTGAAATTTAATAATATTTTTGTCAAAAGACAAACACGAAAAAAATTGGGATTTTCCTTCCGACACCACACCGTGCCCTACAAAAGTTAAAGAGTCGCAGTATTCTGCAGTTATTAATAAATTATAGGATAGTATATGTATGTACAGCAATCGAAATATGTTCGATTCTTTAATATACGAAGTTAAGAATAGAAACCTAATGATAGTAATGGCAAAATTTTAAACTAAAGAAAGTTATTTCGATAATCTGAGAAAAGGTAAAAAAAACATTGACAAGAAATACAAAAAACTATATATATAACAGCGTGGGAAATTTTCCACACCAAAAACATTAACTGTTGAAAATTAAAAAAAATGAAATAGAGTTATTAAATATTCAATACAAATTTATGTTTTAGCCACTAAAAGCGTTGAAATCATCAGAATAGATTAGACGCATCGATATCCTAAAGCCTCCTAAGAATCGGAAATGCGCATTTTAATGGCAACGCTAACATGGTAGAGGTAGAGGAATACTCAATGGAAAACTGCGGGGGTGTAACATTTTAGAAATCGCACCAAATCACATCTCTGGGGGCGAAAAAAGTGACATATTTTTCGGAATATTACTGCTGATTTTAGTCTGTAATCCCCATTCATCTTACACCATCCATTAGCGAAAAATCTAGAAAAATCCTCTATATTTTACTTTTCCGATTTTTATTTTTATTCTGCGAATGAATTTGGCCGAATAAACTAATCGATTTCGCATGACTTCCGACGTCTTTTCGGAGTTTATTCCGACTGAACTTGAAAATCTCAAAAATAAAAAAGTGCTGTTTTCTTCTCCAAACTCATGAAACTGCACACCTGAAAAGTTCTGAATAAAATCGGCTTGCATAGCTTCCACTGAGCGGACAGCTTTTGACACCCACCACGGCGGAAAGTGGGGCGGAATTTGTAATTCGGATCTCAAATCTATGGCTACAATGTACTATCTTTTAATGGATAAATGTTCACACATTGGGTCGGAGGAGGAACAATCGTGAATTTCCCCCTCGAAACGATGCGTCAAGCTTTATTTTATTGCTTAAGAAGGCGACTTTGAGGATAAGATATCATTCCAATAATTTGGAAAGAAGATAACTTTTTCAATCCATATCTCAACCTGCGATATCAGAAGGAATCTGCTCCGAATTCGCAGCGCAGTGCGTCTCAGCCGCTGTAATCTGGATGAAGAGCTTAAATGGAGGGAAGAGGCTCTAAGCTTTTGCTTCTCTTTTGGTTTGTTGCTGTGGCTTTCGTAATTACAGGTACGTTGCTAATTAGTCCGTCAGCATTGGTGTTAGTTTTTCTTTTGGCAGCTGGTGAATCTGCCAGAGAATTTCTCGTAGGCCTTCGTTGTGTGAGTTCTTTTTTATCACTGGTTGCTAAATATCATCGCTCGAACTCGGTCCTACAGTTGAATAGTGCCTTATGTTGGTGAAATGTGTGTAGTAAATAAATACCTTACCACGTCAGAGGATTAGTTTCGCTATTGAACAAGACTAATGCTATATGAGGTTCTATAAAGTCCATCATCCCGGGGTCTACCCCTCCAAAAGCCCAATAGAAGGAATGAGGCTTACTGAACAATATGAGGAGTGAAAAAGTTCACGGATCGAATATTAAAAGTCTGCAAAGTATTCAGCTCTAAGATTGGAGCTTCATCCCCTCCACCATTAGTAACCAAGAGCTAGGAAGGGGAATGAGGCTTAGAATGCAAGTTGAGGAGTGAGGTAGTTTGCCATTGCTTTCGCCACCTACACCAGAATTCCAAAGTTGGAGAAAGTTAATACTAAAAGTCTGTAATTTACCTATTTAGCTCAGAGGTTTTAGCCTCATTCCCTCTACCTTGGTATTCAAGATGAGGAATGAGGTAGATTGCCCCTGCTTTCCCCGCCGAGCCAGAATGCTCTAAGCTTATTAAGTCCACAAAGGTGAATCACAGTGTCTCTATGAATATCAATTTTCGTTGAATTTCATGAGTAAATAGATGTCATTATTCAGCGTCACTCATACCTCAGCAGCTTTCATATCACCACAGTCACGAACAAGATAGTGAGACAAAGGTAGATGAAAGATAATTTTTTTATATCTCGAACCAATGAACGAATGTAAAATATTCCATTCGTCGGGGCATGAAAGCAGGAAAAATGTGAAAAGCAAAGGAATTTAATCAACTCATGAGGGAGTTTTTAATGGGAAATAAATGACGTCACGACCATGTGGAATGCGATAATGCTTATTTACTCGTACTTACAAGATTATCGTTCTTCCACGATGGGATGATCCCGCAGATATCCCAGAGCCTCCAAACTTAAAATTACCCATCATAAGCGTGTTAAAATGTTTTGTTGGAGTTCTCTGGCGTGTATCCTTATATTGATGAGGAAAGCTGAGAGGTTTTAGAAGGAAATAAATTTCAGAAAAAAATAAGGTAAGAGATTGGCTCAGGAAGGAAGGAAACTTAAGTCAACACCAAAGTAGGAGGGGGGGAGGACTTCAGAATAGATGGAAATGTACCGAACCTGGGTCGTATTCTATTTTTGGCAAAGGAAGTTAGATAATTAACGAAGAGAACTCAAAGGTCTAGAAAAGGTCATGGAGGATATGACCAAAATATAAATTTATAGCCCAAGGATAAACAGATGAGAAAATTAGCGACATAACTGGGGCTCAAACCCATGTCACCCACTTTCCGGGCAGACACACACCTGTTTATCTTTGGGTTTTAAGTCTCACAACTCAACACCGCGAAGTAAACACTTATCCTTTCCCTTATAAATCTATAGATTTAGATTTAAACTCTTCGAGCTACTTGCGGCGTATGACAGGGGGTGTACGAACAACAACATCCTTACATTATCTACCCTATTAACTTTACTAATGCTCTATAGAAATAACGATCAGAATTAACTGTCTTTTTAGCGATTTATTCCTTACAACGCTTTGTCGATGGCGACAGCGCTCGTTGATTACTTGAATAGAGATTTCGTCTATTTTGTCTATAAGATCTGAACGGATAAATTTTTCGAATAGCTTCCGTAGGTTATCTGATCTTCTCACTCTGAGCGAATTCCATCAGAGGGATTTTATCATAGCCATACGCTACTGCCGAAACTCTTCATTAACGAAACATCTACCTTGGACCATCTCTAATTCTGAGACCAATCCTACTTCATGTGGATCCCAAATCGCGCAGCAGTATTCGAAACTAGATCTAATGGGGTAAAAAAGAAAAACTTCTTTAATGGGCTTCCCCTTAGGGTTGTACTTGTTAAGCTTTTTTTTCTGTCCGCTTTTCCTATAATGTAATGAATATGTTCTTTGAACGATAATCTACTGCCGAGTATAACTCCTAGATATTTATCATCTAAACTCTTTAAGGACATCCCGAAATTCGGTGTTGCACGCTATTCATGTCAGTAAAACGCATACAATTCATAGCAATGCGCTTATTTACATCCTAATCAAGCTGCCAATTTTTATATCTACTTGCTATAACGCTTTATTGAACTGAACCTTCCCTGAACAGATGCGAAACCAAGAGAAAAAGAGGATACTGATTAATTGTTTGATTTATATAACATTGGAAATCTGTTTATAATATATCTATCTACAATCTAAAGCAGTGGATTTTAGCTTTACCAACAGCTGGCATGGAGAGCGAATATTGGACTCTCAGCATTTTGAATTCACCAAGGAAAATCGAAAAACTGAAAAAAAAACTACGATTAAAAGTTCATAATAGATAATCTTCCACTTGTTTGTCCCTGCAACTATTTAGGAAGCAATTCCTTTTCATAAAGAAAGTCTCTGTCGTCTGAAAAAGCTTCTCGTAATCGGGCTTCCAGGTCATTATCACCCGACCCGAACCCGATCATTATCTGTTGCTAACGATCAATTCGTGAAGCATGTTACTGTAAACAAATTCAAAAATCTTCCTCGAGTTTACCGAAGGACTTCCTGGTACGCTTAAATTTGAAGATTGTTAGAATTTCCATGAAATATCATTGGTCAATCTTCAGAAAATTCTTGGAATTTGCTATGAAGTTATCAACTCCTATCAACCCAAGGATTGCTATAACACAATGAAAAGATCACATACTGTTTCCGCGACTGATTCAAACCTCGGACTACAGGCTCTTCAGGCACCCGGGTTGGACCGCTCGTATCACTGGCCGGATCTGGTTGTAATTCTACATCTACGTAACTACCCTGCAAGCCGCCTTTCGGCGTGTGGCAGGGGGTGTAAACACCAAGCGTTCGAGTTACCACTTTAGCTTTATTGTCGTATCGTTCACGGAATTAACTTAGGAATAGCTACCCGTGCTGTCAGAAATAACAGCAATAAGATAAGATTTCCTGTGCAGAAAACTATCAGCTTGGTGCATTTTAGAGAATCTCAAAAAGCCTATAATATTTATAATGTATGATTTACATTAATATAACCCTTAAGACCCAAATAAAATTTAACTACGAAAATAAGATTATTAATTTAATTTCCTTTCTTCCCGAATGCTTAAGAAAATATTTTAAATTGCATTACACAATAGAAAAACGGTCTTCCACGAAACGAAAATTTATTTTTAACAAATATACTAATTTAGGTAGATAATTGCGAAAGAATAAGGAAATTGATTACCCTGCGCAGGGACGTAGCCAGGATTTGTCTTTAGGGCGGTTTCAGAATTATTGAGTAAACACTACCTACTATCCAGGATCACTTCCGCCGAAAATACAACGTAAGTATGAACTTATTTAATTTAACATGTATACCATGAGAATCTCCTGCGGTGTTGGTACAGTAAGAGGCCATCCTCTGCTTTCGTTTATTTTTGGCTCTGTGGTCATAGTGGGGGTTTGAACCCCCAAAACCACTCCATTGGCTACGCCTCTGACTCTACGAAACAGGCACAATCACTAACTTTAACCGAGGAAAATTGTATGAAAAATCGTAGAGTAAAATGGTCCCAAAGTAAAACAACCCGAATGGTGCTGTTGAAATTATTTACCATTGGTTACCAAATTGGATGCAATTTGAAATCAGTAATCTTTGCAGCCGACTACGGCCCTCAGCGTGCGGATGCTGCAAAGAGCGACCCGTATTGCTTCAGCTTCACTTGGCTTGGACCAAAATGGAACAACGAGAGTCAAGGGAATGGGACCTGCGAGAAGATCGACCCGAAGCCGGAAGTTTGCATCGACCCTTTGGTCATCACTTGTAAGATAACCTGCATTTACCTCTCTTAATTCTGTTTTCCAATATTCGCACGTAGCATATTGTGGGGATTTCGCAATTCCTCAAATTAATTCGGAAAATTGACAATATTTACGTAACCAACATTTTCGGATTAACATTTCAACTAAATATAGTTTTGTGCCATAAGATTTCATTTACCACGACATGATGATTCCTCAAGAAAGATGTAGTGTTACGTAATCATTAAAAACATTAATATTTCGCTTACTCGAATTTACGATGGTCAAGAACAGTTTACACTGATGCTAATAAGAATCTCATTTAGAGGAGAAAGGTTTCCCCAAATCACCATAGCTCGTCAAGAGGTAACTTGTAGCTATGGTTGTGAATTTCTTAAATTAGTATGTTCAAAGGTGCTACTGGAATCAAGTTTTACTCTTCTTGGATTGTTTAAACTAAGCCTAGCGAATATGTAGCGAGGCATTGTTTCTAACAATGAAAAATCTCAACAATACTACGAAAGCCACATAAAATGTAAACTATTAACGTATTGAATGGATAAACATTAATATTATTCTTAAAATTAATCATGTATCGCCTGATAACTTTCGTGAACGCTAAATTAAGTCATCGGAACATCGCAAGGGCTGAGGAAAGGTGTTGTACATACATGTACATACATACATGCTTAGCACGGAAAAGGCGTTCGGCTGAATCCCAAGGAATGACAAGTGTGAAAAATAGCAACATGACTGTGACTCGAACCCAGGTCTCCCACTTTTCAGGGAAAGTATTTTAACCATTGAACTACCATAATAATCCAATAATAATAGCATTCCTACCCGGAATAGTAGAATACCCACGTGGAAAGGAAAGTGGGAGACCTGGGTTCGAGTCCCAGTCATGTTGCTATTTTTCGCACCAGTTATTCCATCGTCGGTGGGCGGTAGGGAAATTATACTGTTAAAAAGAGACTGTAGGTAAAGAAAAGTTTGTGACTCTTGATACAGATTATAATTTAAAGGCAGTTAAGGTCTGAACAAGGAACAGCGTATGTTTTATGTCAGTTTTGAGTAACCAATCAGACCTAGGTAATTAGTCAAGAATTGATAATTTTTGATAATTGATAATATGTGTGAATCTTTCTCATGAAAGCAAGTAGGCGAGTCCTTCCTCTGGTTCTGATGATTTTCTTTCCTTTTTATAATCAGACGACGGCACTCCACCAAACATGACGTACCTCTGGAAGCATTTCAACAAGACACAGATCGGTTGCCGACTGACAGATAGCGAAGCCTGCGCTAAGTTTACCTATTACTACAATGGAAAGGGTAAATATCTTGGTATCAGATATATTGTTTCTTCTCCATAATTTCGCCTATTCCTGACCGATTTTTCCGCATTATTCAAATATACGTGTACCAAAACGATTGCTAGAGGCCGGTCACTGTTTATCGCACCTATTATTACTTGAAAACAAGGAATAGATGAAAGGTAACTTTGCACATTGAGGTGTGCCCCTAAATTGGCACCCAGCCTGTCTGCCGCCCGAGTGGATACATAATTTACCGACCCTTAACATTAAATGCCAAAACCATTTCCTGATTTGCAAGTAAAAATTATTTCGAAAGACTTTGAAAAACCAGTGGTTTATGACTTCGTTCCCAGCTTACATTAGTTACAATGCATCAGTAACAATTAATGATGCATATTCCGTATGCTGACAGTAAATAGCGTACGGAATAGTAATAGTTCACATTACTTCCGAGTAAAATTATCATTGTAGTACGCCAAACTTAAATTTTAATGATTTGTATGAAATCTATTTTTTCGTAGCTAAATATGAATGTTTCTAAAAAAATTGAATTGTAACATAAATAACTTCGATCAAATCCACTGAACAAATATTCCTATCTATCCTAGTTATCCCTAATTCTTTACTCTTCATGTTTGCCAATCTTTAATTTCACATCATAACCTTTCCTGGATAGGTTGTGTGTATCACACTAAAAACAACAAATAATGTAATAATAATGTTGTGATAATGTAGTAATGTAATATAATAATGTAATGTGATAATGTAATGTAGTAATGTAATGTAATAATGTAATTTAATAATGTAATTTAATAATATAATATAATAATGTAATTTAATAATGTAGTGTAATAATGTAATGTCGTTGTAATAATAATAATGGTCGGCTACGCTTCTGTTGTCGCCCTTAAGATGTCGCCGCACTGGTGCGATGCACCCCTTGCACCCATAGGACGGCTCTGCGCTTAGGAATATTCCCAAGGAGAAACGGACTTATAAAAAAGTCCTAATATTAGCTAACTAAGCCTATTATTACTAATCAATATACCTTCAAGTATGACAAAATACCCCACGCTTTTGTTAAAAAAATTACGTATAAAAGTTTAAAACACTAGTTGATGTGTATCATCACAGCGTCAAACGTTTTTCATTGTAGATTAAAATATGATATTCTAGTCCTTTCTACTCTTCTCTTCAACCGAAGAGAAGAGTAGAAAGGACTAGAATATCATATTTTAGTAAGTTTTTCTAATCTTCCAAATATTTTTCTCCGTCCTCTCCTTCCCAACAAGTTGCATTCAAGTATACATGCTATAAATCCATTTTGTAATATAATGCCCAAGAAATTCAAATTTTCTAGGCGTTTTTCTAGTAAAAATCTAATGATTGTATTTGATGTAACTCTTTTCCTTGCAATCTTACCGGCGATATTTGTTCTCTTTAATATCCATATTTATTTCAATGTATGTAATATAATATGATATAACAATATAATAAACGTTAATAACGATTCGTTCTACGTTCTATTCGTTAATAACGATTTTTGATTCTCACCACATGGAACTGAAAGAAACAATTTATATTTGCAACTCGGAATTTAGGAGAATTGTGTAAATATATAATTGGAAATTCGATTTATTCTAAGTTTCGTCATGACCGAGGAGCAGCTATATTATTATTATTTTGTAGCTATATTAGTTATTATTATTAGCTTATAGAGATAATTTAAAAATAAACGAAGAAAAAATCAATGATTCTTCGTTTTTTTAAATGAAATTCCACCAGATTTCACTTAGTACTTTTAATTTTGAGATAATTTTTATTATACTGCTGCTCATGCACGTTTTTGCTTCGATCACAAGTATGTTTTAATAGACAAACTTCATTTTTTTTTCCAGTGGACAACATAACCTACATGTGCGCAAGAATAATTGTGGATGGAGACGCCTCAATGACTTCTGGATGCGAAACTGCGGATGTGGGAGGGTACGTGAAGGAAGT
>KZ308938.1:253223-269411 GCA_000376725.2 Ladona fulva | reverse complement strand
AAAAGAGACTTAATAACCAGGAATACAAAGAACGTTTATGAGAATACATTTCGGATTATTAACTACTTAAATCATGCCATACATAGGCACTGTCAGCGATGATGTTTGGTAAGTTTATGCTTAAGTTCATGCTACTTTCTTGCCTTATTTATGGGGAAAGTACACTTGTAAGAGGAAGAATGAGTCTGTTCTAAACAGACAAATTCCATGTGTTTTTAACAGTTGGCCTCAATGTAAGCCCGTCTCAGAGAGTAGACACTTTTTAACAGGAACTAACTGGAAAAATCTTATGCAGAATATATATCAACGACGTTAACACTAAAGAGAAGGGAGGTGAAAGAGATTAACACAGCACTTCTACAAAATAAATCAATTCTTTTATTAACAATATAATATTCATAGTATTTCAAATTTTCAAACTACAACACATTTATGATCAATAAAATGCTGCAATTTCTTAGTCTGTAAATCAGACAGGTTCTTGATGAACAGAACAGCAACAATCTGTAAAGGACAAAAAATATTTGGCTCCATCATTATATACAATATCCTTGAAATGATAGGATAGTCATTTTCACTATCTAAGTTTTGAAGTTTGAAATTATTAGTGTGTTGGGAAAATTGGAGAAGCAAGCAGCTTCCAACAAAATAATAAATACATTGAATTTAGCTGTTCATAAAGATCTCATAGGTCTATAACATTTTTCTTTGAATCAAAATAGCAAGTTGATTTCCTGTGTCACATGAGCCAAAAATTATGTTATTGCACATATTAAAAGTAGCAGAATTGAATATATAGGGAATGAGCAAACTAAGATCATTATAAAAACTACAGCAGAGTGTAGATTTATGTATTTAAAAATAACTCTCATTGTAAAAAAAATACAGGAAACTTTTCCGAGATAATTAAAATTGTCCTTTCATTCAAATACAGATGCATATATTGTGATTCGTTTAAAACTTCAAAATTCTTGTTCTATGAAATGCTCATTCTTGTATGTTCCATTCTGCACACCTTTCTAGTCACTAACTGTAAGATGACTCTTGGTAAATACCATCATCATTGAGCACTGTTAAAGATCCTTTCAAATTCTGCCAATGGAATGGAAGATAATAATAGACCATAACATTGCATATCTATATTTGAAGAATGTCAGTCAGTAACTCTATATTACAAGCCAAAACCTGAATGCCTCCTAAGTATTAAATATTCATTTCAGCCATTTTAATTTATTCCATAGTACAAATGTCCCTTGACATTGCAGAACTCCCAAGTTGTCTCACCACAAATACTTATAAATTCACTTAACGATAAAGGAAGGGATTTTTGGTTAATAATATAAAAACATTACTGTAATGAGATTTCTCATGGTTAACATTTCATGCTTTTAGTTATTCCTGCTACCAAACCTTGATGAATGGAATATTTCTCATTAGTCTTTTGGCAGGGGATAGAAGATAAGTATATTTTATATAATCTTTCCTCAGTCTTGTTGATGTGAGCGATGGTATGGAAGTTACTGAAGTATACTCTAGCTATGCCTTATAATATCACTCACCCTGGTTACTCAATCTTATGTAAAGCTTTTACTATATTATTCTTTACTTAACATGGTCATTTTCCACTCAAAATATTCTGGCTCCCTATGCAGAATACCTCATTCCCTCATGAAGAGGGGTACATATAACTTTAGGCCTAATGATTATTTCATAGAGAAATAAAGAAACACTGAGTTCATAAAGAATTTGACCCATCTAAACAAGCCATATCTGGACTGTACATGAGACTGCTATTTTAGGCAATTAAATGTGCATTGACATTCTTTTTTGAAAATTGTTCAAAATATTAAAACATTACAATCACATGTATTGTAGTGATTTTGTACTGTATTATCCCTGAAGTCTGTCTAAAATAGTATTTCTGAACACCTTTCAATTCCTGATTGATTACAAAATTTTGACAAAAAACAATGTCTACAGCCACATACTTGTATGGTACAATAATTTTGAACATTTATTTGTGAGAATCAGCTGCCTTTTTTCAATTATAAGATGATTTGTGCCGTAATTCCTCTAATGGTTGAGTGAATTGGTGGTTGTGGATATAAACAAAGCAATTTCAGACAGTTCTCAAATGTTCCAAACATTATACATACAATAACATGTGTATACATTTAAAAAGTATTAGTTTCATCACAATTGGCATGTTTTCTAGTTTTTAATAATGTATATTTCCCAATCAAGAGTAATAAATCATTAAATGAGATGCTACTCTGAAAGAAAGTGCAGATGCTACTATCAAAATTAGTTGATGGTTTAAAAGTGTAGAATATATTCGAAGATTTTTACAAAGTTAAATTCCTTTATGAAGAAATTGTAGTATTTCAAAGGGGAATAAGTTGGGAATTTCTTAATTACAGGAAAATATCCAAAACCCCCACTCTCCTCTACTCTTTTTTTTCTAAGAAATCAATTCTAATCCTATAAGTATCTCAGTCCTACCTTAAGATATTTTTGAGGAAGAAGCAACTTATGTTTAGTAGGTTTCTTAAGCTTTTTAATTGAATACTTTTTCTAAAAGATCTTTTAAAAGGCTAAATTACCTTACCTGAAATTTTTTTAACTTCAACATCTAATTTTATCTCTCCATCTTTACTATAACTATTGAGAGATATTCAGGAAAATCATCCCCCATCAAATTTGACACTACTAAATGTTAATTGGAATAGTTAAAATATTTTCAGTTGACCTCTTGTTTTCATATCAAGTCTCCAATTAAAAAAAATAATAAACAGTTTCATTCTTATCATATAGACTCAATACAACTGCCTAATGGTTAAAATTACTTATGCTGTCATTTAAAGAAAACCTAGCCAACAGGACAGACAGTTCCACTTTAATTACTTTCATAGCTAAGAGTTTTAATCAATAAGGGGTATTAGTGACAATTCCATGAGACCATTTATTAGTAATCAATCATTGTACTAATACTATGTACTTTCTTGAGGTTTTGAAACTATACATTTTTAAGAGAAATATAAATTGGGAATTTTTATGAATCAAAGCTATTTACTGAACAATCATTGCGAGTTTATGAACTTTGCATTAATAGTTGATCATCACACAATTTAGCATAAATGGCATCCAATAACCAGTCATATTTTACAATAATACAATTATCAATTAACCACCTTCCATATCTTTTGTTATATTCATATATAAATATGAATCCTGAGTAGAACAGAATACAAGCAGCTCTCAACTTATATAAGTGGATTGTTCCTGAACTCAGTATCTAATTTGATGTTCATAGACTCATAACATGTTGGACTCAGTAAATAGAGCATCACTTGCTTCTGAGTTCGCTTTTTCTGTCATTATAATATACAAATGTTATGTAACTCTGGGTTTATTCATGTCAATCTTACATAAGTTGGGACTTGTGATGCCACATGACCCATGTGTATCACATCTTCCAAGTAAATGGTGAGTAATGTTGTGGGATCATCATAATGTGATGCTTCTGAGAATACATGCATCTTTAAATACATCAAAAACTTCATTATGTCCAGGTTGACTGAAAAAGGAAGATGATTTTTGATTGATTTTCAATTGAATTTGATTTTAAAACGAAGAAAATGTAAATTATACTTCCTCATCAGTTTTCCAATATACCAAATTGCTTATAAAATGATGTATAATAAATTGTCTACCTTTAAGTAGGTTTGTTCTTCAGAATTTCCAGTTCTAATGTGGCTTCCTTACTCATTACATACATTTCTTACCCTTTCTGTTTAAACAATTTTATTTCGAACTGGATACCATTTATAACCTCTGAGACTTTAACATTAATTTACATCAGGAGGCTTCTCCAACACTGAGTCCTTCTAAGTCTGAATCAATTTTCCTCACAAATAATTTCTATGAACTTAAACAATAAATACACATCATTTGAGTCATAAATAAAGGTATTAAACTTCAAAGTTGTAAACAAAAATGATTAATGAAGAGAGGGATAATGTTTATGACTTACATAACCAAAGGTCTAAATTTGAGGAACAATAGCAAGAAATGCAAAGATTGACACCAGATTGATTGTATCTCCTCCTGAATCAACAGCATTAAATTGTAGATTTGTAGACTGAATAAATTTATCCAATTTGACTTTCTACTTCATTATATGAGCTAATTGATAAGATCAAGTACGAGCAAAGAAAATCAAAAGAATACATTTCTGTAAGGGTAGGAATTATTCTATGAAAATTAAAAACTTGCACAGAGTTGATGAATTCCACAGGATTTTAAGCTGTAAGCATTATGCCTCTCAAAGTTTTGAATGGATAAATCCTAAGGAACAATAAAATGACAGCTTAAAGGTCTAAGCAAACTTCAAATATTTACTTTCCTCCATAGAATAAGCAATCATGTATTTATAGTAACTTATGTAATAATAAATATGATAATTACCTGTCAAATAGTCAATGCATAAAGAAATTCGTTGCTGCATAACAGTAAAGAAATAAATATTTACATTTAAGCCCTGCAAACCGCCAATGGCGCGTGGCAGGGGTGTAAAACACCTATATCCCTAACTAACCTGGAAAGCTATTAGCTTCTCTAATATTTCGCGGGAAAAACGACCAGAAATAACTATCAGTCTTGGCGACTATTTCCCTGTATCGCTTTTTTGTTTTCTTTCGAAGATTGCGTACGTTACTAGCTGGTATGATAAAATCAACAATCTCCTCCCCGAGATCCGTAGTGACAAACTTATCGAAAAGCTTCCTACGGTATTCAAGTCTTCTATCACTAAGCGAGTTCCTAGCTGCCTACGTTGAACTATCTCAAGATAGGATGTTAATCCTACTTCGTGAGGATCCCAAATCGCACAGCAATAGTCCAGGAGAGGAAGAATCAGGGAAAAGTACGCTTATTTCTTTTACACTCGATGAGCAGCCCCTCAGAATTCTACTGACTAAACTTTGCATCCTATTCGCCTTACCTACTACGCTTTTAATATGCTCTTTGAATGAAAAACTACTACTGAGCGTAATACCTAGGAATTTATGATGCCTCACAAACTCCATCGGATATCCTGAAATATTATAGGGTGTGAGGGTAACCTTGGCGGAACGCGTAAAAGTCATAGCTACGCACTTCTTTACGTTCAAGTCAAGCTGCCAGTCACTGCACCAACCTGAAATATCGTTCAAATCATTCTGCAAACAACCAGTATAGTCCGGAGTTGCGATCTCTCTGTAAATAACAGTATCATCGTAGAATAGCCTAACCTTACACCTAACGAATGAAATCTAGATGATTTGGCGTTACTTTGTGGAAAGCCATTTAAGTAAAAAGGGATTAAACTTGGTAATTTTCCACACAATATTTATTCACTATGACCGGTTTCGCCACCGGAGTGGCATCATCTGGTACAAAAAACATTGTTATAGGAGGGGAAAGAGAAGGAGGGAAATTAGGTTACCTACATTGTTACAAGTGTTTAAATAGGATAGGAGGGGAAAGAGAAGGAGAGGTTAGGGAAATACCATTTTGGGGAGGGAGATAAGAGGTGAGGTTTGGGGGAAGGTGTGCTCATTAGTGAGGAAACCATTTTTCGCCGAAAAATTGGTAATTTCAATCATTTCCAGGACGTCCAAACGACGTCTTTTTCTTTCCTGGTGGAGGCGTATTGGAACAAAGTTACTTTTGTGTCCCGATTCCAGGAGGTGAAGGGCGAAGGAAGAAGCGGGGGGCCATTGCTCTCGGCGAAGGCATGCTCGGTGTTCCGCGGCCCTGGTAGCCAGGTCGCGGCCGCTTTGTCCAACGTATTTTGCCTCGCAGTCGTCGCAGGAGAGAAGGTAGATGCCGCTGGTGGTCGCAGGATCCCTGTGGTCTTTGGGGCTGGGGAGAAGGTTTCTAATTGTAAAGGGGTTGTGAAATGCGGGTCTGATGTGTTTCGGGAAAAGATTAGTGATGGCGTAGGAGATGGGTCCGAGGAAGGGAATTTTTCGCCAAGAGGTGGCTTCTTTTTCGAAGGGGGTGAGGGAGGGGGCAATCTTTTGGGTAGCGAGCTTTTTGAGTTTCCTATTGAGTATATTATTGACGAGATTGGGGTTATAATTATTTATTTCAGCTATGTATTTTATAGTATTGAGTTCTTTTTGGAAGTTTTGTGGGGAAAGGGGGATGTGTAGGAGTCTATGGATGAGAGAGTGAAAGAGGGAATGTTTGTGGGAATGATGATGAGAGGAGAAGTTGGGGATGGCATGGTCGGTGTAAGTGGGTTTGCGGAAGATGTCAAATTTGGGTTTTCCAGAGACGAGGGAGATTGAGAGGTCAAGGAAATTTAGTGAGCCATTGGTGCTGGTTTCAAGGGTAAAAGAGATGGAAGGATGGATGGAGTTGAGAAAATCGAGGAATGCGTTGAGGTTTTGAGTGTCGCCACGCCAGGCGCAGATGATATCATCTACGTAACGTCTCCAAAAGAGGATGTGGTGTAGTAAAGGATTATCGGATTCGAATAGCTTTTCTTCGAAATTGTTTAAGAATATTTCCGCAAGGAGTGGGGAAAGGGGTGATCCCATGGCCAGTCCATCGTTCTGCTTAAAATAATCACCGTCGAAGAGGAAATAATTTTGTTCCACACAAACACTGAATAAGGATATGAGGTCACCTTTTATCACTGGGTCAATGCATAGGGCAGATAGAACTGCCTCGGCTTGGGAGAGGGCTTCACCGATCGGGATTGAAGTGAATAAATCCTTGATGTCAAAGGATACAAACACGGTGTCGGAAGGGAACACAAGTCCTGAGAGTTGATCGGCGAGCTCGATGGAGTTTTTAATCCCAAATTTCGGGGAGAAAGACGTGATGCTGCGAAACATGCTGTTTAATTTAAAAGATAACTTGTGAGCGGGGGCGGAGATGCTAGAGACAATTGGTCGGATGGGTTGTTCGGGTTTGTGGAGTTTGGGGAGCCCAAAAAAGCGGGGAGGCAGTGGATTCATTGGTAATAAAGAGTAGGATTGCTTATGGGAAAATATGTGAACGTTTTGTAGTGCTTTCTTCAGGCGGGATATGAATTGTTTAGTAGGATCACTTTTTAACCGGGTCACATTGGCACTTTCGATGAAATGTTGGCATTTGGCAATATATTGGGTTTTGTTTAGCACCACAACACACTGGCCTTTGTCTGCTTTTGTTGCGAGAAGGTCGTTTTCTTGGAGGAACCGTTTTGCACTAAACACTTTTCTTGAGATATCATTGGCTTTCGGGTTTTGTTTTTTCACAGAATTGATAATAGTATTACACACTGCATGTTTCAAGGCGGGGCTTTCTTTCTGGAGGGCTAGTTCACAATCGGCTGCGAGGTACTTGATGGAATTTTGGTTCACTGGGCGGGGGGGGGCGAACTTAAGGCCGAGGTTTAGGGCGCGTTCCACGTCTGGGGGCAGGGGTGTATCAGAGAGATTGGTAAGTCGAGGATGAAACACGTGGGAAGAGGAATGATTTGGGGATGGGGGGGGTTCACTTTCACTTACACTGTTCTTCCGTAGCGCGGATAGCTTCTTTTTTATGGTTGAAAGTTTCTTATGATTAAACTCACTTGCTTTCTGCCTCACCCAGTCGTCCAGAGTTTGCCATTCAATCCAGTGAAGAGCGCTGCTGAGTTCGAGGTTGAGCCAGTAGAGATAGTGGGAGAGGGCATCTCTTCTTGCGAACCACATCTTCCTCTCTTGGATGAGCCAGGTTTTCTTCGCCGTCTCGATGGCACGTAGGGCAGCGGGGTACTTCGATGAAGATTTCAAGTCCACGAATTTAGGGGAAAGATTGTGCTTAAGGCATTTACCGATGAAGTAAATGTTGAGGGAGGCTGCACGAAACTTAATCCAACATTTCCTGTATAATTTCGCCTTGTCTGCTATACTAGCGTTACGAATGAAATCTAGATGATTTGGCGTTACTTTGTGGAAAGCCATTTAAGTAAAAAAGGGATTAAACTTGGTAATTTTCCACACAATATTTATTGAATACGACCGGTTTCGCCACCGGAGTGGCATCATCTGGTACAAAAAACATTGTTATGGGAGGGGAAAGAGAAGGAGGGAAATTAGGTTACATTGTTACAAGTGTTTAAAAAGGATAGGAGGGGAAAGAGAAGGAGAGGTTAGGGAAATACCTTTTTGGGGAGGGAGATAAGAGGTGAGGTTTGCGGGAAGGTGTGCTCATTAGTGAGGAAACCGTTTTTCGCCGAAAATTGGTAATTTCAATCATTTCCAGGACGTCCGAACGACGTCCTTTTCTTTCCTGGTGGAGGCGTATTGGAACAAAGTATCCGTTAAGGAAAGTTAATATAAATTAGGAACAAAGGAAAAATAAAAGTATCGTTAATATAAATTAGGAACAAAATCGGACCTAATACACTACCCTGCGGAACAACGGATGTGACGCAAACCTCATCAGATAAAATTCCGTCAAACGCGACTCGCTGCGATCTGTTTCCTAAAAAGGATTTTATCAAATCAACTACTTGTTCGTTAACTCCGTAAGCCATCAACTTATGAATTATTTTTACATGCAATACTCTATCGAATGCTTTTCTAAAATCTAGAAATACAGCAATAATAAGCAATATAAGATCAAAGAAATTCTAGCGAGATCTAACTTTTACATCATGTATCTATTTCAAATATCATACAAGTCAAACTTACACTTAACTCCTTCATCGCTAATATTAAAGATAAAATTAATAGAGATAAGCAAAATGAAAATACACTTTAGTTATTGATTTACATTTTGACAACTAATTTAACTCAAAATGCAACATTTACAAGGGAAGGTGATAAAAATAATAAATTTCAAGTTAGGGCCAGATAAGAATAGGCATCACTTTTAGCTTAATTCACCGCACATTATAATAGTGCAAATTCTGAAAGTTATACTAAACTTTTACACAGTTTGGTAGTGTTCAACTTAAAAGCTTTTAAGTTTACTTGAACAAAAACTTTCTATACTTACACAACTCAGTAGATTTGGTTCATAAATTTTATGAAGAGCAGTCTTTACAGCAGTTGCAAAATAAATACTAAGCATGTAAGTTTAAATCACGCAGCAATAAGATCTGTATCATCAATAGCTATTACCAATTGAAGGTTATGAGCAATATTTACATCAAGCACTAAACTATCTAAAATATACACTACAAACAAACACGTAGAAGGACAATATACATGATCTGAAAAGTTATACAACACTAGCTTTAGAATGGATATAATTGAATTTCTAGGAGTTAATGGTAAATAATTATTGATTTTTATTGATAAATATTTAACAGCATTTCTTTAAACTGAGTATGGTATAAAACAGACTAAGGATATCCTTTAAAGGTTGTTAAGTTCCCAAGGCATGAGCAACTTATATTAAGATAATTTGAGTCTACCATGTATTTTTTCCCTCGTAATTTTGATTTTTACCACACGCAGTGATCATATGTAATAATTATCGATAGGGACTTAAAACCTGCAGTCAATGAAAGGCCGTGATGATGAAAAGATGTTTGGTTTTCAAAGTAAGAGAAATATATTTAACGTGATGTACTAGAAGTATACTTGCTATCATAGTTACTACCTGGTACAAAAGGTGTCGTATTCGATGCACTCTCAATGCAACCGTCTTGTTCAGACTTGACGGTATCATTGCCACCGTCCAATAGACGGTCATGTACAAGCTTCAAATTAAAAATACACTTTTGAGGGACGATTCCAATACACCTCTGCACTCAACAATTCAATATCAGTCACTGGCAAATTCGTAAAATGATATGACTTCTTGTTTCTTTTGAACTATAGCCTATAGTCAATCTCTCCTCATTAGCAGTTAATTCTGGCTCAATGATTAGCAGCTAAGAATATCTGAGGAGCGGCTTCTGGTAGTATTTGCAAACAACAACTTGAAGAGTGGTGAGAAAACCCATAAGAAAAATATTGGTATCGTCTGTGTTTGATTCTCCATCNATACAAGGAAGTGTGCGAGAGGTATACATATTAGAATTAATTAGTTTCTTTCTTCATTACTTTTTGGGCTGAAGTATTCCTGCCACTGGGTTTTAGGAAATGCAGAGTTTACTCCATGGCTCTAAACCCCCCTGGATAAATCCTGGCTGTGTCCCTGGGTTTGCACTGTTAATGTACATACGTTAGTTTTCTACTTTTTGGTAGGTTCATGTGCCCTAACATTCCCTACTCAACCTAGTTCTTTCTCATGCTTCGTGGTAACTTACCCCACCCTTTATGCCATTTAACAACCTTTGCCTTTGTCTTCCCCTCTGCTCTTTCCCTTATATTCTTCCCTCAATAACATTCTTTAGAATCCCTCTCCTCTCAGTATTTCACCCACTCATTTCCTCTGTTGACGTTTAATTACTTCAATTAAAACCCTCTCCTCCCCAACCATCTCTAGTACCCCTGTGTGTATGTTTTCCTATCCACCCAATTACCCTTACCTATCACCCTTTCCACCCTATTATCCTTTCCATTCTATGCCATGCCCACACCTCGAATGCGTCTAATCTTTTGGTGTCCTCCTTTCGTAATGTCCATGTTTCACACCCATACAGTAATACATTCCACACCAAGGATTTTACTAATCATTTCCTGATTCCTTTAATTATCCTGGATCCCTGGAATTATCAGTTCCCTTCATTTCACGAAAACTTTCTTGGCCAATGATATCCTTTTTCGAACCTCATCTGTACACCTCCCATCCCAAGATAGAATACTAACCAAGTACGAGAAATTATCTACCTGTTCTAGTTTTTCACCATCTACACTGATCGTTTACTTAGCTTTCTTTCCTTTGGTGAATTTCATTACTTTAGATTTTCTTACATTTATTTACGTTCAAAATTCCCTTGCTTTATTGTTTAGAGCATTTACTATATAGTATATGCCATCCCCTTTTGGAAATATAGGTACTTAAAATAAAAGATAAACAAATTCAAGGATAAACGGAAGTGAATAAAGTCGACGATGCCGGGACTCGAACTCAAGCCTTCAACTTAGTCGCTGGATTCCCGATGGGGGAAGAAGTTTCGCTGCAAACAGTCTCACTCATTGAGTGAAATTCTGAGTCAATAGAGCTCGATTTTAATTTTCTTCGTTTGATAGAGGACGTATTTCTGGTAATGACAGATGTTACTTCAACACGGAATAAAAAGAGACCAACAAAGTGCATTTCATACAGACGCCGAGGTCATCAACCCTTTTAGAGCTCATTAGGCTTGCTTACGGTCTTATGGGAACAGCTGCTATGTTACGGAAATTGAGTGTCGAATTCTGCCGGAAATACGATGCTCTCGGCAAATTAATGTCTATGGCTTCGAATACATTACATCACGAAATGATACCCGAGTACTTGCAGTTGCGAAGTTCTCTCTTAGCTTAGAATAATCTGCAAAGTTTCAGACACTCAAGATTGGTCTTTGTAACTTTAACCTGCTTTCTATCCAATCCCAAGATTCTTAAATAATTTTTGTAACTTAGTCTTATTTTGAAAGAAACCTGTAATGTGCAACGGGGTCCAAGAATAATTACGTGGTTTGACCAGTAAAAAAACAGCAAAATCAGGTGTTTTAGCTTCATTGGTATTCCATAATATTCTCTGTAAACCAGTCTCGATTGTACTAGTTAATCTGGAAAACTCGGATAATGCGGAAGGTTCCTCTTGCGTACGTAAATTATGAAACAAACACGGCATTTCCATGCCTTACCGTAGTATTTATGCGTGTATACTTACAACTAAAAATCACTTTGATGTGAAAACTTTTTCTAGTAAAATACATACGTCAATTGCCCAGATGCAGTTCTTACTTCTTTTCTCCGATTATCTTCAGATTATTAAGCCGATGTTTGCTTGTGTATGCTGAACTGGCATAGTGCAGTTACAGCAAAAGAAATTTAATCGGCGTGCCGGCATATGTGGAAAAGTGACAGCTCACAAATACGTACCTCAGATCATACGGAACCTCGGTTATTCGGAACTCTGATAATCGAGCATATACTGCGCTTAAATTTACCCGTGATTTTCTTTATAAGAATCATGCAAATGTTCAAATTCCATTATAATTATACTTTTCCATCTGATGTTACGCATTGAATGATATTATTATTCGTGAAATACCGATTCATATCAATATTCTGCCACTCAGGGAAGTAACAAGGTGCTTACGTAGGAAATGTTTTGTTTACATTGTTGCGAATAATAGTTTGTTTACGTCGAGGAAATACGGATCGGATTTCTCAATCAATCGTCGAGATTTCGGTCTACTACTATTCTAACATCTCTAAATTTACATTTTATCGAAGAAAATTAATTTTATTACAGTTTCAAAGAATATTACATGTTTTAACAGAAATACACGTGGTTAAATCTGACCCTACATGTTTTTCTGCTCATAAATAAAAACAGAAACGGTTTCATCAGTGATTATTTTGTATGTAATTGATAGCAGAGCGATCGAAAGTAGCCCGTTTCTTGCGAACGTTTCCTTAATGACTCTCGTGCGAACGACATGGTCGTTAGATTCTTTCTCCTCCGGGGCTACATGTGCCAGAAAATTAATTGGATGTAACTGATAACCCGATGGCCTACAGGGGCCTGTCTTGGGTAAATAGTCCCTTTCCATCGATCTCAACTTAAGTGTGTCTTGTCCGGATTTGGTGGGCGCCGTCTAGTCGACAAGGGTCGTACAATTATCCGGAATCCCACGCGTCTGCAAGCGGTTGCGTGGGCTCTCTGCAGACGCCACTTCCGATTGAAGGGGATGCATTCGAAAGAGGGATGCAAATCCTACTATGGAATGACCTTTTAAAGGCAGGTGACCAGAGATATTCGGATGTTAAATAAAGGGCAGTGTCCGGATGATAAATATGCGTAAATGCCTCTTCAAGGGTCGCATGTGGAAAATATCTAAAGGTCGGTGTTATTACAAGCAATCAATTCTCCTGTGAGAGAAACCGTGCATAATTTACGTTAACTTTTTCAAATTCTTGTTTACTATCATACCGTGATGACAGCATTTTACTAATATTTATTTATTGGTTTATTTATTTGTTTATTCATTCGGTTATTTAGTTNCTTGAGGTTTTGAAACTATACATTTTTAAGAGAAATATAAATTGGGAATTTTTATGAATCAAAGCTATTTACTGAACAATCATTGCGAGTTTATGAACTTTGCATTAATAGTTGATCATCACACAATTTAGCATAAATGGCATCCAATAACCAGTCATATTTTATAATAATACAATTATCAATTAACCACCTTCCATATCTTTTGTTATATTCATATATAAATATGAATCCTGAGTAGAACAGAATACAAGCAGCTCTCAACTTATATAAGTGGATTGTTCCTGAACTCAGTATCTAATTTGATGTTCATAGACTCATAACATGTTGGACTCAGTAAATAGAGCATCACTTGCTTCTGAGTTCGCTTTTTCTGTCATTATAATATACAAATGTTATGTAACTCTGGGTTTATTCATGTCAATCTTACATAAGTTGGGACTTGTGATGCCACATGACCCATGTGTATCACATCTTCCAAGTAAATGGTGAGTAATGTTGTGGGATCATCATAATGTGATGCTTCTGAGAATACATGCATCTTTAAATACATCAAAAACTTCATTATGTCCAGGTTGACTGAAAAAGGAAGATGATTTTTGATTGATTTTCAATTGAATTTGATTTTAAAACAAAGAAAATGTAAATTATACTTCCTCATCAGTTTTCCAATATACCAAATTGCTTATAAAATGATGTATAATAAATTGTCTACCTTTAAGTAGGTTTGTTCTTCAGAATTTCCAGTTCTAATGTGGCTTCCTTACTCATTACATACATTTCTTACCCTTTCTGTTTAAACAATTTTATTTCGAACTGGATACCATTTATAACCTCTGAGACTTTAACATTAATTTACATCAGGAGGCTTCTCCAACACTGAGTCCTTCTAAGTCTGAATCAATTTTCCTCACAAATAATTTCTATGAACTTAAACAATAAATACACATCATTTGAGTCATAAATAAAGGTATTAAACTTCAAAGTTGTAAACAAAAATGATTAATGAAGAGAGGGATAATGTTTATGACTTACATAACCAAAGGTCTAAATTTGAGGAACAATAGCAAGAAATGCAAAGATTGACACCAGATTGATTGTATCTCCTCCTGAATCAACAGCATTAAATTGTAGATTTGTAGACTGAATAAATTTATCCAATTTGACTTTCTACTTCATTATATGAGCTAATTGATAAGATCAAGTACGAGCAAAGAAAATCAAAAGAATACATTTCTGTAAGGGTAGGAATTATTCTATGAAAATTAAAAACTTGCACAGAGTTGATGAATTCCACAGGATTTTAAGCTGTAAGCATTATGCCTCTCAAAGTTTTGAATGGATAAATCCTAAGGAACAATAAAATGACAGCTTAAAGGTCTAAGCAAACTTCAAATATTTACTTTCCTCCATAGAATAAGCAATCATGTATTTATAGTAACTTATGTAATAATAAATATGATAATTACCTGTCAAATAGTCAATGCATAAAGAAATTCGTTGCTGCATAACAGTAAAGAAATAAATATTTACATTTAAGCCCTGCAAACCGCCAATGGCGCGTGGCAGGGGTGTAAAACACCTATATCCCTAACTAACCTGGAAAGCTATTAGCTTCTCTAATATTTCGCGGGGAAAAACGACCAGAAATAACTATCAGTCTTGGCGACTATTTCCCTGTATCGCTTTTTTGTTTTCTTTCGAAGATTGCGTACGTTACTAGCTGGTATGATAAAATCAACAATCTCCTCCCCGAGATCCGTAGTGACAAACTTATCGAAAAGCTTCCTACGGTATTCAAGTCTTCTATCACTAAGCGAGTTCCTAGCTGCCTACGTTGAACTATCTCAAGATAGGATGTTAATCCTACTTCGTGAGGATCCCAAATCGCACAGCAATAGTCCAGGAGAGGAAGAATCAGGGAAAAGTACGCTTATTTCTTTTACACTCGATGAGCAGCCCCTCAGAATTCTACTGACTAAACTTTGCATCCTATTCGCCTTACCTACTACGCTTTTAATATGCTCTTTGAATGAAAAACTACTACTGAGCGTAATACCTAGGAATTTATGATGCCTCACAAACTCCATCGGATATCCTGAAATATTATAGGGTGTGAGGGTAACCTTGGCGGAATGCGTAAAAGTCATAGCTACGCACTTCTTTACGTTCAAGTCAAGCTGCCAGTCACTGCACCAACCTGAAATATCGTTCAAATCATTCTGCAAACAACCAGTATAGTCCGGAGTTGCGATCTCTCTGTAAATAACAGTATCATCGTAGAATAGCCTAACCTTACACCTAACGAATGAAATCTAGATGATTTGGCGTTACTTTGTGGAAAGCCATTTAAGTAAAAAGGGATTAAACTTGGTAATTTTCCACACAATATTTATTCACTATGACCGGTTTCGCCACCGGAGTGGCATCATCTGGTACAAAAAACATTGTTATAGGAGGGGAAAGAGAAGGAGGGAAATTAGGTTACATTGTTACATTGTACACGTGTTTAATTAGGATAGGAGGGGAAAGAGAAGGAGAGGTTAGGGAAATACCATTTTGGGGAGGGAGATAAGAGGTGAGGTTTGGGGGAAGGTGTGCTCATTAGTGAGGAAACCATTTTTCGCCGAAAAATTGGTAATTTCAATCATTTCCAGGACGTCCAAACGACGTCTTTTTCTTTCCTGGTGGAGGCGTATTGGAACAAAGTTACTTTTGTGTCCCGATTCCAGGAGGTGAAGGGCGAAGGAAGAAGCGGGGGGCCATTGCTCTCGGCGAAGGCATGCTCGGTGTTCCGCGGCCCTGGTAGCCAGGTCGCGGCCGCTTTGTCCAACGTATTTTGCCTCGCAGTCGTCGCAGGAGAGAAGGTAGATGCCGCTGGTGGTCGCAGGATCCCTGTGGTCTTTGGGGCTGGGGAGAAGGTTTCTAATTGTAAAGGGGTTGTGAAATGCGGGTCTGATGTGTTTCGGGAAAAGATTAGTGATGGCGTAGGAGATGGGTCCGAGGAAGGGAATTTTTCGCCAAGAGGTGGCTTCTTTTTCGAAGGGGGTGAGG
>KZ308938.1:221755-241023 GCA_000376725.2 Ladona fulva | reverse complement strand
GCAACCCTCACCCTCCTATGTTTCGGTGGTGCCCTTTGGGCCTTCCGAAAAGAATTAAAAGGAAGGCACAATTTGGACTCCGGGCCTTCAGCCCAACGATGCCTTAGAGTGAGCACCTTATCTCCGCGACCGCTCGGTCCTCAATCGGTTGGCCATGTTATCCGGTCCCTCGCTTATTTCATTTATATTCTGGTAACTGTAATAGCTCAATAAACGTTCGATCAACTTAGAGTAACGATTTTCAATGTTTCTACGACACCCTCCTTGATTCTTCCATCCTTTGGTAGCGCACAAAATCGTTTACCTAGCAAAGAAACTTCACATTATCTATACAACATAAGTTAACTCCATTCATAAATGTTATTCATCGATGTAATCTCGGTTATGGTAACATTTACGTTCTCACTATATGGTGACTCACTACTAGTGATATGCCTGGTTCCCACTCCGAATAGTTATTCAACTTTCTAAAAAATGCATTTCCGTTGATAATTTCCTTCCTGTTCCAGTGATAGCTATATCGGACTTCAGTGGGAAAATGTAGGTCTAGGTAAAGCTTCAAGAAATACTGGTAGTTGTAGTAAGAAGTCTTTTGATGAATTTACTCATTTATTTTTATGTAAGAGTCAATACATGTTTAATGTAAAATGCCGTGTAGTAATGTGGCAAAAGAAAATCTCCATAACGATAAATCTCTCCATATTTTGAAGTTCATTTGCCGGGAGAGCGGAGGTTTTGAGTCGAAGAAACAAATTTAGAACTTTTTGACTTTCTGAATAGATATATGCAGCTGAGAAAGTTTATATCGGAGCATTGATGAATCAAAATTAACCCCTCCTCGCGGTTCGACGTACGCCATACCTCATCGCCTGTAGTACCCCATTCGCGGGTCTCAGTATGCCATACTTCGCCCTGCAGTTCTTACGATTTGATTTTTTTACCGCTGTGTCGTTGCGATCTCCGAGTAGCTCTTACTTTTGCTGGCCTCTGCAAAGATTGTTCTTCATAATCACCCGCTGAGGCTACACGGAAAACCACTATCTAAGCAAAACAAAAAAGAGAAACAAAAATCTCTCTCGATCTCCTTGGGTCGATCGTGTGGGTCTTTATTATCTTTAGGAGATTCATTTTCTGTGCATTTGTTTACGTTTGGCATATGTTTTGTTTTACTCCTTATTAGTTCCTAAGTCTCACAAGAGTGCTTTTATCTCCAACTGCTCTCGAGCATTCCATTGCTTTGGTATGATTTTGTTTAGGAATGGGTGCGCCTAACTCTCAGATTGATGGTTTCTTTTGTGACGAGTGGAAGTTCAAGAGGATTTCTCTCGTGAAATTTTGCAATGGGGTCTAAGAGGTGTTATTCTTTTCCTAATGAAGAAGAAATTCAAAATCTTGTTGAAAATGAAGAAGAAGAGTGTGAAGTTCTATTAGATTCTGATAGTGAAGATGAAGGCGATTTACAGGCGAAATGTCAGAGCTTACATAGTGAAGACGAAAGTGACGATGGTGTGGCCAGTGACCTTCCTTCCGCTTGGGTTTGGGGTGATTTTCAGGAAAATAACATTCCGGAAAAAAATCCTTTCTCTGGTAAATGCGGGCCATCAGTAGATATCGCTAATGTTCTAGAGTCTTTTACAAATATATTTGATCGCGATTTAATCGAAAAAATTGTTTTAGAGACCAATAGGTACGCATGCAATTATTTACAAAGTAACACACTATTCTCTCGATCGCGATTAAACTATTGGAAGGCAGTTGACGTTGGGGAAGTTTATGTGTATTTAGGGTTGATAATGCTGATGGGTATTGTACGGAAACCCACCATCCGTTCGTACTTTTCACGTAACCCACTCTTGGAAACTGAAATTTTCTCCAGAATGATGTCCCAGGATAGATTCGAATCCATTTCTAAGTTTTTGCACCTTGTTGATAATTCTCAAATAGTTAATTATAATGGTAACAAAAAGCTTTTCAAAATCCAACCAGTAATCGATTACTTGAAAAATAAATTTGAAACCATCTATTCGCCAAAAGAAAATGTAGTTGCTGATGAATCCCTATGGAAGGGAGGTCTACCCTTCAGGCAATATATACCATTGAAATCATCAAAACTTGGTATAAAAACTTTAGAACTTTGTGAATCTGAAACCGGCTACTTATGGAGTTTCGTGGTATACTCAGGTGCTGATTCAACATTTTCACTAACAGATACTCCAGATGGACTCCAAACATCAGAATTAGTGATAAAGTTGGTAGAACCTTTGTTTGGAAAAGGCTATTGTTTATGGATGAAAAATTATTATAATTCACCCGACTTGGCAAAATTTTAATTGAATCACGGTACAAACGTAGCAGGAACATAGCAGTTATCTAGGAATAATGTTCCAAAGGAACTAAGAACAGCGAATTTGAAGAAAGGAGACCACATAGTGAAAGTTTGTGAAAAGATTATGGTTATGAAGTGGAAAGATAAGAAACCGGTTACATTTATTTCAACTTTCCATAACAACAACTTTCAGGAGAAGGATGGAAAATATAAACCTGTTTGTATTTTAGAATACAATAAAGCAACGGGAGGAGTTGACCTGAAAGACCAAAAGCTTCAGCCATACCTATTAGAGCGAAATTAATCTAAAAAATGGTACATGAAGTTATTTAGGCGACTATTGAATGTTTCCATTCACAATGCATTGGTAATATTCAATAGTTGCCAAAATGAGATGGATCATCTGAGCTTTCGCCTTCTGCTAATACAGCAACTGTTCGAAAAGTATGGGGCTCTGTCGAACACTTCAATCGCCAGGCGACCTTCCAGTACCCCATCACCACGCCGGCTTAGTTGAGAGGCACTTTGTTGAAAAAATCCCACCGACCGGGAAGAAGTCCAGCCCTCAACGAAGATGCCAGGTGTGCTCAGCAAGAGGAAAACGAAAGGACACCGTCTATTGGTGCCCTGATTGCAATGTAGGCCTCTGTTTAGAAGAATGTTTGAAACTTTATCATACAAAAGTAGAATTTTAAAGTCGATTTTGGCAGATTAGAAGAGAATATGAACTTTAATACTTGGAATTGGACGTAAGTAATTTTTTTACTGTAACGAACTAACAATGAACCGAAACATACTAATTTTAAGAGAATTTTAGCACTAAAATTAGTGATGATATAAATTATCGTTTGTGAGAAGGCAAAATATGCGAGTTAAAAAAAAATTAAATACCGCAAATATGCGTGCAATCTCATGGACCGGCTTGAATGGTTTTATGAAGTTTTATTAAAGTATCACTTAATTTATGGTCAAACTTATTCGGATATGCAGAGATTATTTCTCGGAGTACCGTATATACTCGTGTGTAGGTCGAACCACCGAAGTTTTACTTAAAATTTCCGTGCATCTTGTGTATAAGTCGACTCTAGTTTTTGTAGTAAATATTAAATACTACTATTATTAATAGCGTTGATCGTCTTGGTGGTATTCCATTACAAAAAGAAAATTGGAACGGGTATCTTGATTTGTGGCATAGTAAAAATNATAATAAATAATAAAGAAAGAACACTTCTACCGTTGCCATAATAAATAATAAAGAAAGAACACTTCTACCGTTGCCATAATAAATAATAAAGAAAGAACACTTCTACCGTTGCCATAATAAATAATAAAGAAAGAACACTTCTACCGTTGCCATAATAAATAATAAAGAAAGAACACTTCTACCGTTGCCATAATAAATAATAAAGAAAGAACACTTCTACCGTTGCCATAATAAATAATAAAGAAAGAACACTTCTACCGTTGCCATAATAAATAATAAAGAAAGAACACTTCTACCGTTGCCATAATAAATAATAAAGAAAGAACACTTCTACCGTTGCCATAATAAATAATAAAGAAAGAACACTTCTACCGTTGCCATAATAAATAATAAAGAAAGAACACTTCTACCGTTGCCATAATAAATAATAAAGAAAGAACACTTCTACCGTTGCCATAATAAATAATAAAGAAAGAACACTTCTACCGTTGCCACAGTAATATTTTATTGGACGACCATGGTTTCGACCCTTCGGGTGATCTTCAGGTGACAAGACATTTTCCAAGACAAGTGTTTATATATTGAAAGGGAGGATGGAGGGGAGGTGGTGTGGAGGAGTGGAGGGAGGGTCGGGGTGGGGGTGGACATACGATTTTCACAGCAGCGTAGAAGATCGGGGAATGGGAGGGGAAAAGGTTGTCGTGTTGAGGGTGAGGGTGTTGAGACAGGAGAGTGATTTTAAAATTTCCAATTCCTCAAGGGAATTCAGGGAATACCCTTTCTTTTCAAAATGCAGGTATTTCATAGTCCAGTTGCAATGATGGCCGTTTTTGAAGAGGTGGTTCGCCGGTTTGTTATTTATTGTATAAGTAGAGTTGTAGGAATGTAACTCACACCTCAATTTACATCTTTTTTTAAAACTTACTATAAATGTGAGAGTCATCAAGGAAGATTTGCCGGTTTCAAAATAAAAACTATGCAAATAATCTCCAAGTGATATTTACAAGTATATTTGGCGAAACGTATATATTTACTCATTTTCCCACATAAGCACCGCGGATGTTTAAGCATTTGGCAATACCGTATCACCGATTTTTCAATTAACTTATAGGTAAATAACATTTATTAAATTAATAAAATAATTTTTCGAGTAAACATGTCACACAAAAAACAAAACTTGTATATTACGGAAACCTGCACTGGATATTTTTTCTGACATCATGTGATTCCACTACAGACAAGTTTCACTGTACTTTCTTTCCCTTTTTGTGCTTGATCTCGGCTGTTATTGATTAGATCAGTTGATTTTCCATGGGAAGGCCGCACATGATAGATGAAAAGGCCGTATGCGGCTTGAGGGATGGGGTTAAGGATCCCTCGTTGAGACTGTTGTTGTGATAAGAATGTGTTGTTTGAAACAACGAAAATACTCCAATAAAATTAAAAAAAGCATTTCACAATGAATGACTTTGCTGAATCATATTTCATATTGTTCCATTTTCATCGATTCACAGTTTAAATGAGATTATTAATTAGTTCCAGAAGAATTGTGTAATAATTTGAAAGTTACTCTAATTTGAGTATATGTAAATCTCGCAAAGTGGATGATTTCCATTGATATCGAGTATGTAATTTATGCTAACATTCTCAGCTTCAAATTTGATCCTAATTAGCATTTATAAAAGAATTAGGGTATTTATTTATTTGTTTGTAAGGCATCCAACAACAGCCATAGTTGACAAATTACATTGGACAAATAACAAATACATATAAATAAGACATACATACTAAATAATCAAAACAAATAACAAATAACAGTAAGTGAGTAACTTATGGGAGGAGGTGAAAGAAGTTGGGACTAGACAGAGAGGTGGGACTTCATAATGTTGGAAATGAAAGCAGACTTTGGGGAGAAAAGGTCAATGGAAGGTGTTTGCGAAGACAGCGTGTTAAATAAGTTTGGTAACCGGAAGAAGATGGATCTCTGCGAAACGGATAGTCGAAAGTAGGGGAGTTGGAGAAGGTGCGAATTGCGTGTGGAACGAGAAGGGACGCGTAAGGAGAAGGAGGAGAGGATTTCGGGAGATCTTAANAAAGGCAAGTTCCAACCTTCTTTTCCTTACAACTAATCTTAAAGTCGAAAATTACATATTTTTATGAATTTTGATTTCATAGTTAAAATTGACAATTTTTTCCCTATAATTATTTAATTATTAGAAAATTTTATTCGAAAGTTACCCAGGATCAAATAACATTTCGATTGGTAACTAATATATTTGAGTAATTACTGTGGTACGACGGACACTTTCTGTCTCAGGGGGACCAAATGTATACGATAACAGGTATATTTTTAAATTTAAAAAAGTTCCGTCATGCTTGACGGAATGTTAAGTTGTATAATAACTTGAGAGTTACTTCTTATACTGAAATCGCTTAGGATGTTACCAAATACGACTAATCTATATTGGAAAAAACTATGGGTTGAATTGTGGAATTTTCATGAAAGCGTGTGAAACAAGAAAAAAGTTTTCTCAATATAGCCAAGTTAGTTTCGTCGAATTTTAGAGTATAAATTTTCGCCCTACACTAAGAAAAATTTTAAATTCTGGTCGAAAATCGAAGTAGCAATTAATACATTAATATTTGCAGTTTAAAAGAACTCCAGAAAGCATTAATATTGGAATAATTACCTAATAGTTTGCTTCTGGATGAATTGCCGCAAAATCAACCGAATATTGATGGCATTTCATTCTGAGACTTCGGAAAACTCTTAAAAAATTGGGCAAAACCACTAAAAGTGTAAACCACCGTCTTTCAGATTTGTGGTATTGTCTGTTCTTTGTTTAATTAAATTTATGAGTGATTCTTAACGTGCCTGATTTTAGATTTTATGATCTTTTTCGATACTTGAAATATTAGCATAAACTTTCCTCATCACATATTCTACGAACACATATTAAATATTCACTGAAATTCAGTGACAACCCACATTGGAGTTTATAATTAAGTGATGTGATGCAAATAAAGTGACCAGCGTGAAAAGGGCCATTACATTGGTGTTGTACATTTTGGAAATATACATGGATGACTAATTGGTAAGTGGGGATAATGCAAGTATATGCAAATTAAGAAGATTGGAAGAGCAGAATAATTCATGACATTTCGCAAAAATATGAAATAACCGCTCAAGTCTCGTCTTAAATTTTACCATTTTGACTAGTAAATCAGATGCGGAAACGCCCTCAATTCCAAATGTCACTCAGTCTCAGGAAAAGGTCGTTTCCCCATTCCGTATTAATGAATTTCCAATCCCCACATACGTCTGTTATAGACGGGAAAAGAATGTTTCGGAGAACTTTGCGATTGGTTTTGAAGGGTTATCAGAAACAGAAGCTTTCGTTGATACTATTGAAATTGTGAAAATGCGTGGAACTTACAGCATTATAGCGAGGTTTGCGTTCGAAATCTAGTTATTCACCTTTTACGTAAGTTAAATCATTCGGTATTGTTTTCAAAATTGTGTTTGTATCTTCAAATGTTGTTATATAATTGTAGATTTGTACTGTTGAGAATTTTTGTTGCGTACTGAATATTCCACAGAAAACATATGTTTGGTAAAGTACTGGAAATATATTTATAGGAAATATTTGTTATTAAAACTTTTAAAGGAAGCGAATTAGTATAAAGAAATCCGTCGGAATTTCTGGGAGATGTACAGAAAAAAATTGAAATTTTTACTTTTAAAAAGTGTCGGTTTTCATTGTTTAAACAAGATTTTTCGTTTTCACCGATAGTTTATAAAGTTCATAAATGAGACTTATGACCTTAAACCATCCTTTGGAGAAAAAACGCCCATTCCATATTTGTTTAAGGAATAATTCACAAAAAAAACTTTTAAAATTATATTTTATATGAGCTTTGAGATTGATAAATGACTCATTTTTGTTGCACAAAATTAGCGATGAAACTATGAAAATTTTTGTCGACCTCGAATAAATTTATACTTATTTTTATTAAAATATTCAAAAGATGTGTCCCACAAATGATGAATTAAATCCAGGGCAGCAATTAGCGGAGGAGCAGGTTCTGATCTGCAGAGAGGGACCCCATTAAGCTCTGACATTACAGATATTAATTCAATCCATCTATTTCCACAAACATTACTAATTATTACATCATCATCATTTGATATTTCTTATTTAATATCAGTCTTCATATAAGTAATGTAGAAACTTTGTGTGTGTGTGTGTTCGTCTCAAATGGAGAACCAGAGGTTTCACAGCTTTCAAATTTTAAAGATAGATAAATGTCCTCCATACGCAGGTAAAAGACTACTTTTTATTTGCCTAAAGGTTCGACCCCTGAAGTGTAAAAGCTTCCTATAAGAAATACATCTAAAGTTCACTTTTATCGCTTGCAGGTTTCATTTATTTTGCAAAGTTAAATTAGAAAAAATGGTGGTAAGATATTGAGAATACCACCAAAAAATTATAGTTGAATAAAGATTCTTATTCTGGTCGTGGAATGTTGTTTTCGATTCGAAATAACGAGAATTCTGATAAATTTCACGAGTATTTTGTGAAATATTTTGATTGTAAACAACTGGTCTCCCTGGCGACAAAGCCGATTGTTGAATCCGAGCTCATGCATTAACCCATAAGAAAACACGGGGAATTTGGGCACATTTTAAAGCAAGGATAAGAATTAATGATAGACTCTCTGAAGAGGAGGCTATTCTGAATTTTGTGCTTACGATTACATTTACGGGGTTATATTTACGACCAATTAGGACTTTCTTAATTAGTCCATGGACAGTTATTTGCTGTCTTTTACAATCTAGGAGGCGAGAAAATAAGACATTCATTAGTGCAGGGATAGGAAAGGGAAACTTGAGGATATTTTTATCAAAAGTTAGGTGTTCAAATAAAATTTCGTTGTGTTATTGTTACCGGGTGGCTTTATAATGCATCACTAATACTCTCTGATAAAAATTTTCTTTCAAATATTACATTCATACATTCAAAAGTAGACGTTTCCCTAGTAACAGTTGGCCCAACGTTGGCAAGCCATCTTATAAATGATAAAGGAAAAAATCTGGTTGTGAATGAATGAATGATAAATTACTTGCTGTCGATTGATTTCGAGATAAAATTTTCAGTATAAACGTAGTCCTACCTCCAATAAAAATAGCATCATTGTTGCTTTAATTTTGCATTATAGGACGATTATAATATCGAAAGTTAATTAGTGATCAGATTTTTATTGTTACATTTAATTTTGTTAATATAACAATAATTTTAATATTTAATTTCAGTGACTGTATTTGATTTTGTAATTAATGTAACACTCGCGCAACTTTTCAATTAATTGATTATTTTATAAATGAAATACAAGGTGGAAAACTCGGTATTTTGTGTTCATTGTTGGAAACATTGCATTATTCTCCCAAAGTATTCGTTGAGCAAATAGTTTTACTGCTGGTAAGCAATGCCATTGTGTAATCCATTGTTGTCAATGGAAACCTATACATATATAATCTGTTGACTAATCCGGAAATAGAAAGGATGAAAATGATGTTTTCCGTTTTGGTTTTACGCTTGCTGTCAATACTTCCTCAATTAAAATTCACTCCGTCTTTTGACGTGGGTCTTCATGGCAGCCCTATTCTCGCCGTGTTTTCAATCTCCAGAGGGAATATCCGGGAAAGGATTGACGTCCGTTATCGCTGTGGTTTTCGTAGCCTTTTTTTTTATCTCACTTCATCTCGTTATGGGAAAAATTAGCCAGTAAGTTCCTTACAAACTCGCTGATGTTTTCGAGCGTCCATTTCACCCACGTTAACGCTTTGATTTCCATAAGCAGATCCACTCAGGGAAGTTAAGCGAACCTTCTTTTGCCTGGAAATGCGTTAATCCCTCTCCGGGTTTAGGGGAAAGCCCGTTTCCCTCATCGAGCGGTTTTTGTCTCTCCTCGCCGACAGATAGCGCTCGGGAGCTTTTACGCCTTTCTCAGCATTGTTCGCAAGCGGTATATCTCCGGAAGCAGTGCCCTTCCAGCAGCGGGGAGGAGGTGTCGAAGTGCAGGACGGGCTCTCTCGAACAGGTCGGTGACGTTTTTCAATACTCCTACCTTAACAACGGACTCAACAATGCCGTTGTTTAATTACGAGTCAGAGCGGTTTCATTGTTGCGAATTTGGTTACACCGCTGGCATTTTGGCTCGGCGGCGATTGTCGCAGGGCAATTGAGATAACGGTTCCGGAGGGAAGACTAGTTTTGTGGCAGTCGCGTGTTATCGCCCGACTTCCTACACGGAACGATTCTTTCGTGCACGGAAAATTCTGTCGGGTTAATAAACTTCGGGCTGGGATTCTTCTTAATTTTCGCCGTGAAAGAGAGCGCTAATGGGTGTCCTTTGTAGGATTTAATCGCGTCATTTCCTCAGCGGTCGCGAAGGTAAATTTGTTCAGTGTCAGACTCCCCGTTCTTGTTTTTTTTCCTCTCTCGGTGTCTCCGTGACGTCATTTGGGCCTAAGGGTCGGGCGAAGGCCACATCCTCCGCTGATCGATAAATATCTCATTTCCACGGAAAGGGTTCATATCTCCTTTTAAGCCAATTTACCGCTCTCACTCACTTTACGATCTCCGGGGGAAGTAATTTTTACGACTGCGAAACTCGCGAGGCGTGCTTTGTGTTCCCGAAGCACGCCCACGCCGAGAGGGGATACCGCCCCCGCTCCCGCTCCGGATTCGCGTTCCTTTCTCGTTTTTGCGAAATTACGACTTTCCTTCGTAATTCGCCGCTATAACTGCTTCGGTGTGAATGCCAAGGTTTTTTCGTCTCGTTTTCTCGCTTTTTATTGCGAAAAACACCGCTCTTAATGAGTGTCCCGCGTGACAAATTGCGATTCAGGGCAACGCCCGAAGAAAACGTGAATGGAAAGCAGAGGAGATTTCGTGAGTATTCGAAAAGGCGCTGGGAATAATTGGCCGACCTTTAATCTCTTGTTTCCAGATAGTTTATAAAGTTCATAAATGAGACTTATGACCTCAAACCATCCTTTGGAAAAAAACGCCCATTCCATATTTGTTTAAGGAATAATTCACAAAAAAACTTTTAAAATTATATTTTACATGAGCTTTGAGATTGATAAATGACTCATTTTTGTTGCACAAAATTAGCGATGAAACTATGAAAATTTTTGTCGACCTCGAATAAATTTATACTTATTTTTATTAAAATATTCAAAAGATGTGTCCCACAAATGATGAATTAAATCCAGGGCAGCAATTAGCGGAGGAGCAGGTTCTGATCTGCAGAGAGGGACCCCATTAAGCTCTGACATTACAGATATTATTTCAATCCATCTATTTCTGCAAACATTACTAATTGGAACCATTTTCATCATCATTTGAAATTTCTCATTTAATATCAGTCTCCTTATAAATATAGTAGAAAGTTTGTATGTGTGTGTGTTTGTGTGTTGGTCTAAAATGGAGAACCAAAGGTTCTCAAAATATACATTCAAAAGTAGATGTTTCCCTAGTAACAGTTGGCCCAACGTTGGCGAGCCATCTTATAAATGATAAAGGAAAAAATGTGGTTGTGAATGAATGAATGATAAATTACTTGCTGTCGATTGATTTCGAGATAAAATTTTCAGTATAAACGTAGTCCTACCTCCAATAAAAATAGCATCATTGTTGCTTTAATTTTGCATTATAGGACGATTATAATATCGAAAGTTAATTAGTGATCAGATTTTTATTGTTACATTTAATTTTGTTAATATAACAATAATTTTAATATTTAATTTCAGTGACTGTATTTGATTTTGTAATTAATGTAACACTCGCGCAACTTTTCAATTAATTGATTATTTTATAAATGAAATACAAGGTGGAAAACTCGGTATTTTGTGTTCATTGTTGGAAACATTACATTATTCTCCCAAAGTAGGTATTCGTTGAACAAATAGTTTTACTGCTGGTAAGCAATGCCATTGTGTAATCCATTGTTGTCAATGGAAACCTATACGTATATAATCTGTTGGCTAATCCGGAAATAGAAAGGATGAAAATGATGTTTTCCGTTTTGGTTTTACGCTTGCTGTCAATACTTCCTCAATTAAAATTCACTCCGTCTTTTGACGTGGGTCTTCATGGCAGCCCTATTCTCGCCGTGTTTTCAATCTCCAGAGGGAATATCCGGGAAAGGATTGACGTCCGTTATCGCTGTGGTTTTCGTAGCCTTTTTTTTTATCTCACTTCATCTCGTTATGGGAAAAATTAGCCAGTAAGTTCCTTACAAACTCGCTGATGTTTTCGAGCGTCCATTTCACCCACGTTAACGCTTTGATTTCCATAAGCAGATCCACTCAGGGAAGTTAAGCGATCCTTCTTTTGCCTGGAAATGCGTTAATCCCTCTCCGGGTTTAGGGGAAAGCCCGTTTCCCTCATCGAGCGGTTTTTGTCTCTCCTCGCCGACAGATAGCGCTCGGGAGCTTTTACGCCTTTCTCAGCATTGTTCGCAAGCGGTATATCTCCGGAAGCAGTGCCCTTCCAGCAGCGGGGAGGAGGTGTCGAAGTGCAGGACGGGCTCTCTCGAACAGGTCGGTGACGTTTTTCAATACTCCTACCTTAACAACGGACTCAACAATGCCGTTGTTTAATTACGAGTCAGAGCGGTTTCATTGTTGCGATTTTGGTTTACACCGCTGGCATTTTTGCTCGGCGGCGATTGTCGCAGGGCAATTGAGATAACGGTTCCGGAGGGAAGACTAGTTTTGTGGCAGTCGCGTGTTATCGCCCGACTTCCTACACGGAACGATTCTTTCGTGCACGGAAAATTCTGTCGGGTTAATAAACTTCGGGCTGGGATTCTTCTTAATTTTCGCCGTGAAAGAGAGCGCTAATGGGTGTCCTTTGTAGGATTTAATCGCGTCATTTCCTCAGCGGTCGCGAAGGTAAATTTGTTCAGTGTCAGACTCCCCGTTCTTGTTTTTTTTTCCTCTCTCGGTGTCTCCGTGACGTCATTTGGGCCTAAGGGTCGGGCGAAGGCCACATCCTCCGCTGATCGATAAATATCTCATTTCCACGGAAAGGGTTCATATCTCCTTTTAAGCCAATTTACCGCTCTCACTCACTTTACGATCTCCGGGGGAAGTAATTTTTACGACTGCGAAACTCGCGAGGCGTGCTTTGTGTTCCCGAAGCACGCCCACGCCGAGAGGGGATACCGCCCCCGCTCCCGCTCCGGATTCGCGTTCCTTTCTCGTTTTTGCGAAATTACGACTTTCCTTCGTAATTCGCCGCTATAACTGCTTCGGTGTGAATGCCAAGGTTTTTTCGTCTCGTTTTCTCGCTTTTTATTGCGAAAAACACCGCTCTTAATGAGTGTCCCGCGTGACAAATTGCGATTCAGGGCAACGCCCGGAGAAAACGTGAATGGAAAGCAGAGGAGATTTCGTGAGTATTCGAAAAGGCGCTGGGAATAATTGGCCGACCTTTAATCTCTTGTTTCTATAATTGTAGAATTGTTTGCATTGTTGCAGGAAGTTTTCTCGCTATATTATGATTGTATTATTGTTAAAGTTAATTATCTTAGATTGTGATTGTATTATTGTTAAAAGTGATTATATTAGATTATGTTTGTGTTTGTGCTGAAAGTGCTGGGATCATTTCGCGAATTTTCTCACCGGGTTTCGAACCCGGGACCGCTTCCAACAAAGACGGACCGGCGTGGCTAACCTGGAGGCCTTTTCTAAGTATAATTATGTAGATCTAAATTAATTAATATTAGAATCTCGTATCGTCAAATAAGATGGCCACATTTCGTGTCTAGTAAACAATTTTAGATGTTAAAATGACCGAAAGCCAAAGAAAAACAATCGTCGTCTTTAGGAAAATGTGGATTCGAACCCAAGAGTCGTAGATAAGTTCCATTTTTAAAACTGCAAGGATTTATTGTTCTATTCATTAAAACACGAAAATAGGAATGTATTTCCTCTGCGCTGGATTTATTCGAAAGCTAAAACTTAAATTTATGTTTCATTCTTGCTACGTGTTTGAATTTTCCGGTCAAAAAAGTTATTAACCTGTTATCTATTGAAAAGATGTTGGATATTCCTTCCTTTTTCAGGCAATTACAATCATAAAAATAAGATTCCGTGACAGTTTTTTTTCGGAACCTTTTCTGATTTTTTACCACCTTTACTTCTAAATTAATTTCACCAAAGAAAAAAGGGCTGCTACGAAAGAGAAAAATCAAATTTACCTGTATATCTTATGGGAGTTCTTGGCAACGAATGGATAAATATGTAACAATGTACACAACAATGATTATGATAATAGGTCTTCATTTACAAGCTAGATTTTCGCTCCTCCCATGGAGTTATATTTTTAGTCGCAAATATTCTTTTAAGATTCATATTTCTGGTATCTGCATACCCTGGTTCAGAACATAATCTCAAGGATTAAGGAAAAGTTTGAATACTTTGCGGGAGAAAGTCCTGCGGCTGATCCCAAGGGAATAACAAGAGTGTTAGAATACCTACCCGGTTAGTCTGAGACCTGGAATCGAGTCATGTCGCTACTTTTCACACTCGTTTTTCCTTTGAAAACATAATCTCATTCTGCTTTGTATTTTTAATTATATATCAGTAATAATAAGTTGATATTAAATGCTAATTGTTTACTATTAAGAAATATATGGTAAGAAATACTAAATGTTATTCAAGTAAAATTTTACTAGACTGTAGTTATTATTAGATATTGCAGAGTTAATGTTAAGAAAATAAATTTTCATTTGCTTCGTTCTATTTTGAAATAGTTCGTTGGATCGTCAACTAGTAAATGCTACCCTATATTTCGACAGCTTTAATTAATTATACAGATTCGTCGAGATTCATTATTTCCCCATTCACATAGCTTAAACTATTCTACTGGGAAATTAATGCTTTTTATATCAGATCGCTCAAATGATCATGGTACGCCTTGCTTAAAGAGAGGAAAAAAAACGAAACGTCCATCATTTTCGTGGAACCAAAAAAAAATTCGTGCGTAAGAGCGAAAACAGTATCGATCCACCCACGTAAAAACATACCCGATGAATTTGAAGAGACTTTTCCTCATAAAAACTCAGAGAAATGATTTTTCTGGGGGATTCACTGAACTCCATCCCATCCCGCTCACCGTACCGTACCACAATCGTAAAAATAGGGAAAAATTACCTGGATCCTTTTTCCCTTTTAGGATATCATTCCATGTCGTCCGACTATCCTCCGTACACCGATATTTTCTCAAAAGCAGTCATTAATAATTGCTACGTTTATGCAAGTGAAATCAAAATCAACTTTTATTAAATTGCCCTTTTTTCAAAGATGGCTGCCGAAAAGTCCCAGCAACAATAGATGTTTACCCGTTGCTAAAATTGTCCGTTGCTAAAATAGTCCGTTTCTATTGATATGTTGCCTTGTTAAACATTTTGATGACAGAAAAGCTTCCAAGCGTCACTCAATGTTCGGAAAATCGAGGTAATGGTTTTTTAGTTGGTCTATAAAATATGGAATTGAAGGATTTTAGAGGTTAGTGTCTTCCCCTCCCCTCCTATTATTTTCCATGTATTTCGACTCCAATTTTGTAATTGTTATTTCGACTCCAAAATATCTCATTCTCCAATCATCCTGAATAAATTATCCCAAGAATACGATAAAGAAATAGTTATCGTATTTTTGGAATAGCTTATTCATAGTTAATTAACCGATTAATGAGTTACGTAAGCAATCAGCGATTCCGGAAACAAGGGTTGGTTCGTTTTATTCTGGGATTTCGTATTCTATGAAACACTCAGATTTATCTTGATTCTCGGCAAAAACATCCTGTGGACAAGAGGTTGTGATTCGACGGAAATGACATAAGGGCTGCCTAAGATAAGGGGGTAATCTCAGGGCTTATGCTTCCATGCTCTCCATTCGGATGGAAAAGATAGCGGGAAATGCAGAAGTGAGGAACCTGCGGACTTCAGGCCGCGTGCGGCCTTTCTCGCAGTTTGGTGCGATCCTTATCTTTGTTAATATCAGAATTTTGACTCTCAGTATATGTAGAAATGCTAAATTTATCCTCATTTTTTCATAATATATATTAATTTCCCGCTTCAAAATTACCTTAATTTATCACTCTTCTACAGTCAGAGTGCAAAATATGTCTAAATCAAGGTAAATTCAACGATATATGACTTATTAATTGCATCTTTTGAAGTGGACCCACCTACTTTCAAGCTCCTCCATAACATGACAAGTTGGATTTATCATGGTCTGTTAGAAGTTTTACAAATTAAAAATTCAGTTCTGAGGTAACGTAATTAGATTCATTCTTCTTCGGTTTATTCTTTATTATTCAATCCCAACTTTCCTTGAAGAAAATGGCTCTTTAATCAAATTAATACAACAAGTATACATGTATAACATATAAGTATACTCAAGTATACAACAATCAAACAATACTACATGACAATGAAGGAATCAAACAAAACGACAATCCAAATAATACTACATTACTGCAAAATATTTAGCTGACGCTTCTTCTTATACATTATTAATACTTACATTCTACAGTTTCTAGCGCTTACATTTTCCTTAAGAGTAATTCACAGGAAGGCAATATTCAACTTTTTTTTCAATTTATTTATAAAATGTCGTCATACCGAAAATCCGGAAATGGAGCACGTCTGTCAAAACTTTTGTGTGGGTCTCGTTTTTCACTTTCGCTTCGACTTCCTGTCTCGTATTTTGATGTTAATGTGTATCTGTTTTCTCTAAATCTCGTATGAGTGTTTCAGTCGCGTTAGTTGGAAAGGAGTAAATGATAGTCGCTGATGGGAATTGAGTTAATGTCATAACATCAAGAACAAAGTAGAACGAAAGTCATTTCCTCCAGAGATTTTTCTTTTATGTTGAGAGAGTATCGAGTTAGTGTAGAAGTCTATGAGGGTTAAACTTTATACCTCCTGAAATAGTGAATTTCCCAGGATGAATTTATGCGAACTTTATTATAATGCCCTTCTTTCATGCGAAGATGGCTACCGAAGAGTCCCCGCAACGATAAGTGTTTATCCGTTGCTAACTTAGTCCGTTGCTAAAATAGTCCGTTGCTAAAATAGTTCGTTTCTATTGATATAATGCTATGATGTACGTTTTGATTACAGATAAACTCCCAAGCGTCACTCAACGTTCGGAATACCGAGTAATAGTTTTCGGTAGTCTCTAAATTGTGGAATTAAGGATTTCAGAGTAAGGTATCTTCTATATATTTTCCATGTATTTCGACTCCAATTTTGTAACTGTTATTTCGACTACAAGATATCCCATTCTCCAACTATCCTGAATAAGCAATTCCAAAAATACGATAACGAAATAATTAATAGGGTGAATTCACATTAAAAGTCGCAGATATCAGATCAAAGGCCCTGCAGTTGAAGTTTATCGCAGCGATTTAAGCATCGAAAAGTACCCGTTAGTGACAAAATACGTAGAAATACATTCACGGAAAATTTAATTTTTGCACGCCACACCATGTCGAGAAAAGATGCAATACATCAAAATGGATCGATTACAATACTGAATTGACGGCATTTCCATCGATTGCAATAAGTGGATGAAAAGAAAAGCAAACTTCTTGCTTGAAGTAAATCAAGGATTAATTAGTACCGTATTTTCTGGTAGATAACCCGCGTGTTATCTATACATTATCACAGTGAAGAGATTTTTAAAATGCGTGTTATCTAGTAGGTGCGTGTTATTTACCAGAAAATACGGTAATTTGCATAGGATATGTACTAGAATAAGAAAACATTCAAAAATCATCAAAAGTCGTCAGAGAAGACCACAGCTGGGTTTTTTTTATATGCATGTTATAACATACCTCTGAAACAAGCTACACAAGCTTAACATAGAAAGTCACATGAATGCTTTCAATTTTATTGAAAATGCTTGAAAAAGATTGCTGTTGGAAATTGAATAAATCTATAACAAGAACAATATATTTATATGGAGTAAAAGACGCCATTCATTGATTTATACTTAGCAAATGCATCTATCAAATTACTTTTTTCCACCGTGCATTATCAGAGCGTCTTAATATAGTGGAAAAAATATTATAGAGAGTGTTTCAGCTGTATACTCATCGAGGTCTTCTTTATAATGAGACCTTCGGTTAGTGTCAAATGCACCATTCAATTCCGCCCATGGATTTTCGCCCCAATTTGACTAATCTTCAATTCTCATTGACTTGAAATTTTGCTTCTTCTATTCGACTTGCGCAGAAATTGATGAGTGATATGGCGTATCAGTGCACGATAGGGCTTACAATTTTCAAATAATAATCTCTCTCGATTAATGCATAAATTACGAAACTTAGAAGTATTCGTAAAATTTCCATTTCTACAAAAAAATGTTAACTATATATCTGTCTCTAGCCCAAAACAGATGACGGGGGGTCCACATCCACTTGGGGCTGGCCCAAAAATGTACCACCCTAGCCCTCAGCTGCTATTGACACCCCTGTATGTAATTGCATCTACGTTATTAGAAAACAATTAATTTAGAATAGGACTCGAGTGAAAAGATATATTTCTAGATTCACCATAGAGTGAATTTCGCGAAAAAATGCCATTTTGGGACAATTTTCCCATTGTAGAACCATTGAGGATGGAGACATTGCTTCCGAAATGCACATAGGGTAATTCCTAGAGATGGGTAATCCAGAACTTCCCCTTTGCTTCCAAACGCAAGTTCCGCCTACAGAAGTATCTTGGTTAACGACGTACTTAATTAACAACGTATAGTTATGATGAAAATTTGTCGCGGGTAACGACGCAGGATTTTGTTTAGGACTTCCTCTGGTGAAGATTGACAGAAACTTCTTTTGTGATTATTCATTTTATTAATGAACTTTTTTTGCAAATATTCTTGTATAAATTATAGATACAACATTGTATTGATTCTTAAATGAGTTTTATCTGTATATTTTTTCGCGCAGTATGGTTGTGTAAAATCGCGTCTTGGATAACGACGGTTTTAGTTAACGAAGACAATCTTGGAACGGATTACCGTCGTTAATCAAGGTACCAATGTATTCGAACGGGAGCGTTACATTCCTTGACGTTTAATTATAATATAGCATAAAATTTGTCTTTTAAGGATTTCGTACTACCCAGATAATCTCTTAAGATATTTCATCCCCTTCCACGCGCCGAAAGGCGCCTTATTACTGCCTAAGTAGCTATGTATCAAAATCTATTATTTAAATCTTGCTTTAATTATAGTTATCATCGTAATATCCATCTTCATTATATTCAACATCAACTTCCGAATCACAAAAGCAATCGAATTATTTACAATTCATTTAATACATTAATATTAATTTCAATATTACGCTTTTTATCGATTTAGTATTCGTGACTAAGAAGGTTTTAAGTTACAGGAAATATCGATGGACGGATCGTTCTTCATCGATAGGATTAGCATCCTAAAAGAATCCAATTTAAAAAATTAATCCGGTAAGGTAACCAAGAGATTTATGAAAATAGAGATGGAATATATCCCCCAGAGATTTTTCTACGTAAATTTTTGCAACGATGAGCTGCTTAAAACTTGTATTAATTAAATAAAAAACGGGATTCTCGATTCGAATTTGACGTCAGATCCTCTTAACAATGGAAATTCCCGTAATACTCTCCGAA